>CALYLW010000456.1:9429-476592 GCA_944989445.1 Ampullaceana balthica | reverse complement strand
AACATAATTTTGTGACGTAAGGTCACATGTATGGTGGACGCGGGAAGAAAGGAGCATTTCTATTGGTTGAAAGTGTTGGGCGAACAGTTGTGTGTAGACTTCCGACAGGGAAGCATGATAGTGAATAGCTCAAGATTTCCACGTTATATTACCTCAAATGATTCTTATGTGTACAATATATATATGTATATTAAAGTTGTTTTGGATAAACGAATTCTTCAGTGAATTATTGTGCACAAGATTAATTACTGTGAGAACGCCTACATAAAAGAGTATATAAAGTTATAATAGTTACATTGGTGTCGAAGTAAAAGTTCCATGTGAACACTGTACAAGAGATTTCAAGAAAGACTTGAAAGAGGTTTCGTGGAAATAAGTATTGGATATTTCCAAAAAAGGAAAGTATTCTTTAAAATAAGAAATAATAACAGCTATAGTATTTTTGAATATTCAAGTTCGTAAGAAGCTGTGAATAAACTTTTGTAGTTCAATGAAAATACAAGAAGATTTCAAAATGGCGGCATAAACGGCAGATATCCGCAGTGTATAAAACTGGATCAGACTAGTTGGTTCTACGTCACATTCGACGACAGTACAAGCATACTACACAGTACTGGAATCTGGGTCGTGTAGGCTTACTGAATGGTGACACACGGTGAACATATATAGGTCGTGACGTCAACAGGCTTAATGCTAGTTGATTCCAGGAAATATTAGTAATAGTAAACATAACATCGAACCGAGAAGCTATGGACTATTCAATGTGTTGGTGTGAATTATAAATAAAGAAACGGAATTTTTATCCATTCATTGTGTGAAGAGTTTGATTATCGCAATTTTGGATTAATGGAGTGAACTAAATTGTTTAAAAACTACTCGAAAATTGAAATTTTAACCAAGTGACTTTTATTCAAAACGATCGGACCATTTAATATATTTTGTCAATCTGAGGGAGCGTATATATAAAGTATACTAAAGATCCCGTGTGAGGATTCTTTTGTTGTCTCATCTTGTCAATAACTAGATTTCATGGTTTAGACGTGTCACTTATTTGAACTTAACATTTTGAATTCAAGATATTTCATTTGGACGATTTATAACTTTATCAATATATATACATACATTCCTTACCGAATTGCTAGATTCATATTATTCAATCAAACAAAACATGGATCACTACAAGGAATTCACCGCCATAGCTAAAGAGATCGGGACTAAAAGGAAAAGAAATGAGAGATTTCATTGAAGAAAAAGTTGCTGAAGAAAAAGAAAATCAAAGAATAGCTGAAGAAAAAGAACAGCGAAGAAAAGCTGAAGAAAAGAAAAACAAGAATAGCTGAAGAAAAAGAACAGCGAAGAAAAGCTGAAGAAGAAGAAAAAGCAAGAATAGCTGAAGAAAAAGAACAGCGAAGAAAAGCTGAAGAAAAAGAAAATCAAAGAGAAGCTGAAGAAAAAGCAAGAATGCTGAAGAAAAAGCAAGAATTGCTGAAGAAAAAGAGATGCAAAGACTCATAGTAAAAAGAGAAATTGAACAACTTGCAGTCGATAAGTTAAAATTACAAATGGAGCGAGACAGTAGTGGCCACAATCCTGGTGATGAAACAAATAGAAGGTCAGCACCAAGGGATACTATCAAAGTAAGAAAATATGATAGCCAAAAAGAAAAAATGGATGTTTATCTGGATTATTTCGAATCCATAATGGCTATGAAAGGCTATAATGAAGAAGATTGGCCAGCACAACTGATGACTCAATTAACTGGAGAAGCATTTGAAGCTTATAACAGTATAGCCAAAGAAGACAAAAGCATATATAAGAATGTCAAAAAGGCACTTCTATGTCATTTTGGAAAGTCAGAAAATGATTATAGAAGAGAATTTCATGAAATGAGAATCAAGATGGACAAAGATCCACAGATCATAGTACATGAAGCACAAGTCAAACTAACAAAATGGCTGGAACTGACAGCAATAGATACGAGCAATCCAAAGGCCATAATAGACATGGTGTTAATTGACAAGTTTTTAGAAAATGCAACACCAACCCTATTCACATATTTGACTGACAAGAAAGTTCGTACTCAAGCAGAGCTAACAAATGCATTACGAACATTCAAAGACTCTCATCCGAATGTGGAAATGGATAAGAGACAAGACATATTTGCAGCAATACAAATTAAAAGTCAAGAAAAAAGGCAAGGTATGAGAAACCAGAGTCTGCCAAACCAAGGCAACAGACAAACTATTTGTTGGTACTGTAACAAGCCAGGACATATGGCGAAGCAGTGTTACCACAATAAAGGACAACCAAATAGGGTGTCACCTAATGGCAGCCCTATAAGAAAGAAAACAGAAGAAAGGTCAAGACAAGGTCATTTTGAAAGCAAAGGTAGAAGATCATGGAGAGGCAGATACAATCATGACTCCAGATACAGAAATCATGATCAGCCCTGGAGAAGGAATGACTACCAAGAGGGAGATAATAAAGGAAAAATGAAACAAGAAGAATCACAATCTAGTAGTACTGTGGCCACTATCAAGGATCATGGCACACTGAAATGTTACCCAGTGTACATCAATGATCGAAAGTGTATGTGTCTTCGTGACACTGGATGCACAACAATTGTAGTCCGTGATAAGATGGTGAAAGAAGAAGAGTATGATGGGAAAAAAGACACACTGATAATGGCTGATGGCACAAAGAGAGAGTGTCCAACTGCAATTTTCACCATCAACTCACCCTGGTTTCATGGTAAAGTTAGAGCCAGAGTCTTACAAGACGCCATTTGTGATCTTATTATAGGGAACATTGAAGGTGTGGTGGACAATACTGATGAAGTATACAAGGCCTGGCATGACAACAACCATCAAGTATGTGCTACTGTACAAACAAGAGCCACCACAAAAAGAAAAGAGATCACAGACATTGAAGTTGATGAGAAACTTGAAATAGGAAGCCAACTGATGTCCAAACAAGAGTTCAAACAACTACAAGAAGAAGATAACACAATCAGAGAAATAAAAATGAAACTTATCAAAGACAATGAAACAGGCCACAACAAAAATTACAAGCTAGATAAAGGCATATTAATAAACATTGCACAGGAAGGTACGTGCAAAAGAGTGGTTCTTCCCAAAAAGTTACAGGAAACCATTATCAAAATGACACATGACAGTCCTTTAGGTGGACATATGGGCGCCAAGAAAACAATTACTACAATAGCAGAAAACTTTTACTGGCCTAAAATGGCAAGGCAGATAAAAGAATACATCAAGGCATGTACAGTGTGTCTACGACATAATCCCAAAGATGGGAGGCACACAGCACCCATACAATCATCTGACAAGGCAAACTTTTTATTCGAGAAAATCGCTATAGACCTGATAGGACCATTCAAAAAGATGTCAAAGAAGAAACATATGTATGCTCTAACCATAGTGGACATAGCCACCAGATGGGGTGAAGCTATCCCACTGAAGCGAATAGATGCAGAAAATATATGCAACGCATTACTCAATGTTTTTAGCAGATATGGTTTCCCTCAAACACTTCTGTCGGACAATGGCAGCCAATTCAAGGGTCAGATGACACAAGCCATTATGAAAATGTTAAACATTACACAAGTACACAGCACAGTGTACCATCCACAGTCAAATGGAGTGATTGAAAGACTAAACAAAACCATCAAGAATATGCTATTAAAGGTGACAGTGGACCATGAGGACAGATGGCATGAATATTTACCCTTAGTACTGTTTGCATACAACAGCAGCAAACATGAAAGCACTGGCTTTAGTCCTTTTGAGTTAATGTTTGGCCAAAACCCTGCAAGTCCCTTAAAGAATTTCAAAGAAAGGCTTATAAGTAAACAAGATGCCATACAGGACAGATATCAGCTGATGTCAGACACTAGAGATAAAATACTTTACAGTATTGAAGCAGCAAAGCAAAGACTAATCAAGCAAAGTACAAGACATAGAGAAATCAAAAATAGACACAGACATTTGAGAACATTTGAGCCTGAACAACAAGTCCTAGTATGCTTACCAAACACAAAGAATGAAATCACATGGGAAGGTCCATACAAAATTGAAGAGAAACTTAGTGATGTCACATATAGTGTCAATATCAAAGGACATGTGAAAAAATTACATATTGACAAACTAAGAACATATGATGACAATAAAGAAGGAAAGCAAACTGTTAATGTCATCATCAAGGTAAATGATGAAAATGACAATGCAATGAAAATGAACAGTCTTGACAGTGAAAAAATATCATCTGACATACCAGATAATATGAAACACAGAGTGATCAAAATTTTTCAAAAATACAAAGGTGTCATAACAAAAGAAACAGGCAACACAAAAACTGTGACTCACAAGATACAAGTTTTGGAACATGAACCCTTCAAGACCAAAGTATACCCTATTCCAATGGCACATAGAGACACAGTAAGGCAAGAAATTGACTACCTACTTAAAGAAAACAAAATAAGAAAAGCAGTTGAAGCTAACTATACCTCACCAACTGTCATAGTAAAAAAGAAGAATGGAAAGATTCGACTGTGCTGTGACTACAGACAGTTGAATAATATTACAAAATTGGACCATGAACCTATTGGAGACCCAAGAGACATTATAGACATAATTGGTACTTCCAGAATATTCACTACATTTGACTTAAACAGAGGTTTTTGGCAGATTAACATGGATCCTGATTCTATAAAATACACTGCATTCATAGCCATGGATGAGGTGTATGAATGGTTAGTAATGCCATTTGGACTGGTCAACAGTACGGCCACTTTTAGCAGATTTATGAAAGTGATGCTAAAAGGAATTCCAAATGTGGTACATTATGTCGACGATATATGCATCCACACTAAAGATTGGGAATCACATATCCATACACTTGAAGCTGTACTGGATAGACTCAAGAAACATAATGTGACAATCTCACCAGAAAAGATCAACATTGGAAAGAAGTATATAGATTTTTTGGGATACAGAATAGGAGGCGGTGCAGTCACTCCCACTGCAGAAAATGAAAACAAGATATTTAATCTGTCTGTCCCAAAATCTAAAAAACAAGTGCAAGCCCTGCTGGGACTATGTAACTTTTACAGACCTTTTATTGCAAATTATGCAGAAATAGTTCATCCACTAACAGAAGTTACAAAAACCAAAGATATTAGAAAATTTCAATTTCCAGGAGATTGTCTCGACGCATTAGAGAACATTCAAGAGGCATTCAGGAAGAAACCCATCTTAGTTACACCTCAATGGGACAAACCTTTCATTGTTTCTACCGATGCATCGTCCATTGCATTAGGAGCGTGCCTCATGCAAGAACATGATGGTATCCTACATCCTATACAGTATCTTAGCAGAAACTTGACCAAAACAGAGTGTAACTACAGCACCATAGAGAGAGAATGTCTAGCCATAGTGTGGGCTCTACAAAAACTTCAAAAATACCTTCTAGGTAGAACATTCACTCTTCTAACAGACCACAAACCACTTGTGGCATTCAACAAGAAGAAGATCAGCAACGCCAAAGTGAATCGTTGGGCTATGCTATTAGCCGACTACAAATTTGACATTAAACCTGTGAAGGGAAAGGACAATGTGGTTGCAGACATATTAAGTAGAATGACAATAAATAAAGACACTCTGTGAACTCCTAACTGATAAAAACCAGAGACTATTAAAAAGACATTCTGTGAATTACTAAATGATAAAATAAGAGACTGTTTTAACATTAGTCTGTGAATTCCTAAAGGATACAAACAGAGACTGTAATTATATTATATTTTTATTTGTTGAACAATGGACAAGGAACAGTGTTTGAATTCCATTGGATTATTAGTTAATTTTAATAATATTGAGTGTTTAAATGTTTTAATTACACAAAATTACAGATGTGTTTAAAAGTCCATTTTCATTTTTTCAGCACAGGTAGACAGTTGCAGTTCTACAGATTTTTTCTCATTATTTCTTATGTTTAGACTGTTGCAGTCCTACAGATTTTTTCTTATTGATTCTATATCCAGAAGTTGTATGTAAGAAAATGAATGTTCATTGATGATAAATATTTGAAATTTGAATATAGATATAGATTGATTTGATTTTATGAAGACCAAAAATGTTGTATTTCATAAACATTTTTTTTGAAGGATGGGGGTGAATGTCACATCTGATTAACATAATTTTGTGACGTAAGGTCACATGTATGGTGGACGCGGGAAGAAAGGAGCATTTCTATTGGTTGAAAGTGTTGGGCGAACAGTTGTGTGTAGACTTCCGACAGGGAAGCATGATAGTGAATAGCTCAAGATTTCCACGTTATATTACCTCAAATGATTCTTATGTGTACAATATATATATGTATATTAAAGTTGTTTTGGATAAACGAATTCTTCAGTGAATTATTGTGCACAAGATTAATTACTGTGAGAGCGCCTACAATAAAAGAGTATATAAAGTTATAAAGTTACAGTATTAAAAAAGGTCGTTCAATATAATACGCACGCCGACAACCTATCTAAAAAATAACATGATACTTAGCGATATATAAAATAATATAAATATTCAATAATTTAATTACAGTACATGCGATCGATCTGAAATTTTGATACATCGTTTTTATCATCAGTACGAAACTGCCTGCAAAATTTCAGCTCGATCCAAAGCTTTTTCGATAAGCAAGCAAGCAAGGGCTCAAACAACCAGGAACCACGAGTTAATATAAAGGATATAAAAAGCTTGCAAAAGAAGAAACGATAATAAGTGCCCTGGCCCAAAAATGAGTGATAATTTATTTTTTTATTGCAATTGTACTCAAGCTTTATGTCGCAATATCCTGTTAAATTAAATGGGGAATACAATTATTAACGTTCATGAAAAAAGACATTTGGGGTCCCAAGCGCCGAGGGATTGGACATTAGGAATTCAGTGCCTTATAGTAATTTAATATAGACTATAAGTTTTCAAATACTAAGTTTGGTAAAAAAAAATCCAGTTATTTTCTCATGATCTAACCCTTATACTAATTTTTATATAGCTAATATAGGAAAAAAAACGATATTAAGGGGCCCCCGGGCCCATTTCGTGCAAGATGTCAATTTAAAAAACCTGTTCATTTTAATTCAGTTTCATCATGGAGATATTTCTAAAGATCGTTAAAAAGTGTTTTAGGAAAAATATCTTAAACAGATAAGACAAAAAGACACTTGGGACTACCCAGCCCCGAAGAAATTGACATTAGAAGTTCAGTGCACTTAATTATATTAATATGGGCTACCAAATTTTTGTATACAAAGTTTGGTTAAGATCCATTCACTTACTGAGTAGCTAGTGCATAAACTGTTATTTATATAGCTCATATTTCCAAAAAAAACGGCAGTAAGGGCCCCCAGGGCCCATTCAGGGCAAGATATAAATTTTTAAAAACCTGTTCATTTCAATATGGATAATAATGGATACATTTATCATTATTTTTCAAGATCTTTAATAATTGAATGTGGAATAAAATCTTAAGCGTTTAAGAAAAATGGCATTTTGGGCCCCCCGGCACTAAGCAATGGTCATTAGGAGTTTATTGCCCTATGGTATTTTAATATTGGCTGTCAAGTTTTTATATACAAAGTTTGGTTAAGATCCATCAATTTACACAGTAGCTAACGCTTAAACTAATTTTTATATAGCTCATATAAGAAAAAAAATGACATTATGGGCCCCCGGCGCCCCATGAGTGTTAAATTTAGAGAAAGAAATGCCAGTTACCATCCCGGGATCGTAATCAACAGTCTCCAAAAGTTTCATGACGATCGGATGAATGGTTTAGTCAGCTATAAAGGACATGCGCGCGCGCACACACACACACACACACACGCGCACACACACACACACACACACACACACACATACTTTGATTTTTATTAAATCCTTTATATTAACTCGTGGTGTCTGCTTGCTTGCTTGATTCGGGCGGTGCCGAAAAAACTTTGGATCGATTTTTAACCCACTTCCTCGTAAACTAGCGAGCTGAAATTTCGCAGGCAGAGTCGTGCCGATGATAAAAACGATGTATCGAAATTTCAGATAAATTGAATGTAACGTAATTAAATTAAGGAATTTTTAGATTATCTTTATCACTATATAACATGTGAACTTTTTTTGCTATAATTTCTTGGTGCGTATTATATTGAACAACCTTTTCTGTTGCGCGATTCGGTGCGTATTATATTGACAATACTTTTTAAAAATATATTCCCGATCGGTGCGCATTATATTAAACATGTTTTACGAGACATAACTAAAATTTTGTATTTTTGGATTGTCTTGCGCTGCGTCTTATAATCAGTGCTGTTAACTCAAGGTGCCAAATTTTCCCAGGCAAGAGTAAAAAAATTCCCAAATCAGACTAAAAATTCCCACATGCATTAAATTCTGTTGGCGAAGCAATCTCAAATATTCCCATATTTAAGGCCAAATCCTTATAAATACATTCCCATTTCTATAAATTTGCCTAATTTGGCTTTAAAAAATTCCCACGATTTGGGAAATTTCCCAGGAGTTAACAGCACTGATTATAATGAACATTCTTTTAGTTATGTCTCGTACATAAAGGATTTATAGTCAAAAACTTGGTTTATCACGTTTATATATATATAGATAACCGGATACCTATTACTACTGCTGAAACCAAAATTTATCAATTTAAAGATCTAAAATAATTAGCATTGAGCCTCTTTAGCAATGAAATTTAATTAAACTTAAAAAATCATTTTTCGAATAAAATGTTTTCAAATTATTATTATTGTAATATGTTTCTCATTTGACCAATAACCTTATATGTTGATTGAAATCTATATATACTCAAAAATTTTATACTTGCTCTCCACTTTTTCCATCAGTAAATTTTTGGACCCCATCACTTGCTGTCCGTGTTTGAAAAATAATATTGAATGGATAGCGTTAATCAGAGTAAGTAGGACAAATTAATTAACATCCCTCATTCTCTCTTCACTGTACCCTTAACACGGAGCGGGAAAAGGGGAAATGTCAGATCAGGAAATAGCTATTCAGGCTTCAAATAATGCGTAGCTTTCCCGGAATTGAACAGTCTGTCTGCCTCTGTCCATCTCAATCATCCTTCTAACCTGCGAACATATCTCTCCCCCCACCCCCCAACTTTACACGGCCGAATTAAATTATTATTACATAGCTTCAAATATAATTAAAACTTCATTTGTATTTTAACGACTTCAAAGTGTGTTCGTGATTTTATTGACCACCCTTCCAGCCAATTAGAAAATAATTTTCATCAAATCTGTGTTCGTATTTATATGATATATATATATATAAATTCTAACCATTTTGATGATATAAGGGTTAAATCTTGAGAATCCTGTGACAGATCTCAATCTCTGAGCCAGATTTTTTCCACTCTCCACGTCACGTCGTCTTCCATAATATAAAACTCGTAATTTGAGCGCGGAAGAAACGTTGGAAGAGATATTAAGCCAACATTATTGTCCAAACTTAGAATATATTTTTCTAAAAATGGGTCCAGTCCAGGACAAAAGCTCGCCCACGACCTGCTAAAGACGGTGCGAATGAACAACTGCTTTCAGCTTTGGGTTTTGTTTTAAATTCTATTCCTGGCAAATTTTTATGGCTTGAAACATAAATACAGTAAATAAGGAAGAAAGAAAACCGTGTTGGTCAATAAAGGTGTTTAAACACAGCGTGGTGCAGCAGCTGCACTGACGTCACCACGCTCACGCCTCCCTAGTCGCGTGGCGCAATCACGCACACATAATTATATAAACGATATATATACGATGTATGCTTCGATAATAGCTTTGCTACTGTTTTATTTCTTCTTCCAACTCACCTGAATTACTGAAAGGTGTCATGCCCCCCCTCCCCTTCCCCACCACCGTATCAATAGCCTAACTTAAGAAGAAATGACAACAAAAAACAAACAAACAAAAAACAAACAAAAAACATATTGTTCTACTAATCCACGTGATTGCATCAGGAAGATCAAATGTCAAAGCCTTGTAATATGTTTTATAATTGTGTTGTATCTGTTGTGTGTGTGTCACAAGCGTCTTAATAGTTTATATCTAGACCGCTTGCTCCTAGATTCATAAACTCCTTTACACAAGAAATGACTGAACACTGTTAACGGAAACAAACTTTAATCGCCGAACCCCTTTTCAACAACACACTATACACTCAACTCTCTCCACTTCTACACCCATTCTCATGACGTAAACAAAAACAACTCCCTTTTGCACGCTTTCGCACCGACTAAATAATAACACTAACACGACCACGAGACACACCACTGCAGGGTTGCCATATTGGCCTTTTTAAGGCCAAATTCTCAAAATTTGGCCTTTTTTAAGAGGGTTTGGCCTTAAGATTTTTGTTTGGCCTTTTGGCCTTTTTTGGGCCTTTTTCTTTAAAAAAATAAAATTATATAAAATATATATAAAAATAATCCTTATCACAACAAAATCGCCAATAAGTCAATAACCTTATTAATTATTTTCTTTTTTTGAATAGCTTACGTGTATGTTAGACATTAAAAAGTTTTTAAAAAGTTTAATGAAGAGGCCTATTAAGACAAACCCAGATATAGAATGCAGCTCACACTTTTAGACGCTATTTTTAGAGACAAGGCTGAGCTTTTGTTTACAAATAAATGCAGTAAGGACTTTGTCATGTCACCAAGAATAGTTGATGACTTGACATCTGATAAAGTTTATAATAATACTGCAAATAGCAGTCTAGAGGAAAAGGAAGACCTGAAGCTTTTCTTTCAAATTTTTATGTTATAAACATAGTCTATTTATTTTGTGAGTACAATCATACATACGATACGAACATTGGCATTTACACATTTATTATCCTTTTTCTCCTGGTTCTACCTTCATTTTAAATAGTTAACTAATTTTCAGCCGTTATGAGCCGTCCATAAATGACGTCACGCGATGTTTACAGATTTTTCAATATATTTTCACCCCCCCTCCCACCCCTCGTCACACGTAATCAAGAGCTAGACCCTTTCCAATATGACGTCACAGTTCTTAAAAGCACTCTCCCCCTCGTCATACATCGCCACAAATCTGTGACCCCCTCCCGCCCCCTAGGTGCGTGACGTCATTTTTGTTGACATTTTTCATGTAACATAAGTTTGGCCTTTTTTTTGGCCTTTTTTGGCTGTCAGTTTGGCCTTTTACCCAAATTACAATCTGGCAACCCTGCACCACCGTGCGCAGCTCACAAGTTATATTGGGAAATTGGTCATTCGTGACAATGTGTTATATATGTTACTGGCGTATCACCCGTCAAAAATGACGGAAGTTTTCAGCTGAAATCTATTTATTTTAGAAAAAATGCGACCTTTTCACAAGCCCAACTAACTTGTCCTTGTTTGATAAATAACGAAATATTGCACTTTCTGAAATGTACACAAAGTATTTTATAATAAGGCGCCCCCTTTGTTTTTTGATTTTATAATTAACCATCATCAAATCCTCTTTTTACATTGATCCCTTTTCCAAAATTAAAATACATGTATGAGCGAAAACAATGACGTCATATAATATTTTTTTTACAGCGCATCTTTAATTTGCACACCTTTTGATGCATTGGTGCAGTAATTTGGTTTTCCCTGCTTTCTAAAATTAGTAGTGTCACGGACAGACATTGAAAATTATATTGTTTAATTCTTTTATGGGTTCATAGGTATTATACTGGTGAAACATGAACTGCACACATTATACGTTCTAGAAACGGTGGCATGAAATTTTAAAGTGGGATATTTCATTGCGTCTACTAACTTGCTAAAGACTGATTTGGTCCCCGGTATAATTATGTTTTATTGTCAATAAAGCGCTAGCTGTCGGCTTTGTGTTTACACTAACAAGACAAAACACAGGCTGCTGCTTTGTTTCTATGTTGGTTCAAAGTATCTGTAGCTTTAATATTCATCTATGGACCGATGCCCATGCAGAGAGATTCACCAGTGCCTGTTCGGGCAGTTTCCATTCATTTTCGCATTTCATATATTTGCATGTGGGTCAAAATTAACCCCACTTCGGAAATTTAAATTTCATTATACAGTAATTACGTTCATTGAATCGGCTTGATTAAATGACGTCATGTGAACAGGAACAACATACATAGATGTATATTATATACTAACAGTCAATTAAACTAAATAAACGTATAAGTATTGCTCAATCGGCGTTGAAAGGGTTCATTTCATGCACTCAAAAATGAAAGACTACATTTACGTAGAGCGTAGGTGAGAGCGGTTTCTGTTTAATATTCTATTTATACAACTGAGATTTGTGTACGAGATCGATGGGTGAATAACATTTGTATACGATGTCCTATTTAAGACGTGCAAATAGAGAAAGCAGATGTGCCACACAGGCAATCCTATAATGTATTTTTTTTGCGATAGTTTGGTCACGTTTTCTCTTTACTTTGTTGTTGAGTGAGTCAATATTGCTCGTATGTGCAGTATTATGGGTATTTCATATACGTATGAACCAAAGCTAACTTAAATCCACAATGGTCCCAGTTTGATGATTTCATCTATGAACTTTAAAAAATCAATTCCATTTCAGTAAAATGTAGATGAAGAATAAGGGAATTTGCGTTCATCGATATTCTTAGAAATTTCTGTCAAATAAATTTGTTTTTGTTTTAAATTTAAATCACTTTTTTTCAACGGAGAGTAAAACATCTGATGACAACTGAAATAGGGATGAACTACCAACCAAAGCTTTGAGCCCCGAACTTCCAGGCGCGGAGCCGTGAAGTTTATTGACTCCCATCTAGATAACCAGGGTTGCCAGATAGTAATTTGGGTAAAAGGCCAAACTGACTGCCAAAAAAGGCCAAAAAAAGGCCAAACTTATGTTATATGAAAAATGTCAACAAAAATGACGTCACGCACCTAGGGGGCGGGAGGGGGTCACAGATTTATGGCGAGGGGGAGTGTGCTTTTAAGAACTGTGACGTCATATTGGAAAGGGTCTAGCTCTTGATTACATGTGACAAGTGGTGGGGGATGAAAATACATTGAAGATCTGCCAAAATCGCGTGACGTCATTTATGGACGGCTCATAACTTCTGAAAATTATTTAACTATTTAAAATGAAGGTAGAACCAGGAGAAAAGGGATAATAAATGTGTAAATGCCAATGTTCGTATGTATGGTTGTACTCACAAAATAAATAGACTATGATACTAACATACAAAATTTGAAAGAAAAGCTTCAGGTCATCCTTTTCCTCTAGACTGCTATTTGAAGTATTATTATAAACTTTATCCCATGTCAAGTCATCAAGCATTCTTGGTGAAATGAGAAAGTCCTTACTGCATTAATTTTTAAACAAAAGCTCAGGTTGACTCTAACAATAGCGTCTAAAAGTGTGAGCTGAATTTAAAACTCTAATAAGAATGCAGGACTAAACACAAACCATAGATAAGCGTAGGATGCAATAATCTTCTGTATAGAAGGAGCGTCTGAAACAGATAAGATAAGATATCTGGCTTTTTCTTAATAGCCTTTTCGTTAAAATTTTTAATGTCTAAAATACACATAAGCTGTTCAAAAATAGAAAATAATTAATAAGGTTGACTTATTGGCAAATTTAAAAAAAATTTGTTGTTGTGATAAACATTATTTTTATATATATATTATATATATATATATATATATATATATATATATATATTTTTTTTTAAAGAAAAAGGCCAAAAAAGGCCAAAAGGCCAAAAATAAATTTTGAGGCCAAACCCTCTGAAAAAAGGCCAGATTTTGAGAATTTGGCCTTAAAAAGGCCAATATGGCAACCCTGTAGATAACACTTGACCTATATCGACTTTGACCTAATTTATCGAGACGCTTATCTTGGCCCCGGGTTCCTGTAAACTTTTGTCTTCGATTGACCCGATCGGCGGCCCACATCCTCGCGAGTAAATAAGACACGCGCCATGTGGGTTACCGGTTCGAATCCTCAAAGCGGCAGGTAAAGTGGGACAAGAAGAAGTAGTGCGGGTTCAACCCCGCCCCCCCTCCAAATTGTACCCCCTATCCCACAAACACCCGCCCCCAGTAAAATAAGTAATTTTTTTGCATCTTGTAACATACAGTATAACGACGTAACCATTGCAGTTTACAATATATTATAATATTAATAATTGAACGTAGCAATGTTATAATAATAATATTTTATTCATAACATTCACTAGGATTATGATTTTTCCTTAAAATGTTCTAAAAATTCATGCATCTGCAAGTAGAGAGATGCACTGATATGGCAGCTCGGACTCATACATAACACAGTAGCAGGCATTTAATAAACAACGTTTTCTTAAGTTATAGTACGTACATTTTTTATATGAGACGCTATGGTACGTAAAACAATATGAGGCGAGAACATGCCGTGGCCATAGAAGGATGCATACATTGGACAACACTTATAAATATGTCAGTAATGCGTATAAATATGTAAGCCACTCTTGTCCTGAGTTAGCCAGTGTTCACATACATCTCACTTGTAAAGCCCTTGAAGTAAGAGGATAAAACATTGACATGTGTCTGGGGCAGTGGCGTCACTAGGTGGGTGGGGGGGGCGGGCCGCCCCGGGTGACACCAACCCTAGTGACGCCTCTGATCTGGGATAAGGTGGTGTTGTGGTGATAACGAGTCGTCTGTTGTTGTGTTTTTTCTTCAGGTGATTGTTGGCCGAACAGTTGATGTGAGACTTGGGAATTGAGACACACGTCACTGAATGTGATCCCACCGCAGTGTACTCATGGGATGTGAGGCCACCACTCACAAGGTGTGGGGACACCACTCACAAGGTGTGAGGACACCACTCACAAGGTGTGGGGCCACCACTCACAAGGTGTGGGGACACCACTCACAAGGTGTGAGGACCACCACTCACAAGGTGTGGGGACACGAATCACAAGGTGTGAGGCCACCACTCACAAGATGTGAGGCCACCACTCACAAGGTGTGGGGACACCACTCACAAGGTGTTGGGCCACCACTCACAAGGTGTGAGGGACACCACTCACAAGGTGTGAGGCCACCACTCACAAGGTGTGGGGCCACCACTCACAATGTGTGGGCCACCACTCACAAGGTGTGAGGCCATCAATCACAAGGTGTGAGGCCATCAATCACAAGGTGTGGGGACACCACTCACAAGGTGTGGGGCCACCACTCACAAGGTGTGGGGCCACCACTCACAAGGTGTGAGGACACCACTCACAAGGTGTGAGGCCATCAATCACAAGGTGTGGGGACACCACTCACAAACTGTGAGGCCACCACTCACAAGGTGTGAGGCCATCAATCACAAGGTGTGGGGACACCACTCACAAGGTGTGGGGCCACCACTCACAAGGTGTGGGGCCACCACTCACAAGGTGTGAGGACACCACTCACAAGGTGTGAGGCCGTCAATCACAAGGTGTGAGGCCACCACTCACAAGGTGTGAGGCCACCACTCACAAGGTGTGGGGCCACCACTCACAAGGTGTGAGGCCACCACTCACAAGGTGTGGGGCCACCACTCACAAGGTGTGAGGACACCACTCACAAGGTGTGGGGACACCACTCACAAGGTGTGAGGACACCACTCACAAGGTGTGAGGCCACCAATCACAAGGTGTGGGGACACCACTCACAAGGTGTAAGGACTCCACTCACAAGGTGTGAGGCCATCAATCACAAGATGTGAGGGCCACCACTCACAAGGTGTGAGGACACCACTCACAAGGTGTGAGGACGTCAATCACAAGGTGTGAGGACACCACTCATAAGGTGTGAGGCCATCAATCACAAGGTGTGGGGACACCACTCACAAGGTGTGAGGACACCACTCACAAGGTGTGAGGCCATCAATCACAAGGTGTAAGGACACCACTCACAAGGTGTGAGGCCGTCAATCACAAGGTGTGAGGACACCACTCACAAGGTGTGAGGTCACCACTCACAAGGTGTGAGGGCCACCACTAACAAGAAGTGAGGGCCACCACTAACAAGATGTGATGGCCACCACTAACAAGTTGTGAGGGCCACCACTAACAAGATGTGATGGCCACCACTAACAAGAAGTGAGGGCCACCACTAACAAGTTGTGAGGGCCACCACTAACAAGATGTGATGGCCACCACTAACAAGTTGTGAGGGCCACCACTAAGAAGAAGTGAGGGCCACCACTTACAAGTTGTGAGGGCCACCACTAACAAGATGTGATGGCCACCACTAACAAGATGTGATGGCCACCACTAACAAGTTGTGAGGGCCACCACTAACAAGATGTGATGGCCACCACTAACAAGATGTGATGGCCACCACTAACAAGATGTGATGGCCACCACTAACAAGATGTGATGGCCACCACTAACAAGATGTGATGGCCACCACTAACAAGTTGTGAGGGCCACCACTAACAAGATGTGATGGCCACCACTAACAAGATGTGATGGCCACCACTAACAAGATGTGATGGCCACCACTAACAAGTTGTGATGGCCACCACTAACAAGATGTGATGGCCACCACTAACAAGTTGTGATGGCCACCACTAACAAGATGTGATGGCCACCACTAACAAGATGTGAGGGCCACCACTAACAAGAAGTGAGAGCCCCTATTAACTTCTTTTCATAGAACCATGTTAAAGATGAAAGCTTCGTCTGGACAGAAGATGTTTGTCTTATAAATAGCCGAGAAAACGGAGCAAGATTTATGTTTTTGCCAACGTGTTTTGTCATAATGCTGTAATTGCTCTGTTTTCATATAAACCTTTTTTTTAAAAATCACATTTATTTTCCTGATGATAACAAGATATTTATTTGAGGTCATAATAATAACGATGTTAATGACCTTAGACATGGTACATTTTACTGACCAACAAGGCAGACATTACGATCAGGCATGACATACATTACTGACATTAGGCAAGGGAAACATTACAGACATCTGGCAAGGCAATTATTACAGACATCTGGCATGGCAAACATTACTGTCATCTGACATGCAAACATTACTGACATTTAGCATGACATGCATTACCGACATCTGGCAAGGCATACATTACTGACAACAGGGATGGTAAACAAAATATAACTGACCCCTTTGTCACCTATCCATAAATTCCATACAGGAAATTACGTAACTTATGTTTCCACAGTCTAAATTATTTCGTGTAGGGACTATGTGGTTTTTTAATGACTTAAATTAATTTAGATGCAAACGAATAAAAATATTTACACGAAAATTCTTCGTTAAAAAAAGTTTTCCATCGATCGATATACTCTTTAAGTAGATGCGTTTGATTAAATGAATCTACTTGTAAATGTATACAAAACTTTAATGTGTCTACAGAATCGGACTGCAAAAAAGCTTTCTAATTAAATACAAGAAACACAACGAATTGTGTGATCAAAACAATAAATTAAAGATATAATATCTATGGACTAATAAATACACTAGTAAACGCTTCCGCTAAGGGGCCGTCCATGAAATGACGTCACGCACCTAGGCTGGGAAAAAAAGTGTGTGTGTGTGCGGGGTTTACACAGTTGTGACGATGTATGATGAGGTGGAGGGGGAGTTCTTGTTAAGAACTGTGACGTCACATCCAAAGGCGCAACTTTAAATCATACATGAACACGTGGAAGAAAATCAGCAGCCCCGGTTTTGGGTTGCGGTCAGCTCAGCAACCCTACCCGTCTGTGGAGCCGCGTAGATGCCAACCCCTTTTAGACAGCAACTTTAAATAAAAGTTCCACTTAATTAATTGGTTGCTTACAATTTATTTACTGACGTTTTAAATGGCTTCACACGTGGTACGATAATATCGTGCAGTCTTACTCTAAATACATACTTAAATGACAATAAAGTGATTTAAAACATGCTCACTTTCAAATAGAAAATACAGCTTTAGAGGGGGGGGGAAGTTTTGTGACGTTACATTGGAAAAGGGGGGGGTCTACCTTTTTGCGACTACGTGTAATGAGGAGGTCAGAGGGGGTGAAAAATCGGCTGAAATCGCGTGACGTCTTCTACGGAGGGCCCTTAGCGGCTTCAACAGTACTAATTTATATCAGTATTTAAATTGTATTTGAATTACATATTGCATACTATGGATTGGAAACAAAAATTAAGAAGAGATTTAAAAGAAAAACAGAAACAAAGACAAAAAATATTTTACATTGCAATTCATCACTTTTTATTTAAATTATAAAGTTTGTATTGTTGTCTTTGTTTAGTTTTTTTTTCTTTCTAAAAAAAATAATTAAATATATAAATCTATTTTTAGCCCGTCGGCCAGTGGGTCTGGGTGTACACTCCTACTCACGCTCAAATCTTTGGGCGTGCGTGCTGTAGGCGTGGGCGTGTTGCTCGTCGACAAAGGTGGGGATGCACCGACACAGGTAAATAATGCTCTAGCCCCGGGGACACCAGGTTCCGTGTCATCTGCACGTGGAGTGGTGAGTGGGTGTGGTAAGGCGATATGCTACCTCGTATTGAATCGACGACTGACAAATTATGTCACAAGAACTGTATGGTGGGGGAGTGGGGTTGTAGAACACGGGCAAGTCTGACCACATGACAGAATCTGGGGGTTTTAAATCCTGGGACAGAAGTTCTGACCCTTCGGATGTGTTGACAGCAGAAACCTAACAAAGGGGGGGGGGTGTTCCCGGGGAGATGATAGAGAGTCGGGTAGTCCGAACTAATAACTACGTTTATAACGTTATTTAAGATTAGGTTAGATTGAATTAGATGCACTCAGACTCCCCCCCCCCACTTTAAAAATCCGTATTTTCCATTTGAAAATAAGCATGTTTCAAATCACATTATTGTCATTTTAGTATGTATTTAGTGTAAGGGTCAGGGTCCACTCTAATATCGTAACACGCGTGAATCCATGTAAAACGTCACAAAATAAATTGTAAGAAATCGAATATTTAAGTGGAACTTTGATTTAAAGTAGCGTATTCTGACGTGACGTCACAATTCTTAAACTCCCTCCTCCCCCTCGTCACACGTCGTCACAAATGTGGGGACGCCCCTACCCCCTAGGTGCGTGACGTCATTTATGGACGGCACCTTAGCAGCTATTTTCGCGTATAGCAGTCATGACCATACCTTGTAACAGATCTCACTAACAGCTGGACAGTTACAGTGGTATTATAGCTATTTACGTGTTTTTTCGCGTACAGTATCCATGACTACAGCCTGTACCACAGGCCACATGACAGCGTGGATAGACGGCAGCTACATGGATATTAAAGCTATTCACGTGTATTGGTGCGAATAGTATCCATGACTACAGCCTGTACCACAGGTCACATGACAGCGTGGATAGACGGCAGCTACATGGATATTAAAGCTATTCACGTGTATTGGCGCGAATAGTAGCCATGAGCATAGCTTGTAACAGAGGTCACAGAAATAGCTGCTAGAGCATGCAGTTACATTGCTATTTAAGCTGTTTACGCGCATGCAGCAATCTCCTAGTCTAAACTCACCCACCCCCTCCCCTTCCCTCCAGGTAGGGTTTAAAATACCACACAGGTGAGCCCAGTGGGTCATCACCTGGAATATGGAGCGAACAGTCTGACCTGGCTGTGAGGGGGTCATGACATGTCGACATGCTGCTACGTCGCCGCCGTAGTTACTAATTAGATAGTAGCGTGAGCCGCGTCGTTTCACTGGTTGTCTTAAGCTACATTTTCCTGCTGGTCAAAGCTATTGGATCAACCTCTTGAAAATATCTTTAAACGTAATTCGCAAAGATAGTATTTCACAAATTATCTTTATAAACTTATAACATAAAGTCATAAAGCCCATTTAAATTTGAATTAACCATTACATGATTTAAGTTAATTTTGTGTTCACCTTGTCTTCTCCGCTGTCTTGTGGTGATCTGTGGTCCCTTATAGACAATTTTTATGTATTAATTTTTTAAACAATTGTATATATCGCATCTTTTGTTAAAATGGTGTAGTAAACTCAAAGATCTCCCCAGAGTGTCACCAAGTTGAATTCACCCCCACCTCAGTAAAGGGGAGATATCAACAACCCCATGCTCCCCCCTCCGCCCCTGTTAAGCCGTGTGGTGATGGCCGACAGATAGACTCCACTTACCATCAAACCCCATGTAGCCCGGATGTGTCCTCTGAGTCAATGCCCTACTGCGTCCATGACTCACTGCCCCCAACTTTTTGTGACACAAAACGATCCCCGGGCAGCCCGCCCTTGACCTTCATATTAACATGATTTATTATCAATGATGATAAAATCAACACACACACACACAAATCAACAATTTCGTCTCTTTGAATCCCAGCTTTGTTGTCAAGAAAGAAGGGGAGGGAAAGTCTCTCTGTTTGATGTCAATCGATTCTCCAGCTTATGGCTGCTTTGCAGATTTCTGTTTCTTGTCCACCACAGCATATGGCCCACCACCAACTCGAGCTGTTTCTGTTTCTTGTCCATCACAGCACATGGCCCACCACCAACTCGAGCTGTTTCTGTTTCTTGTTCATCACAGCACATGGCCCACCACCAACCCAAGCTGTTTCGATCACGCATGTTGCATCGATCTCTCCCCCCCCCCAATCATCAACAGCTGCAGTACAACAGGGATGATCTCCGATGAGCTCGTAATCTTCTTGATCGATATCCAATAAGCCAGTGGTTCTCATGTTGTTTTAAATATTCATTCTTGAAATTTATCTCTCTTTCTCCCATTCTCTCTCTCTCTCTCTCTCTCTCTCTTCCATTCTCTTTCATTCTCTCTCTCTCTATCCCCAGTCTCTCTCCAATCTCTCTCCAGTCTCTCTCTCTCTCTCTCTCTCTCTCTTTCGCTGTCATTCCCTCCCTCCTAAATCAACAAAACTCAGGTTTCCCCGATGACATTGTTTAAAGTTTGTAGAGACTGTTGCAATCAATTATAGGCTATTATACATTTAAAAAAATTGTTTCGTTTGTTCCGATTCTCAATAGTCAACGTAAAAATCCTCCTTTTTAATAATTTTTCTTATTATTTCTTTTGTCTTTTTTCCCCCCGTTCTTTTATTTCAATAACGACAACTGACGCAGTTTCGTTAAGATTTGTGGCACGAACTAAAAGAGAAATTCGGGATGAACTGGATTTTAAACTGTTTCTTTTTTGCATTAGAGTTCTTTTATGTAGATTCTGTTATGGCATCTAGGAGCTGAAGACATCAAAATCCAAAATGATTGTCTGTTGAATACCCGAGATGTCAGCTTGTTGTTAGCCAATGTAAAAACGTTGTTCGTCCTTCGTCTTGCAAAGCAGAGTTGTTTGCTTGGAAATGCGGGGATTTTTATGTGGTTTTAAAAAATCTAGTTGGGTTGAATAAATTATGTTTATTTTTTCTCTTTGAACACTGGGAAATAAGTGCAGAGAATATTCTAAAATAAAACGTCTACTGTCGTGTTGGTTGGAAAATAAAGCTCAAATGTATTGTTTTCATTGCACAATTTGTTTATGCATTTTGTTGCTTTTTTTTTCTAAATGTTGCAGTTATCTCATAGCTATCTTATGCAGATTGATGAGACAGACAAGAAATGTGATCAACAAGCAAAACACGCATGTATCTTTTATTCTACAGCATTTTATTTTATACCCCTATCCAAAAATTAAATGGTTCAAACTTAACAGTTACAGTTGTCTGCCAAAGGGATATACAAAACTCTGACAAAGTTCCCAATATCTGCAATAAATGAAGTACTTAGCAATAACAATTTACGCATTCTGGTGCATAATTATTGTTTATTTTTTAAGGAAATTAAAATTTGGTTTGTAGTAATTTTTAAAAAAAATCCTTTATATTAACTCGTGGGGTCTGCTTGATTGGCGCAAAAACTTTAGATCGATTTTAACCCACTTCCCGTATGCTAGCAAGCCGAAATTGTGGCGACGATAAAAATGATCTATCAAAATTTCAAATCGATGGAATGTACTGTAATTAAATTAATGAATTTTTAGATTTTCTCTATGTAGCATGTAAATTTTTGTGGTAGACTGTCACGGTGCGTTTTATATTGAACAACTTTTTAAATATTTTCCTGTCCTGCGGTGCGCATCATATTGACCATACTTTCTTAAACATATTCCTTATCTGTAAATGTTTATCCTAGTCTGTCGCGCGGTGTGCATTATATTAAACTTGTTTTTATAACCCCTTTCCCGTGATCACATGGAGCTTAAATTTAGCAGGACTGTAGTAGTTTTTATTTACTATAAATCCTTTATATATGAGACATAACTAAAATTTTGGATTTTTGGATTGTCGTGGGATGCGCATTATAATGAACATACTTTTAGTTATGTCTCGTGTACAATGGATTTATAGTCAAAAACTTTGTTTTTTTCTTTAAAAAAAAATATTTACAAATACTTTAATAATTCAGCAGCGCAAAATAATGTGTGGCGAGATACCAAGGGGCAGGCCGGGTTCACAATAGTTGGGATACATTGTTAAGAGAAAGTGCGCTATTTGACCGCACTACTTATCAATAAACTTTACTGGGTTCACTCACGCATTTGCAAGTAATATTATTTTATTTCTTTGTGGGTAGGCCTAGCTTTATCCTTGCTTACTATAATCTTAGAAGGAGAGAGAAGGGAAAAACTCGACTTGACAAGGAATGACAAAGCTGATACAAATGCTGGTTTCATCCCGTGGTACTGTGTCTAACAAAGCAGACACAACTGCTGGTTTCATCCCGTGGTACTGTGTCTAACAAAGCAGACACAACTGCTGGTTTCATCCCGTGGTACTGTGTCTAACAAAGCAGACACAACTGCTGGTTTCATCCCATGGTACTGTGTCTAACAAAGCAGACACAACTGCTGGTTTCATCCCGTGGTACTGTGTCTAACAAAGCAGACACAACTGCTGGTTTCATCCCGTGGTACTGTGTCTAACAAAGCAGACACAACTGCTGGTTTCATCCCGTGAATGCCGTGACCTGACAAATGTCGGTGGAGTGGTGGTTTGATACAAAACATTAAAACTCGTCAACTATGTTCCTCGGTAACTCGCTCCATGAGGAGGGAAAAGCTCGGGTGCTGTTGAATAAAGAATTATTAGTAAAACATTAAACCCTCAACAGTAAATAGATTGTCTTCTACGCATCATTCGATCAAGACTTTAACTTGCGGAAAGTTTGTAGGAGCTCACCGTATGACTCAACCGAGGGGGGCAATGTCCACGAAATCATTTGTGTCGCCCTACCATTAGCAACACGCCCAACAATTATAGTCACCTGCCCCAACGCACACACACACAAAGCAAATTAAAGACTTCAAACTCGTCTTTCGTACCCATCCAAGATCTCTACTCTTTACTTTCAATCTCACACTCACAGTCTCACACACACAATCACAAACACACAATCTCACACTCAGTCACACACACAATCTCACAGTCACACACACTCACAGTCACACCCATTTCATACATCGTCAACAACACGACGTTACCTACTGTCACAACCTTGAGACGTCGAGACCAAACGACTTCGACACTAGTGATTATTTGGCCACAGGTCAAACGTCTGCCTGAGTAGGGACTCTCAAATCTTCAGACTTGTCACCCACCGAACAGACAATCAAAAATGAATATCCTCCCTTAATGCTTCAATGTGTGTGTGTGTGTGTTGTTTGTTTTACAAAAACAAATTACACATTTATATCCCAATCATCACCACGCGGCTGCCTTACTTGGGGGCCCAAGAATCTTCGACTGAGAATCCCTGATATAAAAACATTATTACTACTGCAGCCCTGCAAACTCCACCAAACCCCCCCCCACTCCAAATTTACACCCAGACAAGTTAATCCCCACAGCTCCCCCCCGGGGATCAGGCGATCCCTGGGCGACAGATCGTTTGAGGTTAGCTCCCAGATTATCTTCAGGATAGTCCCCAGATTAACCCGGAATTCAAAATGTGATAATTTATCGCTTAATCATTCAGCTCCCTGGACGTCATCTCTGGTGGTACACCCCCTCCCCCCTCCCTACAACCACAGGGGAGTAAGGTGCTGTTATATGTCTATAGTCATAGATACATGTAAATGGAATACAACTGACGTGTGTATTCCAATTGGATGATGATGTTTTTTTTTATAATTTTATTATTATTTTTTTTATTTATGAAAGATTTTTGACGCCTATTATTTCAATTTTTAAACATTTGAAAAAAAAATAAGTCAGGTCTTAAAGATTTTTTCCCGACATCTTTAATTCGTTTCTTAACTTCTACGCCCTCCGGTTTAAAACGGTTGCCAAATACGTATTTGCAAAAAGTTGTCCAGGGTTTTAAAGTCATAAACTTTTAGGCAAATAATCAACTTCAGGCAATTAATTTTTTTTAAATTTTTCTTATCATTATATAAATTTTTGAATTAGTTATAAATTAAGTCTGCTAAACAATGTTTATAAAAAAATAAGTATAAGACATACAGAATGGTAATAGATGATTTATTGTCAGAATGCTTTATATTAGGTGTAGGATTGTTGTGTGAGCATTTACATGACATATCTATATATATATATAATTCACCAGAACAAGCACAAGACGAGTGCAAATAATCGTGACGAAAGACCCTCGCTTGGGTCGGCCAATCACAGTTTATGTTTTGCAAGCTAGGGTGGTGGGCAGGTAGCTAACCGCAGTGCGTGTGGATGGAGACCAACAATGCGTCGGCCGTCCCCCCCCTAAACGTTGTGCTTGTAGTTTGTGTCCGTCTCTCTCATTTTCCTTGCACTATCTATGAGCAAATCTTCGGAGTATGCTACGCCGCGGTTCGTATCTATGTTGTGGATACAAGGTGGGGATATGTTGTGGATACAAGGTTGGGATATGTTGTGGATACAAGGTTGGGATATGTTGTGGATACAAGGTTGGGGTTATGTTGTGGATACAAGGTTGGGATATGTTGTGGATACAAGGTTGGGATATGTTGTGGATACAAGGTTGGGATATGTTGTGGATACAAGGTTGGGATATGTTGTGGATACAAGGTTGGGATATGTTGTGGATACAAGGTTGGGATATGTTTATGGATACAATGTTGGGATATGTTGTGGAAAAGAAGGTTGGGATATGTTGTGGATACAAGGTTGGGATATGTTGTGGATACAAGGTTGGGATATGTTGTGGATACAAGGTTGGGATATGTTGTGGATACAAGGTTGGGATATGTTGTGGATACAAGGTTGGGATATGTTGTGGATACAAGGTTGGGATATGTTGTGGATACAAGGATTTGGGCATGTGGTGGATACAGTGTTTTAGGCATAGTGTGGATACAAGTTGGGGCAGGTGGTAAAAGGGCATGCAGGTTTTTAATTCAAGCCTGGGGAAGGTTGTGGATAAATACACGTTTGGGGTATGTTGGTGATACAAGGTAGAGCAGGTTTGCTAAGAGTCAACGACCTAACAACCTTGAGAGGGGAAAAAACTGAGTGAAGTTACCAATTAGTAAGTATCCAGTGGTTTGGGCTGGGGGGGGGCTCTATATGGCCCATGAAAAAATCATATTGATCCCTTGACGTTAGACGGCGAGTCATGCAGTGTTCTACTTAATTACGATAAAGGCTTGGTGGAAGGTTCATGAACTATCAGCACTAATGACAGTCCGCTAGAAGTTCATCTATTTTTACATACTATATAATTAATAGTCATATTCCAATGCTTTTTATATTGCTTCACTGTGATTAAGTAAGTTATCGTCATCATTGCCTACTGTTTTGAATAAGATATTACATAATATTATGTTTTATCTAATGCTGGTACTGATTAAAAAAATTTGTTTCATTAATCCGGAAAAAAATTAATTGATTAATCAATTAATTTCGATTCATTATATTTTTATAACGCATATTTAGATCCCGTTCATTTGCGATTCATCACATCGCGAAATAGGTTAAGTCGCGGTTATTTTTCAATTGCTCCCAAAAATTGTATGACGTAACACAGCAAATTCGTTTTGTTATGCAAGAAATAAGGAAGAAAAACCTGTTTGTTTACGTATGCGCGTCTAAATAAATAATAATAAAACGTGGGGAAAGTATGTAAGTCCCAAAAAAATATAAATTATTAATAAATTAGAAAAACAATATTAGAAATATTTGCTGAAATTTTAATAGATTTTTAATGGAACAAATTAATTTTAATCGATTAAAAATTTTTAAAGATTAATCTATTAATTAATCGCTAATTTCAGCAGCCCTAGTTTATCGCGATGATTTAATTTTAATTGCATTCTCTTTGGTGTAAAGATTCTGCGCGTACTTTGTTAGAGGTGAAGCCTTTCAGTTTCGCCTTCCCGATGCTAAAAATAGAAGTTTGGCACGTAATGTCTAATATTCCAAACACATCGGATTGTTCTTTATCTACATTTTCTAAGAGGTGGGTATAAATAAATATGAGTGTGTACTCTTGTTGAAAGCTATCCTATCGGCCTTGTCCTGTAATGGCGGAAATCTAGTAATAAAGGTGGACAAATTTAACAACGCTACGAGTCAATAAGTAGTAGTTATGTATATTGAGTAGGAAGTATCGTATAAATAAGCTATTTGTTAATTCTTGGTAAATTTTGAGACGGCTTATTGGACTTAAGAAAAAACAAGTTTTTTCGTAATTTTACTATGCTAACAATTTTGAGAACGTATTGATTCTTCCGTATTTATGCCTAAAAACATTGTTACACTAAAATGTTGTCTAAAAAATAGTAAGATTGCACAATGAGTTATGACGTTTTCATGTCTGAGAAATGTCAAACCAAATTAATGTTATAAATGTTTAAGGAGTCTGACGTATTTCCTGCACTGTGTTTTCTTCTTCTTTTCATAAAGACCGTAGATCTGCATTTTACGTATTTGTATTTTCAAGTTCACGTAATAAATGGCTTTTAAAAAGTCAACTTTTGGCTTGAGTTGATTTTATTCAAGTGAATCATACACCTGGACATATAACACTACTCTCAATCATGTGTTGTTACGGTTGTAACAAAGATGTTGCAACTGATACTCTTGGCTGCGACTCTATCGAGATTGTTTAGAAGGTTTCACATGATAAATAAACCCAATGTACACTCCGAACTTATGACGGTGTTTGCAATAGACGTCTGTCGGATTGGTGAGTAATAAATAAACGTCTGTCTGATTGTTGTGTTACCGATGTGTTGAAGTGCGCAAAGCACTGACCCACGGGTCCAGGGGATAGGGCGGGGTGGAACAGCTAAAAGTGCGGCAGGAAATAGTCACACACAACAAAAAGTAATTAAATTCTGCCCTCGTCGAGACATCCATGTGTAATGCCCCGTCGTAATGAGTTTCTACAACCTCGTGGATATGGCGTGATTGAACCGAACACAAACCTTGCCCTCCCTCCCCCCCCCCACTCACACACACAACTGAACACACATACAAGTCAATATAGATGGCTTAATACATACAAAAGACTGAATATTTTAAACAAAAAAAACGAAGACGAAAAACATCAAGTAAAACTTCAGAAACCCTCACAGATGCAAGTGCAAAAACTATGCATCAAACTTAAATCTTACGTGCGTAAACGAGCAACGAAAATACCTCCTCTTGATGTGGTTCGCCGGAAGAATATTGTGCAGTCACCCCACACTTTATCAGCATGTTGTGCAGTCACTCCACACTTTATCAGAAGATTGTGCCGTCAGACCACACTTTATCGGCAGACTGTGTACATTTTTTTTTGAGTCACACACACACACAACCACACACACACACACACACACACGCGCGCATACTCACACACAATATGGGGATGTCGTAGTATGTGACTGTGTAATTTAAAAAAAAAGAAATTTTTCATAAGATATAACTGCACAAAGTGTGAAACTTGATTCCAAGGTCACATAGCCTCCAGTTGTTTTTTCGTGACATGTTCAAAAACCGTTTATTTATGTAAAGTACATTCGTCAAAATTATGGGTTTAAAAAAACATATCGTCAACCTTATAACTATCCGAGTAGTCGATTACTAGCTCTAGTTCACCGTAATCGTTGTCGTAAACTTTCTCAGTTGCTGGATTATGTGACGTCAAGTTAGACTTGACATATACAGGGGACTGTATAGAACTTGTAACGATTTCGTTTGCATTACAATGTAATTAAATGTTTGATATCAAAAACACAGTTTGGGGCCGTCCATAAAGTACGTCACGCTATTTTTGAACATTTTAACTCCCCCCTCCCCCTTGTCACAAACTGTAATAAATCTCGGAACCCCCCTCCTCCCCTTAAAGTACGTCACACATTTGAACAAAAAAATATTTTATTAACAAAATAATTAAAATTTAAAATAAAACACCGTGACGTCACACATGGCCGGACCCCCCTCCCCCCTATCACAAACTGTAACACTTTCTTCCACCCCCTCCCCCCTCTGGAGCGTGACGTACTTTATGGACGGCCCCTTTTAGAAGGATTCATTTGCCAATTTCGGAATTGTAAGTGTAAAAAATAAAATATTCCAATACGCTAGCCATGATAAAGTATGTTTACAATAATAATAATAACCCCTTTTCAGACCATGACGGCCAGTGAAGTAGCGTTCACAAGTTTCATTGAGCCACCACTAACGAACAGTTGAATGGGTGGCTAGCACAATGCCCCGGGGGCCTTGCCAGTACCGAGGCTCGGCCCCGCGACTGAGTTTTGCCTCGGCTCGATAGTCCAGCGCGCTACCACTTAGACCACCGCGCCCCAGGGTATGTTTGCCAACAGCGAAATGATGACGTTTTGTGTCGTCCTGGAAATAACGAGACAGTGGGGTGATGACATCACATTTAACGTCATTATATTTCTTTGCCAGTCTCAAAGCTAAAATATAAATGGAGAGCCAATCTGGTCAACATTCGTCATGAAGACAAGAAAGTGACAACTTCAAAACGTGATACCTTAAATTGTCTTGTACAAGATCTTCAACACATACAAAAAGATTTATCATGATTATGATTATTCTTAGTATTATTATTATACGTAATAGTAGAATTGGTAGTAGTAGTTGTAGTAGTAGTAGTAGTAGTAATAGTATTAACACTATTAACATTATCATTATTATTAATTAATTAATTAATTAATTAGATATTAGCAAAGTTGCTATCTATCTATATACTAGTGTATTACCCGTCAAAAAGAAGGAAGCTTTCAAAATAAATACATTTCAGCTGAAATCTATTTATTTAGAAAAAATACACATCAGAATTTAAAAAAAATGTAATACAGAACTATCATTTATTGTTGTTTTATTCATTTATTTCCTTATTGAACAATTTTATGTGGCCGTTCCAAAAGAGTTCTTTTTTGGTGCAGTAATTTGGTGCGCTGCTTTCTAAAATTAGTAGCGTCACGGACAGACATTACAGACAGACATGACAGTGATTGCAAATTATGTATATTGATATATAATTCTCCAGAGCAAGAACAAATCGTTTGCAAATAAGCATGACGAATGACCCTCACTGGGGTTGACCAATCACAGTTTATGGTTGGCAAGTCATGGTAGTAAAGGGTGGAGCGAGGGGCAAGTAACAACAACCGCAGTGCGGATTTTTGAGACCAATAATGCGTCGGTCCTTCCCCCCTCCCCGAAATTCCCTCCCGTTTTTTTCCATTTCTTCGTGCTGCTGCTTGTATCCTTTCTCCCCCCCCCATTGTTCTTTGCACTATCTATGAGCAAGTCTGCGTCGTATGCTACGCCGCGGGTCGTATCTAGTTTATAATATTCAGGCTGATTTGTACAAGATTAAAGTTTGAATCGAGTTTGCTTTGAATTTACTGTTATTTAATTCTGTGCGTTTTTATTAAAGTAAATACTAGAAAAAGGAACATCCATTAAATATTCAAGAACTTCTGCTTCGCTAATCTTACAAATCTAAGTGGATGATATCATGTTATCCAATTTATAACATAATCTGATATTTAACATTTACAAACAACTTATAAGGAGCCTATTCCGTACGGCTTGTGTGGAGAGATGGCATTTGGTTACAGTATCTAATATCATCGACTGTAATGATCTTCGAAAAGTACAAAACAGCGGTTCTTAAATGCAGAGACGTAGCTCAGACAAGTAGATAAGATGTATGCGTCCTCTGGTCAAGGAGTTGTATCCCGATATCCCGGTCACGGAATAAACACGTGACTCTCAAGTCCAATCTTCACTTTCAGCTGCGCGGCCGCACAGATACCTGACCGCAGCAATTTTTGTAAAATTTTGTACCAAAAAATGAATGCTGTGTAACTTCCCACACGAGATTTTTTAATTATTACATGGACCAATGAACATTAGAAGTAACATCGCTCACGGACATGGCTCACGGACATGGCTCACGGACATGGCTCACGGACATGGCTCACGGACATGGCTCACGGACATGGCTCACGGACATGGCTCACGGACATGGCTCACGGACATCGCTCACGTCTCAAACGGACTCTATCACGATCTTGTGTTCTTGGAATCTTGGTGCTCTGGAACTTTTGGCGATCTTTAACAGCGCCCTAGATATTTTAATGTTCTTTATCTCTTAGCGCCTTTGAGCTTTTGATAGTATTTAGCAGTGCCTTAGATGTGTAATGTTATATAGTTCTAAGTGCACCCTTGGTTTTTTGATGTTCTTTAGCAGTGCCCTAGATATTTCCAAGTTCTCTATCTCTTAATGCTCTGGAACTTTTGATGTTCGTTATCTGTTAAATGTATGAGAACACTGGCCTTGAGTTTATGGAGTTTTCTGCTGCCAGCGTTCTTTAGATGAGCAGATTTCTTCACAACATTTTTGCATAGGGACATTAAAAGTTGAGCTGTTGTTGATTTTTTTTTCCTTGTAACATTGAAGGTTTTGTTGGTGTGTGTGTTTTTTTAATTTTTTTAAAAATATTTTATTTATTTATTAATTTTTTTAAAATATGGGCTTAGTTAAAAAAAAATTTTTTTTACAAAATGTGTTCCTGATCCCTCAAATATTAATATTTTTAGCTCCATTGACATCTTTAGGACAGGTGACCGAACAGCTTTCCCCAAAAGCCACTCATTTTTATGTTACACCACTAGCGGCATTTTGTTTTCAATTCCAACAGGAATGTTTATGTTATATGTCTGTCTTACTACGCCATGTCGGGTCAATCCATTAAACCTGAACTCGCTTGCGTGCGCCTAGAGTCGCGTCATCCCATTCTGACTAGTAACCCTATTGTATCCCTTGGGTTTGGCCCAGGTTCGCACCGGGCATTGATTGACGGATTGAGCACTTTGATGCCACAATCTTTCCCGAGCACTTATCTGTCGTCATACATCATCTGTTTGTGTCTCCAATCTTCATTTTCTGTCAAACAGCTTCTGGTTATGTTATTTCCTGTTTCTAATCCCTATTGTCATAGAATTATTTTTGCATGTACATATTTTGAGTTTTTGCATGTACATATTTTGAGTTTTTGCATGTACATATTTTGAGTTTTTGCATGTACATATTTTGAGTTTTTGCATGTACATATTTTGAGTTTTTGCATGTACATATTTTGAGTTTTTGCATGTACATATTTTGAGTTTTTGCATGTACATATTTTGAGTTTTTGCATGTGCATATTTTGAGTTTTTGCATGTACATATTTTTAGTTTTTGCATGTACATATTTTGAGTTTTTGTATGTACATATTTTGAGTTTTTGTATGTACATATTTTGAGTTTTTGCATGTACATATTTTGAGTTTTTGCATGTACATATTTTGAGTTTTTGCATGTACATATTTTGAGTTCTTGCATGTACATATTTTGAGTTTTTGCATGTACATATTTTGAGTTTTTGCATGTACATATCTTCATTTTTGCATGTACATATCTTCATTTTTGCATGTACATATCTTGATTTAGTCATGTACACAACTCTTCATACAATTAATATTTAATTTTTTCGTATCCTTCATTATACGGTATCAGATTCATCTCCACGATGAGATAAAAAAAAAGGTTTCAGAACTCCCTTGGCACACAACAAAGGACCTCCACCCACCCACCCCCCTCCACCTTCTCTGCCACTCGAGACTGCCAGACTTCTTGAGACTGCACTTTTGAGAAGTTGTGTAGTGTGCTCGCTGTCTACTGCACAGACAGAGCACTTTTACGACAGACGAACAAAGCAAATCAACAGGTACGGATGACTCTGGGGGTTTTCATAACCCGGCTGTCTGTCCCCTGTCAACAGGTTAACTGTCATGAGTGTTCTCAAAAACTATTTTAAAAAATTAAAAAGACGAAAGTTTCCCTTTTTTCAGAAAAGAACACTATTATTCTCAACATGAGGACGGCAACTTTAAAAGGCATACAGTTGGGATAGCGGGAAAAAAATGTACAATGCTGGAATAGCATTAAAAGCATATATTTAGTGCCTTACATGTGTTTAGTTATTTAACAATATGGAGTATCAGTGAGATACAAAGGCATACCCTCCCTCGTTACGTACTAGGTGTCTATATTTAAGAAGCCAAACAACTGATGTCTGTACAATCAATGCATTATTTATACTGTACAATATATTTCTTGATGATTTAACCTCTCGTGTTGATATAACACTTATGTACGTACCTTTCTTTTGGCTGCGAATGGTAAATTTGTTGCGGACAGAAGGGGTACAGAGAATTGAGGACCGAATTTCCATCCCTTTAGTAAACAATGTTGTGTTCTCTACCTCAGTGGTCCCCAACCTTTTTAACGCCGCGGACCACTAAAAGTTTGATAATTTTACCGCAGCCCCCTAACCTGGGGGGGAGGGTATGGGTGGGTGGAAGATTGGGGGGGGGGAGAGAGGTAGGGTTTGCGGCTGCGTTGATTGTTTATACGGGTATTTTAGATTGTTTTGATTTCATAGTTTTAATTTAATTGTACTGAAACATGCCTTCAAAATAAAATAAAGTTACACAAAAGTGAATTAAAGATTATTTAATATTTTAATTGACTCGAATGTTAAATCAATGAGTTCTTGGGTCTTTTGTGGTTGGGAAGTAGCGCGTAAAAGCAAAGACAGGTGATCGTGCACCGACTGTGACAAAGAGTGCTCAGGCTCAGTCTCGCCTAGAATCCCCGCAAATGTTTGAAACATATCTAAAATGCATTTTTTCACTCGCCGTTCCCACAACTCCAGTTTGGCTTTAAATGCAGCTACTTTGTCAGCTAATTTGAAAACAGTTGTCATTTTCCACTGAATAGACGGATTGAGTTCATTGAGCTGGCTGAATATGTCACACAGGTAAGCAAGTTTTGCGACCCATACCTTGTCACTGAAGTGTGCTGCCATTGGTGACTTCTTTTCTGAGAGAAATCTTTGCAATGGCTCTCGTAATTGAAATACTCTGTTTAGCGATTTTCCTCTGGATAGCCATCTTATTTCTGTGTACAAAAGGAGGCATCTGTGCTCTGCGTCCATCTCCTCAAAAAGCTGCTCAAACAGGCGTGAGTTAAGGGTGTGTGCCTTGATGTGGTTAATAACTTTAATGACATCAATCATTACACAATTAAATTCTGGTGACATTTTTCGGCTTGCCAACATTTCCCTGTGAATGATACAATGCGTAGATTAACACTCAGGTGCAACCTCCTTAATCCGAGCTGTTAAACCAGACAGTCGTCCGGTTATGGCATCAGCTCCATCTGTACAAATGCCGACACAAAAGGGCCATTTTAGGTGTCCAGTGACTTGAACAAGTCAGCTCCCGTGGTGTTGTTTGACAAAGATAGAGCACATAACAAATCCTCATGTACATCCTCATGATAAATATATCTCACATAAATAAACAAGTAATATTATTTTGTTGTCGATGTCTGTAGATTCGTCAACCTGGAGTGCGTAACAGGGTGATGAATTAATCCTCTCCAACAATTGTATCTCAATATCTTCTGCTATTTCCTCAATGCGCCTAGTTACAGTGGTAGCCGACAATGGCACATGTGCTATCTTTTTAATAGCATCCTCTCCTAGAAGTTCATGGCAAATGTCTTTAGCTTGTTAACACGGGTCACCCATCAAAATCGCGCACAACAAAAGAGCGCTTACATAAAAGCCCCGTGATAAGAACGCCGACATAAGAGCGCCGACACAGAGAGCAAAGATTGATTGTAGGCGGTTGTCCGCTCTGCGCTATGTGTCATTGATGTTCTTTGGACGTGGTGCCGCCAAAACGGCTAACAAGCTTTTCCATCTTGTGTATGGAAAGACGCACAATCCCTAAAGAAATACACCTCAGTAAAAATTTTTTAAAATAATTTAATGTTCCTTTGCTCGCGGACCACCTGGCACATCTCCGCGGACCCCAGGTTGGGGACCACTGCGACTCTACCTTCAGTAAAACATGTTGTGTTCTCTGCCTTCAGTAAAACATGCTGTGTTCTGTCCCTTTAGATATAACTCTTCGGAGATTTTCAAAATTTTAATTCTTACACCTTTCCCCCACCCACTCACGCTTACTTACATATTTCGGCCGATACAACTGGTTCACTGTGGGCCCTCTGCCTGCTGCGTGATATATCACATAGAATAGGACTGCGATAAAGCTTCTAAATAAATACAAAATAATAAAGCTCAAGAATTATTGTTTCCATTACACAATTTGTTTTTGTATTTTGTTCTTTTTTTTTCTGCTGCGTGCACTATTTCAGCATTTTTAAAAAATCGACCCTTCCATAGTCCCGTCTGTTCCCTTTTTCTTGAGGTGAGCCTGTCCGACCCACATTCCCAAAAATGTTGTTAAACAAAAGTCTTCTCGCAAATTCTGAACACAAATTGCAAATCCCCTTACATTGTTACATCTAGTATTCTGAATATCTTCCTTCCTGTTGATTGTGGTGTTTCTCTTTGTTGGCGTTTGACAAATTATTTCTTATCTACATTTCGACATGATAATATTTCTCTTCACAAAATGACTTAAAATTTCATTTTACATTGGTACTAATTCTTTATATACTCACAATAAATTCCAAATTGATCAAAAGTCTATGTTTAAATTTTAGACAGTAAATTTAATACAAACATAATTCAAATACCGATAAGAAATTAAATTGATCTCGATATAATATAATATTATTGCTTATAATCGGGTTACATGACTTCAAGCGATGTCATAAAGCATTGTAAGGACGCTGTAAGGACACAGTAAGGACACAGTAAGGACACAGTAAGGACACTGTAAGGACACTGTAAGGACACTGTAAGGACACTGTAAGGACACTGTAAGGACACTGTAAGGACACTGTAAGGACACTGTAAGGACACTGTAAGGACACTGTAAGGACACTGTAATGGTTTGCAGTGTTGTTAAATGTTCCGAATTTTTTGTTTTGCTTTGGGTTCTATTTAAATTTGTTTTGGTTGCTTTTAAAACAGACAATTAGAACCCATGACTGCCACGACCACAATGAGTCAACCGACTAGTGTTGACTGTATTCAACTTATTGACCCGTGCTCCAAAATCTCGCTTTAAACACACAAATATTCCTCAGATAAACTAAAGCTGGTGAATAGAATATATTGCGAGAGGCTGTTGTGGAGAAGGAAACAAGCCTCATTTATATTCATTCTATCCATTCTATGAACCGATCCGAAGCTCCAGAGATGCTCTACAACTAGGTCAGTAGATCAGTCGGACAACATTTATTCTTCTCTCCCTTTCTCTCGCTATCTCTATTTATTTCTATCTTAAATCTATTTCAAATCTTTTTATTTCACCGTCAATGTATTTTTTTGGTATTGACGCTATCAAATTAACCCCAGTGCCATGCTGGTGAGCTGTTTCTTATCTTCGCATGTTTTTCCACAGCATAGTTTGATGTATGGCTCAGAATGGAGACGCGTGGACAGTTTGCATGCTGCATTATGTTCTCTACATGATTTACAACTACATGTTTTTTTTTAACAGTTATAAAGTCGTGCGTGTGTCACGTGGTCTGTAGAAGCGAACAACAGCCTGCTCACCAATTAGATGCACCCTCCCGTCCCACTCTTTATAATTAAATTTAATTTAACAAATAAATCAGTCGGACGTCTGGGTCAGTGACCGCAAAGGGTGGAGTGACTAATGGTTGAGTGACTAATGGTTGAGTGACTTATGGTGGGATGACTAATGGTGGAGTGACTAATGGTGGAGTGACTAATGGTGGAGTGACTAATGGTGGAGTGACTATGGTGGGGTGACTAATAGTGGAGTGACTAAGGGTGGGATGACTAATGGTGGGGTGACTAATGGTGGGGTGACTAATAATGGGGTGACTAATAGTAGGGTGACAATGGTAGAATACCCACGTATGTGTAGGGTAAAATTTTAAGGTAAAAAAAAACCACTGTAAAAACTGGATGATAAAATACCTCTGAAGGTAAATTACTCCATAACATGATTTTAAAAAAAAATCAAGAATTTGAAGCTTGATAAATCCTAGAAACTGAAAAGCTTGGATTTGTTATTTCACATCGCTAATGGTAAGCACAGATAAGCACTCGACCGCATGAGCTATCAATTCATTGTCAATTGCCTTGTGTTTAAGCATGACTAACAGTTGTAGATATTCAGATTTAAAAAAAAACTTTTAAAGAAATTCTTTAAAGAGATTACTCAGATTCCTACGATGCGATTAATCAGCAGTTGTCATGAAACATTGGCAAAGAGGCTAGTTATGAAACTTTTAAAATGTTAACGAAATTATTGGTCATTTAAGCGACCATTTGAAGCGGAGTAGCTTGTATGCACCGTAATGTCATTATATGTTGTATTTAGGATAAAAATGTTTTACATTAAAGAATTGATAACTATGTATGTTATTATTTTATATGTAAAGCGCCATGGGCCCAGTTTCTTGCAGTGGTACTGCGCTATATAAATTATCAAATTATTATTATTATCATCATTATTATTAGTAGTATTATTACTATTATCGACCACTGTCCACTCTACTGAATGATTTACTCTATCAATCCAGTGCTAGACTAATTGGATTTCACCGCAGCTAACGTTTTTTTTTAATTCTTTCGTTATATTCGTTTTATTTGTGTACTATTTGTTCGTTGAGGAAGGCTCTTTGCCGAAACGTTCGCTGTTGTGTTACGTCCTGTCAGGCTAACTAATACCCTGTTTATATGGTATACATTTACCAATCCAGTGCGACACGCCTAAGATACAATCTGTACTTTGAATGAGCCGCTGGACTGTGTGACGTGCCAACATATTTATGTTGTTCGTCTGTGACATAACCCACCTCTTATCATGGCCCTCCACCAAGTCAATCCATCTTCCACCAGACCCTGAGTCCACGCGAACCAGTCGGCTCCCTGGGACCCCTTTAATTGTAATTTATGCCGTCTGCTGTCTGTTGGACATTGGGTCAACAGCCCCCTCCCCTCCCACCAACCCAGGGGAAAGACGGTGCGGTAAGCCAGACGTGGCCAGGGACTAATTAGATGGCCAGTGTTATGTCTGCCGATCGTCCAACTGTGAATGTTACCATGGAAACAGATTTGAGGGCAGCATTTTGAGTAGTCCAAAAAAATATATTTGATTTTACTTTAAAAAGTAGACAAGATTCTGTACGCGTCGAGATTGTTTTGCAAGCGGGATCATGTGAAATGAAATGAGCATGGCAATCAGCTTCTTGATATTTAGTTGTAGAGATAACTGAGTCTCCCCGAGTAAGATCTTTTTTCCCGATTCGGTTTTTTTACTTGCACATTTATGAGACTAACAAATAATAAAACAAACCCGTAAAAACAACGTTTTCTACTATAAATCCCTTATATTTGAGTCATAATTAAAAGTATTGATTATGTTCCAACGCCACAAATATTTACAGACTGACACCGAGTGATGTCCCCTGTCTTTTAACGGGGGATGGGACGTGAGGGGGTGTCGGCACGACGGTCGACGTCTAATCGTCAACTCAAACTCACGTGGAAGAAAACAATAACAAACCGTGAATTTGAATTACAAACCTCATATAAGGATAAACTAAAAATGCATTAATTTAATTACGGTACAGAAAAAAACAGAAGTCAAAAATGACCCACTTCCCATGATCCGATCGAACTGAAATTTGGCACACGGACCCGTCTGACCTAACAATGCATCGTATCAAAATTTCAGATCGATCGAACGTACCGTAATTAAATTAATGCATTTTTAGTTTATCCTTATATGAGGTATGTAATTCAAAATTCACTGTTTGTTATTGTTTTTTTTCTTCCAGTTTCACGTGAGTTTGAGTTGACGCCGACCGTCGTGTTGACGCCGACCGTCGTGCCGACACCCCCTCACATCCCACCCCCATTTATTAAAGACAAGGGACATCACTCGGTGTCAGTCTGTAAATGTTTGAAAATAATCAATACTGTTAGTTATGTCTCATATATAAGGGATTTATAGTCAAAAACTTTGTTTTTACGGGTTTGTTTTATTAAATCCCTTATATTAACTTCGCGGCCGTCTCTCTCTCTCTCTCTGTCTGTCTTGGGCTCGGCGGGCGGGCGGGCGGAAAAAACAGAAGTCAAAAATGACCCACTTCCCATGATCCGATCAAACTGAAATTTGGCACACGGACCCGTCTAACCTAACAATGCATCGTATCAAAATTTCAGATCGATCGAACGTACCGTAATTAAATTAGAGCATTTTTAGTTTATCCTTATATGAGGTATGTAATTCAAAATTCACTGTTTGTTATTGTTTTTTTTCTGCCCAGTTCCACGTGAGTTTGAGTTGACGCCGACCGTCGTGTTGACGCCGACCGTCGTGCCGACACCCCCTCGCATCCCACCCCCATTTATTAAAGACAAGGGACATCACTCGGTGTCAGTCTGTAAATGTTTGAAAATAATCAATACTGTTAGTTATGTCTCATATATAAGGGATTTATAGTCAAAAATTTTGTTTTTACGGGTTTGTTTGTTTTTTGTTGTTGTTTTTTTTTAAATAATGTATTCTCCTCATTTAAAAAAAAACATTAAGGGAAAAAAATTAAGAAGCATTCTTGCCCTCACGTTAACTTCTGGTGTTGTTGATTTTTTAAAAATGTATATAAATATTGTGCACGAATGATGTTTCTGCGTTTAATGGATCTTTCTACCTTGCCCGTTTGCAGTCTTATTCCTATATTACCTTCTTCTAGTTTGATTAACACGCCTACACTACACCCCCCTCCTCGATCCCACGTCAAAGATCTAACTCCACTGCACCGTCCTCGCCCTGCCTCATTCACATTAACTCCACTGCACCATCCTCACCCTGCCTCTATCACCTTAACTCCACTGCACCGTCCTCGCCCTGACTCAATCACCCTAACCATTCTGCCAACCCTTCCTTCAGACCACCGGTGCGTCCGCGAATTTAAAGAGAAACAATTTGCAGAGCAACACGGCATGTGGGCCAGTTTATATATATATATATATATATATATATATATATATATATATATATATATATATATAATCCGCCATCTTCCCGCAAAGGTGACCACTCTGTGAGAAGACTCCCCGACGGCCAGCGGAAGACGCCTTGGTGATAACGTGTGTACTTCCGGTCACCCTCTTTGAGATTTCGTAATCCTCGAGCACTGTTTTCACGTAGCGCCAAAGACGTCAGAAGGGGTTAAAGGTTCGGAACTACCAGCCCTCCCCGAATATATTAGACCGACATTTGTACCAGGGACAGGTTCAAGGATATCCGGCTACGAGTGCTCCTTGTCACGGGAGTCAACTCTCAGTGAAAGCTGTAGTTAGAGAGAGTTGTCACGGGAGTCAACTGTCAATGAAAGCTGTGGTTAGGGAGAGTTGTCACGGGAGTCAACTGTCAATGAAAGCTGTGGTTATAGAGAGTTGTCACGGGAGTCAACTGTCAATGAAAGCTGTGGTTATAGAGAGTTGTCACGGGAGTCAAATGTCAATGAAAGCTGTGGTTAGGGAGAGTTGTCACGGGAGTCAAATGTCAATGAAAGCTGTGGTTAGGGAGAGTTGTCACGGGAGTCAACTCTCAATGAAAGCTGTCGTTAGGGAGAGTTGTCACGGGAGTCAACTATCAATGAAAGCTGTCGTTAGGGAGAGTTGTCACGGGAGTCAACTGTCAATGAAAGCTGTGGTTATAGAGAGTTGTCACGGGAGTCAAATGTCAATGAAAGCTTTAGTTAGAGAGAGTTGTCACGGGAGTCAACTGTCAATGAAAGCTTTAGTTAGAGAGAGTTGTCACGGGAGTCAAATGTCAATGAAAGCTGTGGTTAGGGAGAGTTGTCACGGGAGTCAACTGTCAATGAAAGCTTTAGTTAGAGAGAGTTGTCACGGGAGTCAACTGTCAATGAAAGCTGTGGTTATAGAGAGTTGTCACGGGAGTCAAATGTCAATGAAAGCTTTAGTTAGAGAGAGTTGTCACGGGAGTCAACTCTCAATGAAAGCTGTGGTTATAGAGAGTTGTCACGGGAGTCAACTCTCAATGAAAGTTGTAGTTAGAACGAGTTGTCAAGCGCAAGACACAGGTGGGTACACAGAAAATATGTTTACAGCTGAATCGAAATCCCTTTTGGTGATGCTCTGAATCAGTTAACCGAAACAACATTTAGTCCAGTGTTATGTCAGAACGATTATACTGGACCTGGTAGGATACGGTTCCTGGGCTTATTTAATGGCTGGAAGGTTCGGTCGATGGGTTTGGGTCGAATTATTGTGGTGTGTGGGTAACTTTTGTGTGCTGTACATATGTGGGCATTTTCATTGTTTTGTACCTATGAGGGAAATTTCTGATTGGTATACATATGTGGACAATTTCTGTGTGGTGTATATATGTTTACAATTGTGATGTGGTTGATATATATGGACTATTTAGGTGTGGTGTACAGAATAATAAAAAATTAAATTAAATTTTAAACACACACACACACACACACAAATACACATGCACACACACGCACAAAAACGCGTCCTCCCCAATTGTAAAAAGAAAAGTTCTGCCATACCACAGACCATTCGCCCTATTCACATCCTACTGGAAGTAACTTCTTAAAGATACAAAAAAAAATGTTTTGGAATATCTTAAGTCTTCAATTTTGTTAAGTTTTCATTTCTAAGTGCGTCGTCAAATATTGTTGAAATAAAAGCTCTACAATATTAACTAATCATTATCTTTAAAAAAAATAACCATATTATGGGTTAATTAAATATGCTCCACCAAAGCCTATGGGGGCCAAACATGAGACCAATTATTGGTCCTTCCTAAGTCCACTGCGCACTCGACGTGGGCGGTGAAGGTTGATGAAAGGGGCGGGGGGGGTGGGTCCGGTCTGACCTTCAAACGCTGACCTATGGTCATGACGATAACACCGTCTATCCCAAGGTCGTGCCAGCCAGCAGACCAGATGGTGCCCGCGGCTTGCAAGGATGTGAGCACTGCGACATGGTTGTGTTAGCAAGGGGGAGATGATCAACGACTCCTTCTCGTTGTCTCAACTTTATCAACCCGTGGACCAAGATCAAGGTCACTTTGTTGTTGTCCTGTAGTACCGAGATCTCTCTACTGCAATGCCGTGATTGATGTCGACCTGTCGTGTCCCTGCTCACCATCAACTTCATGGGTTAAGTTTACGGTAATTGCACTGGATGGCTACTGAGGAGGATCTTATTCCTTTCTCGTTGTTACCAATAGATCAGCATAAATTAAACGTAGGTGTCTCTAACATATAACCTAAAAAAACTTAATGAAGGCGCTGTTCTGATCAGAACCCCACCCCCAACCCCCTCCCCATCAAAATTTAAAAAAAAACTTGCAATTTTTTTTTCTTCATAACAACATGTTGACTTAAATGTCCACATTTTCTAGTTTCAGTTGTACAAATGTGAATTTCATTTTTAAAATCTTATGCACTAACTCTTAAAATTGTCTGCCTCTTCTCTCTGTCCGCTCTTAATCGTTATTTTTTTTTAATATTGTGAATGAAGACATTTTTAATTTTGTCATTGAAGATGATGAATTTCAATAGGGATGTATAAACTTTGCATGCAACTCTAAAAATCACAATTTCGTTGTCCGAGGCGATGATTCCATGGTCAGCTGCTGGTCAACCGATCAAATTTGGGAGGCTTAGTTGACTTGGAGAGAGTATTTCATTTTATTGTTTTTGTTCCTGTTCCTGTTTATACAACGATGAAGGCCAAGCTGCACATTCTACGTATTTAATTTTCTTTAGATAGGAAAACAGACAATAAGAAAGAATGCGTTGGGGTTATTTTTAGAGATCCCATTTAGCTCAGATATCGGGAAATTTAATCAGGGAGATTTCAAATAGGAAGTTTGAGAATTCTGTAATTCGATAGTAAAATAGTATAACTCAAATTGACGCCACGATGACTGAACCATGGGAAATAATATACAACACACAATACACGCTTCTCGAATGTTACGAGTTAATTTAATACTATTTCACGCGTAAGGACACCTGTTGGGGCCCCATGTATGTCTCTCCGGCAGACGAAACCGAGATTAGTCCCGCTGGACACGGTCGTCTCTAAGCACACAGTCGTCTGCTTGTCACGGGTTAGTCAGACGTGAGTTCGACTTTGGCCTGATTGTTTTCATGGAGGAAAGTTATTCATGAGTTGACTGGTCACGACGATGGAACTGGAAGGACGGCGTTGGCGAGGGGAGGGGGTGGGTACATTTGGATTGTACTTGGGGCAATTAGTCCACAATGTAAGCGTGGTCAGAGGTGGGACATTAAAGAGTGTTTAATTATTTTTTTAAAAAGTATACTTACCTTCTTTCCCCTTTCTGTCTTGCCTAAAAAAATATTTTTGTATACTCAGAACTCAATACCACCACCACCCCCACTTCCCCGCTTTTATTAAGTACCATATTTGACCAATTTCCAAATAAATATTAAATATTGCCATTCAATTTAAAAGAAAATATCGAAAGTTACTCACGGATTAACGCGAATGCTTACGTGTATAAGTGAAAGCGGCTTCGGAAGTTAACAAAATAATAATAACAAGCAAACTCAAACAAAAATAATAATCAATAACGGCCAATAACGGAATTAAGTCTATGATCAACTAGTTCCTTAAGCTGTATGTCGTTCTTGGATTTAAAATAAAGACGAATCCATACAATGTTTTCAGCCAGGGCCGGTCTTAGGCCACGGCAACCTATGCGGCCGCATAGGCATAGGGCCACGCAATCGCTAAGACCGGTCCTGTTCTCAGTTCATAGGGCCACGCAATCGCTAAGACCGGTCCTGTTCTCAGTTCATAGGGCCACGCAATCGCTAAGACCGGTCCTGTTCTCAGTTCATAGGGCCACGCAATCGCTAAGACCGGTCCTGTTCTCAGTTCATAGGGCCACGCAATCGCTAAGACCGGTCCTGTTCTCAGTTCATAGGGCCACGCAATCGCTAAGACCGGTCCTGTTCTCAGTTCATAGGGCCACGCAATCGCTAAGACCGGTCCTGTTCTCAGTTCATAGGGCCACGCAATCGCTAAGACCGGTCCTGTTCTCAGTTCATAGGGCCACGCAATCGCTAAGACCGGTCCTGTTCTCAGTTCATAGGGCCACGCAATCGCTAAGACCGGTCCTGTTCTCAGTTCATAGGGCCACGCAATCGCTAAGACCGGTCCTGTTCTCAGTTCATAGGGCCACGCAATCGCTAAGACCGGTCCTGTTCTCAGTTTTCTGATCTAAATCAAAAGATGAGTGTATATCTTCAAAGAGATCCGAGACTAACGCCTACCATAGTGTGAGTAAATCGTGCATGGTTGAAGAGCTCAATGCCACTCAATAGAAATACCCCCCCCCCTTTTTCACACAAACACACACGCACACTAATCATACAGTCTCAACCAACCATCGGGCTGACATTTAGAATAGACCCCCTGAAGTCAACAGCCCCCCCCCAACCATCCCCCGACAGATGTACTACACAAAAGTATACGGGCCTGGCAATATCAAATAAATATTAATAGCAGGTGTTGTGCCATCCGTTCAGTTGGCGGTCAGTTTTGTTAGACCATTAGTCATGAGTAAACATGGACCCTGGACGCACACAAAAACCCGGTAATTGACTTGAAAAGGTTAATAGTCATATTAATTTACCGCTGTCGTCCCACCCCCCCCCCTTTACCTTCCCTCATCATACACCCCCGGCATCTGCCCGTGGTCAGCGTCATTATGTTTGGAGTGGACGGACAGCGGTCACCACCACTTGTGACGGGGGGCGTGGACGTTGGCGAGTACGTGCGCGTGACGAGGACGGGGAAATGGCGGATCATAACAATTAACACTCGGGACACGGCCCTCGCGGAGACTTTTGATTAGTTTTAATGGGTGTTGAAAAGAAATGACCACTCGTGCCTAGACCCGGCCAGCACTTCGTCATTCCCCTGGTTCAGCCGGTATTGTTCCCAACCAGTTGCGAGTCAATGGAATATTTTTAAAATGACAATCCGAACTTTGAACTGAGCCTGGAGTTATTACCCTTGGAGGCTACTGCTATAGAATTCCCTCCCTTGACTTTGCCAAAGTTTATAAATCGAAAAGTTTGTTGATGAAGTTTGTTGGGGAAGTTTGTTTGTGAAGTTTGTTGGTGAAGTTTGTTGTTCCATGAGACAGACACCTAAGTCAAAAAATAATTTGATCTCATTTAATGAACTCTGATCTCCGCTGCTCATCTGATGGACTAAACAGCATTTTCTAGCAAGGGGGAGGGGTGGCATTGGCATGGGGTTTCAGATGTAGTCTGCTTGGGTACCTGAAAAACATGTTTCCATCAAGTCTTTAGCTCATTACCATTTCTTCCCACACTACAGTCGAGAATACATGCACGCGTATTAAAACGTGCATAACTACACACACATTCAAATACCGACTGGGCGTGGGCCATTTCTTGACAATAAATTGATATTGTAATTGAAAGAAACACAACACTCGTCCCTGTCATGACGCCGGAGATGACCCGCACCCCCCCCCCGGTTATAAAAGGTGGACGTCATCATGTAATTGCTCGCCTTCCACCTGGTCAGTGCAACTCCACGAGTGTCTTAGAGATGGTCGACATTTTTATGAGGTCGCGACCTTGCAAGGGTACCCGTTCATCACTGAGATAGTTCCGAGCTGACCCGACCGACATGGTTGGTGGTCAGCGGGTTCATCTTGACCCCTCCAGATCATCCAGATGGCACATCTGCGGGGACCTGGTCAGAGTGTCTTTCACTAACTTCGTTGATTGGGGCTGACATAACTGGTGCCCCACTAAACTTCACGTCCATGTGACAATCAGTGACATCTCTTGGCTGCTACCCTCAGCTATGTCTAAATTATAAGCCATTTACTTTAGGTATATGATTTTTATTATTTAATTATTTTTTTCAATAACTACAAGCCTGTGTTTGAAAGCCACTGGGTTGGATTCGTCGATAAATGCTGAAAATATTTCACTAAACCATCTTCTTTGGAAGTCTGAAAACACGGATGTTCTTATGTATCCATCTACATGTTGTCTCGCTGCAGATCCCCCAAACCACACATTTTTCGACCTTGTAACAGTTTTAAAATTCTCTTTAAAAAATTAATATTTCCACCAAATTATAAATACACAAACTGATATTATTGTCAGAGTTTTGACAATTGACTCAAAGTGATGTTATAATAGCTAAAACGAGGGCATGTCATAGCTTAAATTTGTTCACTTGATCGTAATCTGTAATGCAGTAATTCGCTTTTACCCGCCTCAAGTTTATTAACAGGCTGTCATCAGTTTTCATCTGATGAGCTGACCACACGTCGTGTTATGAAAGATAGGCAAAGTTCAAATCCAGGCATCCCTGTAGTCTGGCCGCACAGTCAATCCAGGCATCCCTGTAGTCTGGCCGTACAGTCAATCCAGGCATCCCTGTAGTCTGGCCGTACAGTCAATCCAGGCATCCCTGTAGTCTGGCCGTACAGTCAATCCAGGCATCCCTGTAGTCTGGCCGTACAGTCAATCCAGGCATCCCTGTAGTCTGGCCGTACAGTCAATCCAGGCATCCCTGTAGTCTGGCCGTACAGTCAATCCAGGCATCCCTGTAGTCTGGCCGTACAGTAAATTAAAGACGTAAACAGCAACGTCGCGGCTGAGTTGCCAAGTGGGGATAACTTTGCAGACAATGGCCGCATCAGTGGGTCAAAAAGCGTCATAGGGCCGCACCTAAAAATTAAATCATCCTCGTAGTGGCGTCACCGGGCCGGGGGGGGTGCGAGGGTGTGGACTGCACCGGGTGACACTAACGCAAGGGGTGACACTAACGCAAGGGGTGACACTAACGCAAGGGGTGACACTAACGCAAGGGGTGACACTTACGCAAGGGGTGACACTAACGCAAGGGGTGACACTAACGCAAGGGGTGACACTAACGCAAGGGGTGACACTAACGCAAGGGGTGACACTAACGCAAGGGGTGACACTAACGCAAGGGGTGACACTAACGCAAGGGGTGACACTAACGCAAGGGGTGACACTAACGCAAGGGGTGACACTAACGCAAGGGGTGACACCAAAGGGTAAAATTCTGTATGCTCCCGTTATTTGACTCTGACAAACACATAGGAGGTCTATGGGGTAAGTCGTGAGGGGGGTGACACGATGAGCTAGCTACAGCAATGAGTTACCCTAGGGACGCCTCTGCATCCTCATTTCAACTACAAATATGTCCACTTATCTTAACTTATTTTTTTTTCTTCAATTTTACTGCACGCTTCCGCGTGCCACACCGGACTCTGAAGCGGGCCGCATGTTGCCTGGAGGCCGTACTTTCCCCACCCCTGCTATAGGATATAGAGTTTTCTTACTGAACGAGCAATCAGACGCTACCAGTACCAAACGAACAGCGTGTTCTCACAGACGGACCTAAGACACCACGTCAAAGGAACGAATACGCCACAGCGCCACAAGTGTTCATTAACTTAACAAACTCATGAGAGAGAGACATTGTATGTAACACACCCCACCCCACACTCATCACACTCCCAGCTGCTTTTACCACTTTTATCACCGATTGTAATCAAAGTTGTATTTAAATATTTGGTTGTTACGACCGAAAACCAAACGAGGCTAAGCTGCCTGGTAAGTAGTGATGTTACCTCTATAAACTCATGGATTTTAGTTTTGCAAGGTTTTGCGTGGAGATTCGACAATTTACTCCTGAAATAGACTTAATTGTTTTTAGTACGTTACGTTCGGTCCCCCAGCTTTTAGAAAGCGTCGATAAAACTGATTTTTTGCATCATCACAAAGAATTTTGAAAAGGGTTCACGCCATTTCCGGAATTAGCCAGCCAAAGTAGAATACCCATCGGTCATTTCAAGAGCTTCGGACCTTAGCCGCATCTCTCCGACAACTGCGCACATTGGTCGACCGAATTTGGGAACTGGTCTGACTTTGTCCGTAGCTTCCATACATATAATACTTGACATAAGTGTGTTACCCAAACTAATACAACTCCGAGATGTTACACATATCAGAGGGATTTACTTCAGTTTTATAAGTATTTACTTATCTTCAGTTTGTCTGCGGGAGTTAACGTCTACACGTTTCTTTGGAGCCACTTCCGTCCTATCGGTCAAGCGAATCTCAACGACTGCCCAAGGGTAATTTGATCTGATAACAGAAGTGACCGGTCCTGCTGGCCACAACAAACGTGATAGACAAGATCGAATATCAAAGTAGAACACGACTTCATGGGGTCTTGTTTCCAAGAGATGACCAAAGTCGATGAGATCTCTCGTTTGGAGGGAAGCCACGAGATTAGATCATGTCATGGATATTTCTTAAACCCCAAAATGCAGTCTTATTTGTTTTGAACTAAAATAAATTCTGTGTTAATGCGTCGTAAACTGGGGGCATACTAGGTGGGCAAATCTAAGGACATGTGTGGCGGCGCCTAAAACACAGAACGTCGAAAGACGCCCACAAATTTAGAGACGTGAATGCCGAAATCGGAGCGTGCTCGCCATCCCAGGGTACACTAGACTTGGTTCAAAAATTGATCAATCTCAATCTTAATTACTGTTTCCTGTGACTCCTCGTCTCGGTCGCGATGACGTCACCACAAAGTCTAATGCAGCGACAGTCTGCTGCACACTGACTTGTCCCAGTTTGAAGAAAAAAAAATCTGAAATAATATACAATAGTCTGAAATACTGTGCAATAGAGTGAAACAGGTGACATTAGTTTGAAGTAGGGTTGTTAATTTCGTGGCAAACCGATTATTGTTTATGTAAATCCGATTTTCAACCGATTATAATTTCACCGATGACTTCATAGAAATTACGGGTGTACCGGATTTAGGCTCCGGCAATTCCGGAATCCCGCAATTTTTACAAATCCGGCTCCGGCGCCCGCTGAAATTTACTTCATAAATCCGGCTGGCCTGTTTTGCGATAAAATATATATAAATATAATAGAGCCGGCTTAGGCAAATCCAGAATCCGGCAATTTTTACAAATCAGGTTCCGGCTTCGTCATCTGCAGGATTTCACTTCATAAATCCGGCCGAATTAAATGCGATTATCTGTTTGGGAAATTTAAAATCGATGATCGCTTTCAAAACCGATAATCTGATAATATGTACACACTGAGACACACTAGTTTGAAGTAGTGCACATAGTCTAAAAAAGAATACTACAGTTTGAAATAGTGTTCAAGGGTCTGAACAAGTGCTCAAGAGTAATTCTGAATTACTACACTACTTTATATATTTAAATCAGTTAATTGGAATGTATTGAAAGATTTAGCGACAGAAACTTTCCAAGTAAAAATCCCGCGGACTCAAGCAAGTCAAATCACTAATCGATCTTCCCTTACATAACTTCCCTTTTCTCCACTGTTCAAAGGGGCACTAGTCAACAACCAAGGCCTGCGATGATCTCCCACGATGGGGGGCTAATGCTCGAATCCCCAAGGTGTATGTGACGTCAGATAGTTTGTTTGACTGTTGACCTTATCTCAAACTGTCCTACAGCAGTATGCAGAACCAAGCGAGATTTGATCCCTCGAGTGCATGTGTTGCTATTTTACTTGATTTCACAACCGAGAATGTTTGGTAAACAACAGATTTGTTGGCTCACTTAGATCATCAACATTTAGACATTGATCTGGTCGAAACAAAACCAGTTATATACTTAAAACTTAAAACCACCCCATCAACATTTCTTAGCGTGTTCCGTGGCCCCCATTGCAGTTGACACAAGATAAACTTCCTACAAACTACGTCTTACAAATGCCGAATTTTCAAATATTTGAATACTGCTATTCAGTTTAATTCAAGCCTGTCGTCTGCTAACCGCACGCTGCCAGGACTTGCTCCAAACGATAACCTTTCATTCGGTTGACTCCCCTAACCCCCTCTCCCTCCCCGGGCCACGCGCTGGTTACCCTTCAGTAGATTCCCCCACACGCCCCCCCCCCTTTTCAACAAAAGATTGCATTCATCATTATAACCTACTCATATAGAACCCCGATAGAAATCTAAACATGTTTCCAGCCTAGACAGAGCATGACGAGTGACGTCACGAATACCTTACAAATGGCGCTTAACGAAGACATGATTTGATGACACTATTCAAGAAATCGGATCGTCTTCAAGATAGACATCCGCTTTGAGATTGCCTTGGGCGCATATTGAAGAACGACAACACCGTCATGTGTCTCTGTACCTTGAGTGCATGACAGTGTGCATCTGACGTGCACCAGTTATATATAACTTTAAATTATATAAATAAGAGGTGAAACGGCTGTGCAGCTGGAAAAGAAAACAAGACAGGAAGACATGACAATTTCGTCAATCACAATGTCCACAATCACAATGTTCACAATCACAATGTTCACAATCACAATATCCACAATCACAATATCAACAATCAAAATGTCCACATCACAATGTCCACAATCAAAATGTCCACAATCACAATGTCCACAATCACAATGTCCACAATCAAAATGTCCACAATCAAAATGTCCACAATCACAATGTCCACAACCCAAAAGTCATACCCAGGGGATAATGAACGCGAGGGGTCGTGGATAGCAATTTCTAAGTTTATATAAATATGAAGATTGTGAAATAATGTTTGTTTTCATAAAAGAGAGGGGGGGGTACCCTTGCGAGTTAACACCGGTGAGGTATTTATGTGCGCTATTGAATCTGGAACTCCAGCCTAATACCAATAGTGAGAGAACCATGCGTCCCCTTCTTTGTTTTGTATTTCCTCTCTTTCAAGTTATTGTTTATACCTACTTGTACCCACCTAGAAACCAGCTTGAGTTTCGCTATTCGGGTCCTATTCTCACAACTGTCCCAGTCAGGGCCTTCCTTACGGGTAAATTTTGTAGACTTGTGTCAATATTATTTCAAGGCACTTAATACTTGTACTTCCTTTTTGCAGCACTCGAACTCGGTAACTATTAAAGTTCGTTCCGGACAATAATTCTCTCCCTTTGTGGCGCCATGTTCTTTTAATGTTTTTTTTTAAAAATCTTTATTTGCTAACCCTTAAAACTACAAAAAAGATTTCCTTGACTCTTTGATTTTAGTGTGTGTGTTTGTTTTTTGTTTTTTGCAGTACTTGTTGATCCTGTATTTAACCTTACTTAAGAAGGTGCAGCGACCTACATTTGTAGATATTATTGCATATTACTAGCACTGACATGTGACGACTGCAATATAGGCCAATGCCCTATATCAGGCGGGCTATAATATGTAACAAAACTAATAATTCTTAATAAGGGTGTGATATGATATGTAAACAAAAAAATTCCTATATCAGGCGAGCTGTAATATGTTACAAAAATGTCCTATTTCGGGTTGTGCATATATTGTCCGATCGCAGATGTGATATAATGCACATACATTATGTAGTTATGGAATTTATCTGATAGATAATGATATACAATGTATAATTATATATATATATATATGTAATTCCCAGCATGGAATCTTGTAGAAAATAAGCATGCAATTCATGATCTCATTGCCGTGTTCTAAAACCCAATACATTGTTAACATATTCAACTTCTGGTCCCATGGTGAGACGGCTCCCTTCCCCCACCATACTCTTATATTAGCTTTTCTGAGTAAAAAACTAAACTCCTGTCATCGGTGAGCTTCATCCGTAACCTTTGAACTCTGGGAAATGCTCGTCGGTTGATTTTCCCTTCCTTTCGGGCACCGCAACTGTTATTCGGTGCTAAGGAGTCGTCTACAACAAACGTATTACGGTCGACTGGGTTTTTGTTAAATGAATGATTTAGAACTCCAAGAAGTCACTTAAATTGCGATACTAATAACTGCGTTACTTTAATGTCTGTCTTTATAAGTAAATGAAGTAGAAAAGGAGTGCACGCTTTCCTGCCTCCAATGTCCGACATTTTCTGACAGTGTATATAGTGTGCAATATATGGTTTCAGTGATGTTTGCTTCACTTCTCACACTGAGCGAAGTTGAGCCGTGACGAAGTTTCTGGATTTATCTTATCTTATCTATACCGACGCTCCTTCTATGCAGAAGATAGTTGCGTCCACAGACCATGACAGATGATCTGTTGGCAAGTGATGCAGCGTTCACAGGCCACGGCTTTGTGGGTTCCACGCGTTACCCAGCCTCCTAACTACATGTAGTGTTAGGTACCCATTTGGAGCGGGGTGACTCAGGGACGCCCTAGGCCCCGGGAACAAACCCTTGCCTTCACACGGATTCGAACCCGTGACCATCGGTACGACAGTCCAGTACGCTGCCACTCGACCACCGCGATTTAAGTAGGTTGAAATCAAACCAACAAGAGGGGGGGGGCTTACTAAATATCATTTCAAATCATCAGACAAGTTTGGATTTCAATGAAATAGATTAGAAGAGTCACAAACAAATAGATTAGAAGAGTCACAAACAAATAGATTAGAAGAGTCACAAACAAATAGATTAGAAGAGTCACAAACAAATAGATTAGAAGAGTCACACACATTTAGATTGGTGCCAATAAATCAATAAATTTGAAGCTTTCATTAAGACACTATGCGAGTGATAAAGTTAAGGGAATTTTTGTTCAATCATCAAAAGTGTTGGAAGTTATTCAGATAAATGCATACATTTATGTCGAATTGTTTTCAGTGCCATTAAAATAGTTTGTACTGGTTTTTAAAAATCAATTCATTAAACCTTATTTAGACTATAAAGGCTTGTTTCTGTTTGCTTGACATGGTCGTTGTCGAAGATAAGCTGCCCCTGTGTCGAGGTCTTAAATTACCGTCACTCAGAACAAAGGCAAAAGCTCCACCCTAGGGGCGCAGGGCTTGGGGGAGGCAGATGTAAGAGTTTCACCCATCATTTAGTCTCGTCAAATAAACGAGAATTTTTTTAACATTTCCCCTTTAAAACTCCGCTAAAAACTATTTTTTGCACAACCTTTAACCCTATAACTGCCCAGTGCATTTTTATGTGTCGACCATCGGCCGTTGATACAGTTATAGGGTCAAGTAAGCGCCTGGGGTGTCCGCTCCTTCCTTACCCATAATGTACAGCAATATCAACGTAACATATTATAATATATATACATTATATATACCCAAAGTCCTTATCTATTCATTAGCATACGTCCCGCATACAACAAAACCGCTGGTGAATGAGAACAACTAAGTAACCAACATAAAAAAGTCCATAAAGAATACTTAAACCGCCCGTAAATCATCGTCTGCCGTGACGTCAAACAAGAGGCCGCAGTGAAGTAACGCTGTCCGCGACAGTTTAAACTTGAGTCTAGTCACACCCCTTGAAGTATCTCTTACAAAACTTGTCATTTCTTTTCAGGAGAAATCCGATCTTATAACCTGTCATCTCACAATGGATATGACGATGTGCTAAGATAGTGATATAGATTTATATTTAGATATAGCACTGAACTACTCTAGTCACTTTTTAAACACACACCGGCAAATTTTGAAAGCGTGGGAATCACATGACTTAAACAAGAAAATGAGACTTGGCATAAAAAAAATTAAAATAAAGAAAGAAAAAAAGGAAACTATTCTTTTTAGGATAGATATTTTTTGACGCGTAAACTAATGAGAAAATTTCAAAATTGTGTCTTAAAATTAAGTTTAATGTTTTGTTTGTTAAGTTTAATAATAGTGATAGCCACATTTTTTAATCTCAGAAATCTATAATTTTTAAATCTTACCCTACTATAATAACTTTTTCTAATTAGAATCACATATTCTATTCTAGTTACTTACATTATCTGAAAAAAGTGACCCTGACATTGCTTACCGGTATAAATTTCTTCTCTGACAGCGAACAAATGTGCTAAAACAAAATCACTGGAATGTAAGCACACACACACAAAAAAAGCGAATAAATATGCGGACATCTAAAGGATTATTAAAGATATCGTAATTTTTTTAGAACTACTTCGTGCCTTGTATGACACAGTAACAACATTTTTCGGAAGAGTTTTACAAGTAGTTTTTTCCACACGCGTGGAATTCTTTAATTTAAAAATTATTTTAACAATTTTAAAATATTTTCTTTTCCTTGCTCACAAAAACATTTTTTTTTCTTTCTTTGCAAGCATTAATTTCAAAAGAAATGCCAAATTTTCTTTCATGAATATTTACAAGAAAGCTTAAACCTTAGGATTAAATTTCCCAGTTGCTACCAACCAGAGCGAATCAAATGAAATAGGTAAATAACCTTTGCTAAACAGTGTGTGTTGCGGGAGGGGGGAGAGGGGTAATTTAACGTCAATTTGAGAAAAGCATAGGGAGTAACTATCTATGGGGGGGGGGATGCTTAACAACTTTTGTTTAAAGACATATTCTTGAAAATCGTTAATATTTAAACAGTTCGCCGTTGAATGATGAAATGAGATTTCAATTAATGCATCATCGGGCACAGAAATAGCCACTGAGACACACGAATATCAAAAAGATTCTGAAATAGTAAATGATACTCGTGAACATAAAGCAGATACGGCAATGGACACTGTCATTGACAGACACACACACACACACACACACACACACCATTATGGGACCTATCCTGGTATGCAAACTTTTGGACATTTTCCTTTTTCACAGCCCATTTTTCTTCCTGTCTTAAATTTTCCTTATTTAAATATACTTTAGTGTGTTTGCTCTCTTTCTTTTCCCGCCATACTTATCAGTGGATGAAAATTTTAGTTTTCTTCATCTTCATTTTCAAACTTGGGAACCTTTAGAAGAATCGCTAGTGTTCGGAGGATCCTCGATCCCCATCCATCTCTTGTCCGACATGCGGACGCAACTTTTATGCAAGAAAAAGGCTAATAAGCCACCAGAGGGCACACGTGGCGGCCTAAGCACTGGACTAATATTATGAGAGTGGTCCTCATAGTTTGATCACCTCTGCTCTCTGCCGGTTTAATCCAAACCCACAATCCCCAAATAAATAATCTTTAAAAAGAAAAACTGATATTCCCTTTAAAAGAATGGGCAAAAAAGTTAACGTCTTATGTCGAGATCAATTCTCAGATGTCTTGAAACGGAAAGTGTAAAAATGATGCATAATGTGAAAAAATTGGGTCTCCTTGACTTCAGAAGAAAGACAATAATATTCTTCAAGTTTTTATCCTAAAAAATTTTTTATTTGCTTTTTTCTAAATCTACACAAATGTGATTTCTTATTTTGTCGTTTGCCCTAAAAAATAATAATAGTAATAAAAACAAATATTTTTCATTAAAAAAAAACACACACACGAACACATAAAAATAAACACAAGACTTTGTTGGAGCAATTAGTTTGGTGAAGTTCGGATTATGCAGTTTGGGTGTTATAGATAGAAAGGCGCAGAGTGGAAAGTTCTGGGTGGTACATTCTGGGTGGTACATTCTGGGTGGTACATTCTGGGTGGTACATTCTGTGTGGTACATTATGGGTGGTACATTTTGGCTGGTACATTCTGGGTGGTACATTCTGGCTGGTACATTTTGGGTGGTACATTCTTGGTGGTACATTCTGGCTGGTACATTCTGGGTGGTACATTCTGGCTGGTACATTATGGGTGGTACATTTTGGGTGGTACATTCTGGCTGGTACATTCTGGCTGGTACATTCTTGGTGGTAGATTCTTGGTGGTACATTCTGGGTGGTACATTCTGGGTGGTACATTATGGGTGGTACATTCTGGCTGGTACATTCTGGGTGGTACATTCTGGGTGGTACATTCTGGGTGGTACATTCTGGGTGGTACATTCTGGGTGGTACATTCTGGCTGGTACATTCTGGCTGGTACATTCTGGCTGGTACATTCTGGCTGGTACATTCTGGCTGGTACATTCTGGCTGATACATTCTGGGTGGTACATTCTGGCTGGTACATTCTGGGTGGTACATTCTGGGTGGTACATTCTGGGTGGTACAATCTTGGTGGTACAATCTTGGTGGTACAATCTTGGTGGTCCTGTTTGAATTGTAACTATTGAAAGATACAGTTTGGATGTTACAGTTTGGATGGTACAGTTTGGATGTTACAGTTTGGATGGTACAGTTTGGATGGTAAAGTTTGGGTAGAACAGTTTTTGTGGTTAAGTTTAACGCTCTGTTATTTTAAATCGGTTTCTCTGACTTAAGGCTTTAAAGCTCTGACACAAGCAGTAATTATAAAGGAGGAAGTGCTCCAGTTCCGCTAAAGATTTTTTTTTCTCAAATACTAATTCCGTGAACAACTTCCGTATTCTTTCCCAAGAAGTCTGTGGTTGACACGTAACATGAAATTCGGTTGTCACAAAAATAGAATTTAATCAAATGTTTCTTACAATTTTGAACACAGTTTGTGAGCGTTGTTTTTTCTTGTTAATGTTCCACGGTTCGGTTTACAATAGGAATTTACCTAGCTAAGATTACGCTCAATTTATTTTCGCTATTTGTTTTCTTCAATTTTTTTCAACATATTATTATGCGAGGCTGAAGTTGATCTGATGACCCATGTTGCCATTAGGGTGCGCGGGCGTGCAGATATCTGATCGACGCGTTGCAGCAGTTTAGAATTACCGCGCAGCAAATAATGTAAAATATTGAGCAAAAAATGAATGCTGTGCAACTTTGCACACGAGTTTTTTCTACTTTTCACACGGATAAACGAACCTTAGAGGGAAAATTGCACTGGTGACTCTACCAAAACACAGCACTGGTGACTCTACCAAAACACAGCACTGGTGACTCTACCAGAACACAGCACTGGTGACTCTACCAGAACACAGCACTGGTGACTCTACCAAAACACAGCACTGGTGACTCTACCAAAACACAGCACTGGTGACTCTACCAAAACACAGCACTGGTGACTCTACCAGAACACAGCACTGGTGACTCTACCAGAACACAGCACTGGTGACTCTACCAAAACACAGCACTGGTGACTCTACCAAAACACAGCACTGGTGACTCTACCAAAACACAGCACTGGTGACTCTACCAAAACACAGCACTGGTGACTCTACCAAAACACAGCACTGGTGACTCTACCAAAACACAGCACTGGTGACTCTACCAAAACACAGCACTGGTGACTCTACCAAAACACAGCACTGGTGACTCTACCAAAACACAGCACTGGTGACTCTACCAAAACACAGCACTGGTGACTCTACCAGAACACAGCACTGGTGACTCTACCAGAACACAGCACTGGTGACTCTACCAAAACACAGCACTGGTGACTCTACCAAAACACAGCACTGGTGACTCTACCAAAACACAGCACTGGTGACTCTACCAAAACACAGCACTGGTGACTCTACCAAAACACAGCACTGGTGACTCTACCAAAACACAGCACTGGTGACTCTACCAAAACACAGCACTGGTGACTCTACCAAAACACAGCACTGGTGACTCTACCAAAACACAGCACTGGTGACTCTACCAGAACACAGCACTGGTGACTCTACCAAAACACAGCACTGGTGACTCTACCAAAACACAGCACTGGTGACTCTACCAAAACACAGCACTGGTGACTCTACCAAAACACAGCACTGGTGACTCTACCAAAACACAGCACTGGTGACTCTACCAAAACACAGCACTGGTGACTCTACCAAAACACAGCACTGGTGACTCTACCAAAACACAGCACTGGTGACTCTACCAAAACACAGCACTGGTGACTCTACCAGAACACAGCACTGGTGACTCTACCAGAACACAGCACTGGTGACTCTACCAAAACACAGCACTGGTGACTCTACCAAAACACAGCACTGGTGACTCTACCAAAACACAGCACTGGTGACTCTACCAAAACACAGCACTGGTGACTCTACCAAAACACAGCACTGGTGACTCTACCAAAACACAGCACTGGTGACTCTACCAAAACACAGCACTGGTGACTCTACCAAAACACAGCACTGGTGACTCTACCAAAACACAGCACTGGTGACTCTACCAAAACACAGCACTGGTGACTCTACCAAAACACAGCACTGGTGACTCTACCAAAACACAGCACTGGTGACTCTACCAAAACACAGCACTGGTGACTCTACCAAAACACAGCACTGGTGACTCTACCAAAACACAGCACTGGTGACTCTACCAAAACACAGCACTGGTGACTCTACCAAAACACAGCACTGGTGACTCTACCAAAACACAGCACTGGTGACTCTACCAAAACACAGCACTGGTGACTCTACCAAAACACAGCACTGGTGACTCTACCAGAACACAGCACTGGTGACTCTACCAAAACACAGCACTGGTGACTCTACCAAAACACAGCACTGGTGACTCTACCAAAACACAGCACTGGTGACTCTACCAAAACACAGCACTGGTGACTCTACCAAAACACAGCACTGGTGACTCTACCAAAACACAGCACTGGTGACTCTACCAAAACACAGCACTGGTGACTCTACCAAAACACAGCACTGGTGACTCTACCAAAACACAGCACTGGTGACTCTACCAAAACACAGCACTGGTGACTCTACCAAAACACAGCACTGGTGACTCTACCAAAACACAGCACTGGTGACTCTACCAAAACACAGCACTGGTGACTCTACCAAAACACAGCACTGGCGACTCTACCAAAACACAGCACTGGTGACTCTACCAAAACACAGCACTGGTGACTCTACCAAAACACAAGTACTAGCAGAATAGCCCCATTGGAAGCTAATATACACAGCACTGGTGACTACCAAAACACAAGTACTAGCAGAATAGCCCCATTGGAAGGCTAATATAATATTTTTTAAAGTTGTCTATGCGGACATTGACTTTTTAGGATTATGTTCAGCTAAATGGAAACTCAACCCAAAATTTTCTTTTTAGTGAGCAAATCAAACTGACTTACGCACCTCAGACATGAACGACGAACATTATTGTGCACCAATAAAAACGTAGATTAAACGTTCGCGACATACCTTTCCATGTTTAGCACCTACTCATATTATTAAAAACACGAGCGAGGAATTCCGGATCTAAGTTTTTTGTTCTTTACATCTAATGACCTTAACGGCGTCACAAACTCGTTAAAGACGCTTGTCTTATCACGGAAGTCATGACATAACATATCTGTCCGGCAGAAATACCGCTCCGAAACATTTGTTGTTTTTCACCTGTCGGTTTTACATTTCTCACTTGCGTCACAACATGACCTCGTCAGGGGGTCAAAAGTTTTGCGGTGCTGAATTTTAACATCTCGTCTTACGCAGCAACGTGTCTCGGTTGTTTCCTCATCTACGTCAAATACGACCGGATTTTTGCCGTAGACAGAGTAACTTGGAAAAAAAGAAAGCGAAATAGTGTTATTATGAGCAAAGACTCAAGAGATTTTAGTACATTGTTTGTTTATTTCCAAACTGTGAATGCATGACATATGACTCCTGAGTGTTTGGGGGGGGGAAAGGCTTGTCCACCACCCACTGTACACGAGAGTCAGTGCAAGATGTTCACGAGTCCCATGCATGACCACTTTGACATTGTCAGTTCCATTGCTCATCAGCGCCTCATTTTTAAATCCCTTATACTTATACTTATATTAACTTCACCGTCGTCTCTGTCGTGATCGCTCTCTCTCTCTCTCTCTCTCTCTTGGTCGGGCGGCGGAAAAACAAAAGTAAAAAATGACCCACTTCCCGAGATGCTATCGAGCGGAAATTTTGCCCATAGACTTGTCTCACCTAACAATACATTGTTTCTAAATTTCAGATCGTTCGAATGTACCGTAATTAAATTAATGCATTTTAATTCATCTCCATATATTTCTATGTAGCCGTCAGTTATTCTTGACCTCCACGGGCAACTGGAGTTCACTCCAGCCATCGATGACATATAAGGGATTAATAATCAAAAACATTGTTTTTACGGGTTGATTAATTTAATTCTCGGCACACAGTCGTGAAACGCATTCCCACTCGTCCAGCCCGCTCATAAGTTGTTCTGTTCATGCGTGGTAACTGGTCACGGGTTCGAATCCGTGTGAAGGCAAGGATTTTTTCCCGGGACATAGGGCGTCCCTGAGTCACCCCGCTCCGAATGGGTACCTAACACTAGTTAGGCGGCTGGGTAATGCGTGGAACCCACAAAGCCGTGGCCTGTGATCGCTGCATCACTTGCCAACAGATCATCTGTCATGGTCTGTGGACGCAATTATCTTCTGCATAGAAGGAGCGTCTGTAAAGATAAGACAAGAGATAACCTCTGCTTGTCAACTATAAACTGATTGGTCGACCACAGCAAGGGTCATTCGTCATGCTTGTTTGCACATACTCGCGTTGGTGAATTATATACATTTGTATATCGTTAACACAGAAGTCTTAAAATCAGCCCAGATAAAATTCCAGATTTATTTTGGAGGGAAAAAAATGGTTTCTACGTATTAATTAATTAATTATTGTTGGTTTATTAATTATGCTAAAGTTGACAATTTTATAGAAAAAATGTGCGCTAAGTAGTTAAAATAGATGCGATGCATCTGCAGTTGTTAGCCGGGTTTATATATATATATATAAACGTCTTGAGAAAAAGCCGCCTAGCTACGCCCGCAACAAAAAGCGCAACACTTGTCTACTCAAACTTCATTGGCTGAGCATTCTAGAATCTAAAAGAACCGTGTAGCAACTTTAAAAATAATATTAAAAAATAAATAAATAAAATATTTTTAAAAATTATATTCATATATATATCAATATATATTCATATTCCATTATTCCACAAATCGAGAAAATTCCTCTTGGCACCGGCAAGGATCACTCTCACGAATGTGAAGGCAGAAATGGTAAAAGTGATCTCAAATCTAGTTGTACTGCTGGCATCGTCGTGGTACAATGGTATCGGTTACACCTGGCATCGTCCGATACAGAAGTATCGTTAGCACATATTTCTCGATCCGATACAGGAGTATTGGCGGCACTCCTAGTATCGCGCCTCCAGGTCCGGAGACTGTAGCTCTGTATTATAGTGCAAACCCTTTTCCCGGCCATCTGGTTTGTGGTGTGGTCGTATGACGGAATGCGTCAAAATCATTAACATAGATGCAGTGCAGTGTGCCAGGTGCATCGAGATGCCCCACACCATCCGTGGAGCCAGAGCAAAATGATAAATATTTTTAAGTACGCTATCCAATCATTTCTTACAAGTTTTTGTCATTTCAATTTCTAACATCTCAGATAAACAATTGTTTTGTTTTGTTTCATAATTATTGATTTGAAATGACTTTTAATGTAATCTAGAATGATTTCCCGTGATAAAAAATCGGAAATTCCTTGTTAGAAATTTCCTTTAAACACTCATTCGAGTTTTTATTTCTTGTTTTATGTAAAGCGTGGTGAGCCCAGCTTCATGCTGGGGAATCATGCTTTATAAATTATCACACTTTTATTAACTAGATACGACCCACAGCGTAGCATACGCTGCAGACTTGCTCATAGATGATTTAAAGAAAGAGGATGAAGAAATGACACAAACTACAGCACGAAGAAATCAGAACAACACGAGTGAACATTGGGAAGGGGGGCGCCGACGCATTATTGGTCTCGAGACTTGCGCACTGCGGTTAGCTACCTGTCCCCCACCCTGTACCGTACCACTCTAGCTTGCCAAACATAAACTGTGATTGGCCGACCCTAGCGAGGGTCATTCGTCATGCTTATTTGCACTCGTCTTGTACGTGTTCTGGTGAATAATATATATAGATATATTATTAATAATAATAATAATTTACTTATTTCTCTATTGTTTTTGTAGCTCATAATTATAACTTCTGGTTGTTTCAAGCCTTCAGCATTTAACTACGCTCTCGTAGCATTTCCTCTCACACACACACACACACACACACACACACACACACACACACACACACACACACACGCGCGCGGAAAAAAAAGGCAAAAACATCACGGCTACTTGCGTTGGCTGCAGACACTATCACCCCCTACACACATATACACCCACACTTACGCTTTAATAATGAAATTAACTTCTTTTTTTTATATTCGTTTTTAATTGCGAAAAGACAATAGTTCTTAAAGAGAGACAGAGAGAGGGACAGAGAGAGAGAGAAAGAGAGAGAGAGAGAGAGAGAGAGAGAGAGAGAGAGAGAGAGCGAGAGCGAGAGCGAGAGCGAGAGCGAGAGAGAGAGAGAGAGAGAGAGAGAGAGAGAGACAGAGAGAGAGAGAGAGAGAGAGAGAGAGAGAGAGAGAGAGAGAGAAGAGAGAGAGAGAGAGAGAGAGAGAGAGAGAGAGAGAGAGAGAGAGAGAGAGAGAGAGAGAGAGAGAGAGAGAGAGAGAGAGAGAGAGAGAGAGAGAGGAGAAGAGAGAGAGAGAGAGAGGAGAAGAGAGAGAGAGAGAGAGAGAGAGAGAGAGAGAGAGAGAGGAGAAAGAGAGAGAGAGAGAGAGAGAGAGAGAGAGAGAGAGAGAGAGAGAGAAGAGAGAGAGAGAGAGAGAGAGAGAGAGAGAGAGAGAGAGAGGAGAGAGAGAGAGAGAGAGAGGAGAGAGAGGAGAGAGAGAGAGAGAGAGAGAGAGAGAGAGAGAGAGAGAGAGAGTGAGAGAGAGAGAGAGAGAGAGAGAGAGAGAGAGAGAGAGAGAGAGAGAGAGAGAGTGAGAGAGAGAGAGAGAGAGAGAGAGAGAGAGAGAGAGAGAGAGAGAGAGAGAGAGAGGAGAGAGAGAGAGAGAGAGAGAGAGAGAGAACCCCGATTCCTCCCTTCCCTTTCTATAACATATCTTCGTATCACTCTGTACAACTCCTACTTACTAGCTCAGGAAGAGGTGACAAAGAGCGAACGCCTTGGAAAAAATATATTTATAGACACAATATGTGTGTTTATGTGTAAGGGTGAGGGTGGGATAGGGGGTTTGACTCGCTACGACAGCCAGCAGACGATAAGATAAAACGAAGACGCAAATAAAGGAGTAGGCACACGTCGCGCATTGTAGAATTAAAGAAAATCTCAATCTATACACATAATCCTCATTTGTTTGTGTCAGCTTGCTTCTACACCCCCCACCGCCCCCCCCCCACACACACACACGTAGACCCCCCATCCCCGCTCACATCACCACTACACAACATTACCGAATCCTTTCTTTTCATTGCCCTTTTTTTCTCTCTAGAGCAGCTGCTTCACTGCACTTTGTGAACCATAGGGCAATCCTCGCCCACCCCACCTCGCCCCTACACACATCTTTTAAACCGAGCCCTCTACTGCATCTACGCAACACAAAACACATTCAAATCAAACTTCGGAGATTTTCTTTTTTTTTAAATTACGTCTTCGCGTATTAACCAGTTCTTTACGACCAGAAGATTTATTTCATATTATCGGACTTTAAAACTTAAGGACGGGGGGAGGGGTGGCTATGTCCGTGTTTACATCATACTAAAAGGGTTAGTGAGACTTATTGTTACCAGGCTTACTTACTCCTACCCTCGGTGACCTGACTTTTCCCCTCTCCCCCCCCCCAGGGTCATGAAGCAAAGTTGAGTTAAGACAGATTCAGTATGTAAATATTTGTAAATACTTTTAGTTATATAAGGGATTTATAGTCAAAAACTTTGTTTTTATGGGTTTATTTTATTAAATCCCTTATATTAACTTCACCGCCGGTCATCTCTGTCTGTCTGTCTTGTGCGGGCGGAAAAACAAAAGTAAATAAAACAAACCCGTAAAAACAAAGTTTTTGACTATAAATCCCTTATATATGAGACATAACTAACAGTATTGATTATTTTTAAACGCGACAAACATTTACAGACTGAATCTGTCTTAACTCAACTTTGCTTCATAACCCTGGGGGGGAAGGGGGTGGGAGAGGGGAAAAGTCTGGTCACCGATCGCTGGTCCGAGCTCAGCGTGACACGTAAAATGTAAACAAAAGCACGCCGGTACTTCGATGGGTCGCGTCAAAACGTCAATTCAAACTCTCACGTGGGAAAAAAACAATAACAAACAGTGAATTTGAATTACATAACTTATATAAGAATAAACTAAAAATGCATTAATTTAATTACGGTACTTTCGATCGATCTTAGATTTTGATACGATGCATTGTTAGGTCAGACGGGTCCGTGTGCCAAATTTCAGCTCGATCGGATCACGGGAAGTGGGTCATTTTTTACTTTTGTTTTTCCGCCCGCCCGCCCATGAGATGACGACAGACAGACAGAGACGGCCGCGAAGTTAATATAAGGGATTTAAAAATGACCCACTTCCCGTGATCCAATTGAGCTGAAATTTAGCACACGGACCCGTCTCACCTAACAATGCATGGTATCAAAAGTTTAGATCGATCGAACGTACTGTAATTAAATTTATGCATTTTAGTTTATCCTTATATAACGTATGTAATTCAAATTCACTGTTTGTTATTGTTTTTTTCACTGGATTGTTCAGTCACGCGTTGAGGCGACCCATCGAAGTACCGGCGTGCTTTTGTTTACATTTTACGTGTCACGCTGAGCTCGGTCAAGCGATAGGTGACCAGACTTTCCCCTCACCCCTGAGGGTTATGAAGCAAAGTTGAGTTAAGACAGATTCAGTCTGTAAATATCTGTCGCGTCTTAAAATAATCAATACTGTTAGTTATGTCTCATATATAAAGGATTTATAGTCAAAAACTTTGCTTTTACGGGTTTGTTTTTATTAAATCCCTTATATTAACTTCGAAATCTTGTCGTCATCTCTCTCTCTCTTCGTACGTCGGTCGGGCGGAAAAACAAAAGTAAAAAATGACCCATTTCCCGTGATCCGATCGAGCTGAAACTTGGCACACGGACCTGTCTCACCTAACAATGCATGGTATCAAAATTTCAGATCGATCAAACGTACCGTAATTAAATTAATGCATTTTTAGTTTATCCGTATATAATCTATGTAATTCAAATTCACGGTTTGTTATTGTGTTTTTTTGAACGTGAGAGTTTGAGTTGACGCGTTTACGTCGACCGTCGTGCCGACACCCCTTCACGTCCCATCCCCCCGTTATTAAAGACAGGGTCATCACTCGGTGTCAGTCTGTAAATGTTTGTCGCGTTGGAACATACTCAATACTTTTAGTTGTGTCTCATAAATAATGGATTTATAGTAAAAAAAACGTTGTTTTTACTGGTCTTTTTTATTCACCAATCCAATTCTATCAACAAGACTTTCCACTGTCAAACCACGATAAAAGACATCATAAGGGTCTTTAGCTCCGGTTGAGGTGACCCAGACCCTTGAATCTGGCGCAGGGTTCATTGCCTCGCCCCAGTGTCCATGGTCCAAGAATCCAGCTCAGTATGACTCAATCTCATGGTCCAAGAGTCCAGCTCAGTATGACTCAATCTCATGGTCCAAGAGTCCAGCTCAGTATGATTCAATCTTATGGTCCAAGAGTCCAGCTCAGTATGACTCAACATCATGGTCCATGAGTCCAGCTCAGTATGACTCAACATCATGGTCCAAGAGTCCAGCTCCGTATGACTCAATCTCATGGTCCAAGAGTCCAGCTCAGTATGACTCAACATCATGGTCCAAGAGTCCAGCTCAGTATGACTCAATCTCATGGTCCAAGAGTCCAGCTCAGTTCTCACAACTCCAAAACGGCGATAACGACTCTGTCCACTACTCCTGTTCAGATTATTTTTAACTGGCCCAGAAACAATGAATCTGGCTCCCTGTAAATCTCCCTGTAACCATGAATTTGCAAAGTATACACGAATCTGCGCATTAACCATGAATCTGACCAGTGTCCATGAATTTGACCAGTGTCCATGAATCTGTCCAGTGTCCATGAATCTGTCCAGTGTCCATGAATGAATTTGACCAGTGTCCATGAATCTGTCCACTGTCCATGAATCTGTCCACTGTCCATGAATCTGTCCAGTGTCCATGAATCTGTGTCCATGAATCTGCAAAGTGTCCATTAATCTGACCAGCGTCAATGAACCTGCAAAGTGGCCTTGAATGTGACCGGTGACCATGAATCTGCTCAACGACCATGACCCACTTATAAGGTGCAAGTCTCTAATTCCAAATCTTATGATTTCAACTCACGCTCCACCGCTAACCGATTCCCTTGATGATCCCTTTGATCGCCGACACGGAGATGGCGATCAAATCAGGGGGAAACAACTCAACATGTTTGTTTGTCTCAACCCAAGCACCCAATCAATGAAGTACACTTTTATCTGACCGGGTTCGGGGCCTTGTTTACTCGCGAGAGGTGCAGGCTGTTGTCGTGGGGTGGAGAGTGACAGGGGGGAGGCGAGGGGGGGGGTGTTGTAGATGCGCGTGATGTTCAGGCGCATAGAGTGCAACCTTGTGTCCAGAAGCTTATGGTAGAAGTGATCTAAATCAAATATGTCCAGTTACACAATAAGGTATGTCCGAGGGTCCTTAGAGGCTCCACAAGAACTTCGGAGGCGATGCTGAAATGTTGTTTTTTTTTAAATTGAAATCTTAAATGACATTTAGTTTAGAAATGCCAACGTAAATAAATGAAAAATTTCTTCATACCTCCTTAAAGAAATAAACTAGAAATAAAGATAAACACCATCTTCCCCCGCCCGCCTCACAAACAGGTCCAAACATCAAAAGTACCTAAACTTAAATTGTTATTAAATTGTTACATTTTGTCTCGTTCTTACGTCCCCAATTAATTTTTTTTAATACGCGTGTATATTCGGGTCTGTATATTATTGCTACAGTCTGCGTTTACATGTATTCACTTGAATTAGTTTTAACTTAATTTAGTTATCGAGCTTTTAAGTACAAACAGGAACAATAATGAGCCGAATATTGATTGGGGCCCTAAATAAATAGGAGAAGCAGAAAAACATGTCATCTTTAAACAAGACATGGTAAGAATTAGCAGAGCACGAAAACATCGAGACTGGAAGTAAGTGCGTCAGACAACAATCCACAGAACTAATACAAGTACTATTAAGGAAATTACATATATTTCTAGGAAACAGAAAGCACTAGGAAAGAAAGACGTCGAATCATTCGGAATAGGAAAGAAAATCAGTACCTGGAAGTTTCCCCTTTACAAAATTCTCTACCACAAAAGGAAATAACGAATAATAACCCTATGCAAGTTTGTAAGTGCAGTTACATACATGTGTGCGGATACTTTCTTTCGTCGACAAATTGAGATTCAAGGACACATAAATTCCACCACTACATCAGTAACAAACAATGTTTGTGCTTTTGTTCTTTTCTTTTTTTTAATGATATCAAGCAAAAGAGAAATTTGATATTATGAAGTCGCTAGAGACGTCAACAGCTGAAACAATTCGCTCAACAAACCATCAACTCCCACCTACAAACATTGATTTTTGGAGCTCATATCAATCATCGAAAACCTCCAACTGCCCCCTGTGTGGTGTTGATTACTGTTTTCATTTAACCCTTACCCCCCCCCCACCAGCCCCACAGGTTAGTGTACCTGGTGAATGCATGTCACGGCCAAACAATCGATGCATGAATGAAGCAGTTGGCCGAATGACGTTTACGGTTGTTGTTTTTTTCAAACGATGGCCGGCTCATTTTTTGGATAATTCCTATTTTGTTGTGACCTAGAGCTGGGATTGAGTCAGCGGTAATAGCCTCGTGACCCCTCGTTATTTACCCCGTCTAGCCTCTAACCCGACCGGTACGGTGCGCACTTTTTAAAAACAAGATTTAATCTCAAAGCCGATGTTTAAATCCCTTTTGGTTGGGAGTACCAGTAGCGATAACAGAAATAATCTGTAGAAATGGCGGGAAAGGAGAACCGGTAACAGGGACCCGACAATGAGAGAAGATGGGGGGGAGGGGTGGAGAAAAGGGTGCGAGAGACGAGGATTTGGGGCTAGGGTGACGTAGTAAGGGTTTTGGGGTGAGGGTGTATGGTGAGGTTATGAGAGACGATGGTATTGGAGGTGTAGATGTGTGTGGTGAGGCTATGGGAGACGATGGTAATGAAGGTGAGGGAATGGGACAAGGATTTGCAGTCAAGAGTGTGGGGACGACAATGAAGGAGTTCTACCCCCCTGTATCTACCCACTAGTGCCCCCCACCCCCCCCCCACACACACACAGATTAGGAATTTTCACAACACATCTCCACTCAAACGCGGGTGGTCACCGGCCCTAGGATTTTATTTCACCTACTTCAAAGCCGTTTACCATCGGCCGTCATAAAGGTAGCCCGTCCGAAGCAAGGGTAGGGGTCAAGTGTTATCGGCCTGGGAGATTTATAAAGTGTCCAGGTCCTGGGAGCCCTCCGACTTTTTTTTTCGAGTGTCCTGTAATGAGGTTCACGGTAGGACCGAGAGGAGATTTGTTTCCAAAACAATCGAGTTGAGTTGAGATTGTCGTCCTGGCCTGTGTATGTGTGTGTGGGAGGGGGGAAGGGGGGGTTCTCATTGAGATGAGAGTGTGATCTTTGAAATTGCTGTTAGAAAACTTTTTACGAAAAAAGGGGCGGTGGAGGATATTCATGGCGGCTCATGAGATTCCTTTTCCAGCCAGATATCCATCTAGACCTTGAAATAACCTTAAAGATTTTTCTTTCCCACCGGGGTGTCGAAGGAAGAATGTTAATCGTGTAAATGAGAAACTGCCCATTTCAAGCCTTGTATGGTGGGGTCTACACTGGCGACAACACGGGCAGCGAGTGAGTTGTGGGGATAGAACAAATGTATTATTGTCCTGCTTATACTGCTAGCGTCATTATAAACTTAGATCAATTGGCCTTCTTCATTGCGTCATCTTTAAACGAATAGCTCTGTCCTATATTCCAACTTACCCCATCATATCAACTGTGCCCTGTTTTAAGCATTATCATCAATTTACGTCATGTCCTGTCCTGTGTTGTGTAATACTAGGTGTTAGCGCCAAGCTATTTGCCGCACTCTTCCGCCATAAGTCACCCCGTTCAGCCAGAGTAACCCACCATACTCACCATACTACGGTTGAGGCGATGTGCGAACGCATAGTTTATGTAATTTATATTTTGTATTTGAAAAAAGTGCTACGCCACACCCCCCCCCCAACTCCCGGTAAGCCATCGCACACACTTTTCACGCCCATGATCTATTTTACAATTTTAATTTCCCATTTCTATTACTCCACAGGTTTTTTTGTTTCATCAACAATATTGAAATTCCCGTTAAGCAATAGAGAGATTACAAATCAAAAGCGCTTGTTTTATTTATTACAATCGCACACCTTATTATGCACAAGTCGCGCTTATCTAATACATAATCGCCCTTCCTGTGCGTGTTCTCGAAAGGCGCGCAAAAAGCCTCGAAAGGCGCGCAAAATTATTATAAATAAATATAAATTTTTCGCCGTAAAAAAATATTATATGACGTCATTGTTTTAGCACAGAGCGTCAATTACCGAAGCAACGAACGAACTATGCGTGTGTGTGAGCCTTAGCAGGCTTTTCCACTAGTTTATATATAGAGCACTTGCATCCAGCAAAAAGAATGTAATTTGGCTAGTTTCCCACCGAAAATGGAGTTTTTATAATTTAAAATGTCATTGTTTTATTTTATGCTAGACATGAAAAATGAAAATAATCCACGACGGTCTAATTGATATTTCAAAACTATTAGTTTTGGAGGAGAGTGTGGGGAATCAAGTTAGTACGAAAATAAAAAGTCATCGCGTTGCGGAAAGCGAATTTTGCATTTTGTGTGCATTTTCCAAGTACCGGTAAGTGATCTTACAAACCACGAGGGAAGCGGCGACAGAAAGTGCAGCACGGTGCGCAATGAGAGCGGGGCTCTTTGGAGGAAACTTAATTTAAAATTATTATTATTATCATCAGTATAAAAATAATTATTTTCTAGTGGGGTTTTTCAATGAGATTGTTTTAATTTTTACGAATTAAAAGGGAAACAATCGGGTAACATACTCTAGGTATTTAAGTAGGGTAAACTATACAGAACATACTCTAGGTATTTAAGTAGATACACTATACATAACATACTCTAGGTATTAAAGTAGATACACTATACATAACATACTCTAGGTATTTAAGTAGATACACTATACATAACATACTCTAGGTATTAAAGTAGATACACTATACATAACATACTCTAGGTATTTAAGTAGATACACTATACATAACATACTCTAGGTATTTAAGTAGATACACTATACATAACATACTCTAGGTATTTAAGTAGATACACTATACATAACATACTCTAGGTATTTAAGTAGATACACTATACATAACATACTCTAGGTATTTAAGTAGATACACTATACATAACATACTCTAGGTATTAAAGTAGATACACTATACATAACATACTCTAGGTATTTAAGTAGATACACTATACATAACATACTCTAGGTATTTAAGTAGATACTCTATACATAACATACTCTAGGTATTAAAGTAGATACACTATACATAACATACTCTAGGTATTTAAGTAGATACACTATACATAACATACTCTAGGTATTAAAGTAGATACACTATACATAACATACTCTAGGTATTTAAGTAGATACACTATACATAACATACTCTAGGTATTTAAGTAGATACACTATACATAACATACTCTAGGTATTAAAGTAGATACACTATACATAACATACTCTAGGTATTTAAGTAGATACACTATACATAACATACTCTAGGTATTAAAGTAGATACACTATACATAACATACTCTAGGTATTTAAGTAGATACACTATACATAACATACTCTAGGTATTTAAGTAGATACACTATACATAACATACTCTAGGTATTTAAGTAGATACTCTATACATAACATACTCTAGGTATTAAAGTAGATACACTATACATAACATACTCTAGGTATTTAAGTAGATACACTATACATAACATACTCTAGGTATTAAAGTAGATACACTATACATAACATACTCTAGGTATTTTAGTGGGTACACTATACAGAAAACATAATTTCATTACCACATAAACAAGACTGAACTTACACTTATTTATAAGAGAATATTAGGTGGAAAAAAGTATAATGCGTGTCTCGCCCCGAGTTTAATTTTCCCCATGCCATTATGTATTCCACTTGAATGAAAACTGACAAATAAGCCGATGACACCAAACGCGACTTCCGGCTTAATGATCCCAGAGATTAAATACCAGTACCTAGTACCTAGTCATAAATCACTATCCTACCGAGTCCCTGGACACCAGCACATTTGTAAAACACGTCGTGCCCACGGTGCTACCCATATGTATGAGGGAACCGCCCCCCACCCCACCTAAACGGGTTCTTGATATTTTTCGCTATCTTGTTAATTCTACAGGCCATTGAAACTGTGGCTAACCTGTGAAGTAGTTGATTGAGTCGTTTTGCAATTTAAATTCACCCCAAAAGCCAACGAATTTGCATTTTTTTTTAAACGCGCTTCTGATATACCCAGCACGGGGTAGGTTACATATGGGCCAATATGGGATACGTCTATCGCGCATATTGACATTAGTCATGAGAGACAACGTATGTCACCGAATATAACAAGCGTTACCATAAACATAAAGTGAGAGGGGGGGAAAAAAGGGGGGGGGGCTCGTGAAGTGACGTTGATAATTACCGGCTGGTGCTCTCACGAGCTGTGAATCGAGGGCTGAAAAGTGGTGCAGTAAAACTGAGTCTCGAGAGACAGTGGCGACACCTTGCGCGTGTAAATCTTGATCTCATTCATAGGGGTTGGAGCCAGACGACAGGATGTTTTGTCGTCTAATGCCAGCGTCATAAAATACAATTCTCAGTTTCGTTGCACTTATTTTTTTTTCATCCACCTATAACATTTATTTGATTTTTCTTCATCGGGCGGAAATAATAAAAGAAATAAAAGTAAGAACGAAAACTCTCTCGGGTCTTGATTTAACAAGTTAACTGATAACGGCGGTGTAAAATGTTGCTTCTCCTTATGTTACAGCATAATCTAATTTGCCCGGCTGGACCATTTCCGATGTCTAGTATAACGATATGGTCTTCATTTCCAGGAAATGTGAAAGCCAGACAGTGAAACTTAAGTAATTTCTTGTAGAATCTGTAATTATTTTTTAAAGTATTATTATTATTTACGACAGATCTGAAAGTCCAACATTATCGCATTAAAATATCTTCCATATCTAACGTGTTGCTACATTTTTAAAAAAAAACTATCACCTTATCTTATGTATTACATACATTCCTACAGAAGAAGCGAAGCGTCTTTTTACGCTTGTACCATGGTTTATATCTAGTCTTGTATTAGTCTGCATTTTATTACAGTTTTAAATGTTAACTGTCAGTTTGTTTTCCTGGTTTGGTCAGGCAGGCAACCCGTTCCACGTTCGAATTTCAGACGGGGAAAAAACGAGAATTACGCCAGGAAAATAGAAAGAGTTAAAACTTCCACCCAACCGACCTAACCTTTCCCGTGGTTAAGTTTTGAGACCACAGTTAAAATCTGTTGTACTTTCTTCGAAGCGTTCTCCTCTTGCTTCCTTTTCCAAGCGTATAAATATTCTAGTCTCTCGGCTGACCACGTGTTTGGCATGTTTTGCTCAAACAACGGCGCCGGACTCTATTGTGTTAAAAGTGTTTAAGACCACAATTATTCAGTGTGCGGAAACCCGTCAAGACACAGTTAAACATCTACTTAAACTGTGATATTGTTGGTGATCGTAGACACAGGTATACGAGGGAGATTTTCCGCTAACGGTCAGTTTGCACGCCATAATGGTCAGTTTGTGGGCACTTCTGGTCACTGTCACTGTGTATGTCAAAACGAACGTGCTCGGGTGACAAAACAATTATAAGTCAGAAACAAAACCATGATATAATGAAAATCAAGCCATTATGAAATGACAGTGTCAGATGTCATTTCAACTCATAGAAAACCAGTTCAATAAATATTGTTTTTTTTAAATTCAACAATTTAAGAAACATTTCGTTTGAATTTTTCAAAATGTTCTTCCAATACGTCTCCGATGCTCACACAAATTCACTGCGGGTTGTGCAGACTTATTTTAAGGAATAGCAATTTTGACCAGAGAATCCAATCGTACAATAAACCTGACACGAGTCTCCAACGACTTTTTACCAGTTATGGACAAGTCTTCTTCCATTCCCCACCCCCCACCCCCCAACCACAACCACCACCAAAAAAATGTCCCTGGGTCACGGCAACTGAAGATGCATTCTAAATATCTCGAGACATGACGTCACGGGTTGCCAGGGTGACGCGGGGTTTAGGATAATCTACCCCTGCAGACGTGACGTCACAGATGCACGGTCTCCCCGCGGGCGAAGACTTAAAATATTTTTTGTTTTTCTATTTAAAGCGAACACTAAGAGGTTTAATATTAGCCCAGCAGCAGCAGCAGCGCACACGGAGTTATAAATACATCTGGCCGGGGCCAGTCTGTGGCCGTGTGTCCATCAATACAACCAGGTTTATCGATCAAACTTCCGATATTATAGAGACTCAAAACATGCAACACATCTGGATCACAAATTCAGGTTTCCTATCAACGTCTTAACTATTGCAGAAATAAAGAAGGAGGGGGTGAGTGTAGGGACGGAAATTCTAGCTGAAGCTGGGAAAGTACCCCTTGTGGTTACTGGAAATCGGTTAAAGGTAAAAGGGAAAGCTACGCATAGGATCTAATGCTTGTCAATTTTCCCTCTAAGGTTCGTTGGTCCGTGTGCAAAGTAAAAAATCTCGTGTGCAAAAAAAAACATTTTTTGAACTATATTTTACAAAATTTACTGCGCGGAAATTCTAAACTGCTGTGCGTCGTCGGTCAGATAGATATCTGCGTGGCCGCGTAGCCGAGCAGCTTAAAGGGGACATTGATGCTTATATAAGAAATTGTGTCCACCTAACTGAAACGGTACTCAAGCATAGTGTTCACACACGCACACAGACTCAAACCGTAAAACATCATATCTCATTACGTAATGTATCTATTTATAGGCAAGGTTTTCTAGAAACAAAGTTTTTCAACATAAATAGAGCTAGTGCTCGACTTACTAGTTACGACCTCTGCAACCATACGACCTTTTAGACTAAAATCACTTGCCATATTAGATTTCAGATTGATATCTACCTCAAATATCAGTCGAATGGTGTTGTTTGTAATCATTAGCGGGTGTTAACTTAGAAAAGAGAGACATAATTGAACGATGGTGAAAAATATGATTTATTGCAGAAATAAAATAAATTTACGATTTAAAATAACTTAAATATTTGTATAACATCACTTTACATTATTGTACACATAGCATACTCAACTTACGACCAAATAGTGTTACGACCGGTCTGTCAGAACCGATCGTGGTCGTAAGTCTGGCACAAGCTTTCATAGATCTAGAGGCGTCGCTAGGGTTGGAGCACCCAGTGCATAAGCTCATGGTGTCTCTCCTTAACGACTCACCCCATAGACCTTCTTCGAGTCTGCCAGTGACAAACAACGGGAACTTACAGAATTATTCGTCCTGGTGATTCGGCCTATTGATGTTGCCGCCCGGTTCGGTCAGCACCCCCGCACCACATAGCGACGCCTCTGCATAATAGAAGTAACTATACATTTGCATACTTTTTTAGTATTATAATATTGTAAACAATTTTTCGGTCATTTTCGCTAAGCTGGATGAAATTGTCATAGAAATGACACACAGAATACCCTGAATTTGATAAACATCTTGGTGACATCTGTCCAACAGAATACCCCAGATATTTCTATTAATAGATATATGCCATGAACTGATCAGACCCATAGTGAATACAAGAAATTACAAGCTCATGTTGTATTTAGATACGATTTATGGAAATTATTAGACTTCAGAATAAAATTGATTCTCCATACCTCATACAATGTACCAAACTCTTCAACGAATATCGTTTGTGACGGAGACCCTGAGAAACTAGACGCCCTGCGACACATAGAAGCGCTTCTTCCGTTTAGGTGAAATCTTTTCAAAGTACAGTGCATGTCCAGCGGTAATAATTTAATTAATTATCAGTGTTGGCGAACCATTTGAGAACAGCTGTAGATAAACCACGTGATTGTTATGAATTCGAGGGGCCTATGCCAGGGGTCGGCAACCTGCGGCTCGCGACCGGCATGGGGCGCTTTCGATGACAAGTTGCGGCTCTCCAGTTCCATGCGCAAATATTAATAACAAGCAACAAAGCCCGTCCAAGGACGTTCCGCCACCGTTCGGTGGCATGTTGTAACTCCCCTCCAACAGCCGTCTCGACAGGCATTACATGTGCATCGCGTCAAAAATACTATTCATTATAGTTACAATAAATAACTCGTAAAAACAGAGCTTTTGACTATAAATCCCAACGCGCATAACTCAAAATAAAGTCTTGGAAGAAATACTGCACCAAAAATAACTCGTTTTGAACGTCTGCTTAAATGGCGTAAACGTGTTCAATATGATTGGCTGTAGGAGTCATGTGTTTGAGGGACCAATCGCTATCAGCTATAGATGACCGGACAATACGGACATAAAGGACACAAACTTGCCTTTTATTATAAAGGATTGTATTCTTTTATTTTCAAAACTCATGTTAGTGGCTCTTTAAAAAAACTGAGAAATTTTGTAAATTTTTACTGTTGGCTCTTCCGTCTCAAAACGTTGCTGACCTCTGACCTATGCCTATTAACTAGTATATGAATATATGAATAGTATATAAGTTAAGTCGGTCTCCCCGAGTTTTACAGTAACCAGATAAGCAGTGCCCTCCTCACCCCGTGACATATATTAGGAGACAACAAAGCTCAGAGGTCAACCCATCCCACTACTGAAAAGGTGTGGGGGAGGGGGTGGAGATCGTGGGGTATGGGGGAGAGATTGCGTATTAGGGAGGGGGGGGGTTGTAAACGGCTTTGAGACGGAAGTTGTAAATGCCGACAAATGAAAGGAGGAGGAAATCCCAAAAGAAAAGAAATGGGACTCTGAACATTCTTTGGAGCTCTTCAGAAAATACGTTATTTTATTTGTGTCCATACCGAGCTTACAATGCATATTTTATCGTCAGCTCTAGTAGAACAGTAGTCGACTATGGTAGACTATGTTTGTAAATAAAGGAATGGAATGAATTTTAACGCCGAATAGAGATATTGCTTAATTTTGTCACTTTTCAACTGACTTTTATCAAAATGATAATGTTTATGGTCTCAAAACAAATACAATTGTTTAAGTCTATTTTAAAAGCCCTCCCCAGCCACACACACACAAACACACACACACACTTTTCAAATAGATTAATAATTTAAAGTTTCATGTTCATGTTTGTCTTATACATGTATTGCATCCACCTTGAGCATTGTGTGCGTAATGCACAAAGACTTTATATGTTCAGTCAATGTTGATTGCGGGTATAAGTTTAAGGAGGGAAAACATAACATAAGAAGTAGAGGATTAAAAATACACTTGAAGCGACATAAGCTTTAAAGTATTTAAAATTTTAATTTATGAATTAAAGAATAATAATTTTTTTATTTATAATTAATCATACAACTTAAGTACTGTCTCCTAAATGTTCTGATGGGTATCGTTGCTTTGTTATGTATGTATGTATGTATGTATGTATGGCAACCGTCCGTCCTCATGGGACGATGGCGTGTACTCCTGCTCCTCTGCCCCCCCATGACCCTTTCTCCTGGCCCTTCTCTCTTTACTCAAAGCTATGAGGGATGCTTCCGCGACATGGATGCCCTCACGCACTTTTGCCCGCCAGGAGGTGCGCTCCTCGGCAATGGTCTCCCACGTTTTATATACCAGCGTATATACATATTTAGTTGTGCTATAATACTGTTCATTATAAATTAGACCTCTCGAAAGTAACTTCAATTTTTAACTAGGAGTCATTTTTCTTTAGATATCTTATAAAATTATATATTGAAGAAAAGCGACAACAAAGAAACGATTTTATACATTTTAAAATACTTTTTTTACCAATATTAAGCTTAGTTATGAATATAAGAGCGCTGTGAGTAAGTTCGACTAGTATTGAAAATTGCCGTTATATTTTCCATACAAGTTGGACTAGAATGGACAATTACCGCTACAAGAGAAACCATAAATGTGATTCTATCTCACTTGTCTTTTGTTCCAAAGGTGCTCAGACTTAAGGGATGAAATTATCGTCAATGGCCACCGGATGCGATGACTCATCTCCCCAGATCCTGTAGGATGGACTCCACTGACCACGCCCTTCATTCCTACAATCCACAGAACAAATCTACATGAAACAGTAACAAAAGCCAATTAGCACTCGCGTTTTTTTTATTTTCCTGTCTGCCAGACACGTCTGACGTACTTGTCAGTTGCTTTTGTCAGATTGTTACTATCTTTTATTTTTATTCTTATTTTTCTGTTCTAAATGCACGTTGATTGTCAAAAAACACCCTTGATGGTTTTAAGGGACTGCTTTCATTTCATCCATTAGCCAAGTATGTTCGTACGAGCAACAAAACCCGTCCAAGGACGTTCCGCCACCGTTCGGTGTCATATTGTAACTACCCTCCAACAGCCGTCTCGACCGGCATACATGTGCATCACGTCAAAAATACTATTCATTTTAGTTAAAATAAATAACTCGTAAAAACAGAGCTTTTGACTATAAATCCCAATGCGCATAACTCAGAATAAAGTCTTGGAAGAAAAACTGCACCAAAAATAACTTGTTTTGAACGTCCGCGTAAACGTGTTGAATATGATTGCCTGTAAGAGTCACATGTGTTGTGGGGACCAATCGCTATCGATGACCGGACAGAACATTGCCTTTTATTATATAGGATGATATACATGTACAGCAATCCAAAGCTGAGAACAAAGCTAATGGATGGTGCAACTTTTTTTAAATTTAATTTTTTAAACATTTGTAAGCTTTTTTGTGTTGTTGTTGTTTTAATTTATTAATTTATTTTTTTTAAATTAAAGCCTGACAGCCTGAAAATCTTACCGTTACGCTCTACTTGCCCCAAGCACCCACAGGACGCATTCACCATTAAACGAGATATCTCCACCCAGCTTGGGGAGAAGGGGGGTATGATTGAGGCGCTTGTGGAAATCCTGATATGACGTACATACATGGGCGTGCTTCGTGCGTGGGGAGGTGGGTGATAGAGTTGTCCTACCCCCCCCTCCTCTCAACCTTCAGCGTTCAAGAATCTTCGAAGGGTGAGTTAAGGGAGGTAAGGTGGACCGCCGGCCGTGAGTCGAGATTTTACGCATGGTCTGGTCTCATTCACGTTGGCATCAGCTGGTGAGGCAGCTCTCTCACGTGTATCGGGTTACGAGATATTCCCACTGTGTGAGCAGACGCAATAGACCGGGGGGGGGGATATTAAAATGCGGGAGGGAATAAAACAAAAATCACGCAGCAGTTGAGAAAAAGTGAATACCACAGTGTGGGTGGATTCGCGCGTGCGTGTAACCCACATTTTTTGTTTGAGTTCCTCGTTTTAAAAGCGATAAGTGATAACTTATTGTTTGCCATTTCAGGATTTTTCTATCAAGTTGTTAGAATGTAGGTCATTGGGAGAATGTTGGTTTATTAGAAAATGTACGTCAGTTGGGGACGGTAGGTCATTTGTAGAATGTTGTTCGGTTGGTGAATGTGGGTTAGTTGGTGAATGTGGGTTAGTTAGGGAATGTAGGGGTCGCGGTGGTCGAGTGGCAGCGCTCTCGACTAGCGTACCGATGGTCACGGGTTCGAATCCATGTGAAGGCAGGAATTTGTTCCCGGTGCCTAGGGCGTCCCTGAGTCCACCCAGCTCTTAGTGGGTACCCGACATCAGTTGGGGTAGTAAAGGCGGCTGAGCATTGTGCTAGCCACACAATCCCCTCGTATGCCGTGGTACATTGTGCTAGCCACACAATCCGCTCGTATGCCGTGGCTATTGAAACTTGTAAACGCTGTTTCACTTGCCCCATAGGCCATTCATGGTCTGAGAGGGAACTTACTACTACTACTACTAGGGAATGTAGGATACTTGGGGAGTGTAGGTCGTTTGGAGAATGTAACGTTTTTTTTAAGGAAAAGAAGTCAAAGAAAAAAATGAAAGTCTGACAATAGAAAAATTACTTTGGAAATATCACATGAAATAATGGCGAAGAAAAGGAAGAAAAGAAAACTTCCAAGAATGAAAAAATGGAAATTAAACGAATCAATGAAAGTCAAACAAATTAACACAGTAGAAATAAAACTTAGAGGTCCGGGGGCGGGTGGTATTTTTGTAATGATATTATTTGATGGACCAGGCTGACAAGAAATGGTAACAAAGGAATTAGTTTATATTTGTTGTCCGACGGTTGCCGAATTGAGGCCTCAGTGGTTTACGGAAGGTGCTATCATTAAATAAGTCCAGTACGACTATTTATTTCCCTTTCAAATTTTCTTTCATTCATTAATTACTTCATAGGCATCGAGAAGTTTGGTGTGCGTGTGCGTGTGTCCGCGTGTTCGTGCGTGTGTGGGTGGGTGGGGGAGACAAATCGGTTAACCCGAGCGAGAGCCAAATCATAAACTTTTAGACCTAGAGAGTTAAATATTGGATCGGTCATTCACAACGTACTGGTCCACACTCCCGTACCGCTTTCCTTTCAGTAATGTTATTAAGGACGTTATACAACTGTTCAACATTGAAGAAACAAACCCATTTCACCGAAATGCAGATGTTTATGGATATTTGTTTTTTAATCCGCGCAGACGACAAAACCTACATTCAATCTGTTTGTTGAATATATTATACGTTTCAAATTGGGTTTCCTTGGCTAATAATCTGCTCCCACACAAAACGCAAGGTCATGTTCTAGCGTTGGGGGGGGGGAGGGGGAGGGGTGGGCTGGGCTCACTCGGCGATTCATCTGTGACGGATTACCGCCCCCTCACCGCAAACCACAAACACGTACGGCCTGGGGGAAGGAGGGGAAGAGAGAAAATTACCCCCCCCCCGCCCCAACCCCCTTTTGTTTGAAATTATTTGTTTTCTGCCTCGTTTAACAATGTTAAACTGTGGTTGCAGTGGTTTTTTGAGCGGATTTTCATAATCGTCTAACGATACGACGATATGTTGGCGTTGCATATGCGACCGATGTTGACTAATTTAATGGAAAAACCAAATACGACGCTGAGCCAACTCGTAATTAGTGTTTTCGTCTGCAGGGTGTATTGTGTGACCGGAAACGAATTAAAACTTAATCTGATGTCGTTTTCTTTTCTTTAAAAAAAAATCCTTTATATTAAATCGTGGCATCTGCTTGATTGTTTGCTTGTCGCAAAAACTTTGGATCGACTTTAAACCCACTTACTCGTATCATACAGAGCTGACATTTTGCTGGCAGACTCGTTGTGACATTAAAAATGACGTATCAAAATTTCACATGTACTGTAATTAAATTAATGAATTTTTAGATTATCTCTAACTCTGTGTATCTCTATGTAGCATGTAAATTTTTGTGATAGACTGTCGCGGTGCGTCTTATATTGAACAACCTTTTTTAAATTTTCCTGTCGCGCTGTGCGGTGCGTATTAGCATTATAATGATACTTTTAAAAAATATATTCCCCATGCCCATCTGTAAATTTTTATGCTAGTCAGTCGCGCGGTGCTCATTATATTAAACATGTTTTTATAACCCTTTTCCCGTGATCAAATTGAGCTGAAATTTAGCAGGCAGACTGTAGTATTCTAGTTTGTTTTTTTTAAACTCTAAATCGTTTATATATGAAATATATCTCTCATGCCCCCCCCCCAACGACCAACCATTGTATTTCGTGTCCACAGACAACCACAACAAATCTATTGTCTCCCCGCCGACCCCTGTTCTAATGTTACCATACTCCACACTCCGCACCCTCATCAGTGCCGCGCCCACCACATCAAATGACACAGCGGCGGTCATTTGGGGCAGTTTGAGTACAATTTATGGGTCTGGGCCGGTGGATCCATGTGAATCTGATACGTCACGAAATGGGGCGGCGACACCCCCTTCAGCCACCCCGGCCCTGAAACACTGGATTGTTGATTGCTTAAATCAAATTACGTTTTTGACGTGGTGTCTGGAAGTGAAATTTTTAAAATCAGAAATCCGGTTAAAAGACATCCATTAAAACACTCTGAAACTAATAAATCCCCACAGAACAACCCGATACTTTAATTAGGTTGTTAGGCAAGCATTAATCAGCCATATGTTAATCATCAATCTTCAAAACACAAGGTTTCATATCAGGTCCTCCCCTCTCATTGCATACATACAGAAAATTTCAACAAAATTTTCATTTATTAAATAGTTTTTAGTGAGCTATCAGTCATCCCCACTGAAATGAATGCATCAAAATAACTTTCTAGACCTAGAAGATTGTATCATTCTAGACTAAACGTAGACCTAGGAGAATGAATCAAAATTAAAATATTGGACCAAGTACTGGTAGAATGAATCAAATGTAATTTCTAGACCTAGTAGAATGCACCAAGGTAACTTTCTTGACTAGACCTATCAGAATTCATCAAAATAACTTTCTAGACCTAGTAGACTGCATCAAATGAACATTTTAGACTAGACCTAAAGGAATGCACGTAACATAAAGGAACGCTAGGTTCTTATTTAGCGGTGAAGAATATGTTAGATAGTGTATCTCAACACTCTATTCCTATTTCTACCTTATCGTTTTACCTTCGCCAAGTTTTTATGTGTATTCATCCAACAAATTTATCGGAGTTTTAAAAATGATAACAATAAGAGTTTGAGAATTTATATAAATGCTTTCAATTTCAAACGCTTTTATCATAATTAAGCTAAACATATAACGGCATGATGTCGCACATAAGCTATGTCAGAGAAATGTGCACCTTTCTTTATTCAATACATACGCCTTTTAAAAGTCGATCTTTGGAATCTATATGCAGATTACTGTGACCGACCTCTGACACTTCATTTTAGTTTAATCTATTGAAGGGATCTACCGTATCTACCATCCACAAAGGAAAGTTAAACGGTTTTATAAGGTTCCCAACTCGGCTAATTGTTATTCCAACTGACCACCTACTAACGACCTTGAACAAGTCGACCTCTGGCCATCACCGCATCCATCGCACGTATCCTGCTAGCCGTTTGTGGCTCAGCCGCCCGTGGAAAAGTTTTTAATGGCGTAACGGGCCGAGGCGTTGTGGCGGGAAAAATAAGACGGAGAAGCCTTGACCTTGGGCACGCTCAAGCGAAGCACCAAACGTCCGGGGACGGGGTGGGGGGAGGGAGCGAGAGGGGAATATGCCGTAATCAGACAGCGGTGGGCAAACAGCTGAGAGAATATCTCTCTCTTTCTCCTTCTCCACAGCTTTTGAACATCCTTTCACTCTGTTTTAAAAGGTTGCCCTGGGGGTGGGGAAAGAATGGGGGTGCTTCCGTTCCCGGGTGGGGAATGGAGTGTTTAACTTAGATTGTGATGCAACAGGTAGGCCCGAGTCGGAATACGCCCCCGCCCCCCCCCCACACACACACACACACAAACTCGCCACCACACACACCACTCTCATCAGTCGCGGTCAACATGAAAAGAAATCTCAAAAGTCGTCGAAGTGTTGCCACGTGTTGATGGCCCCAGGCGAGTGATGCGTGACCCGCGGAGTGTTCACCCAGGCGTGGATGTCATCGGTGTCAGATGTTGGATCCGGGTCTGGTACCGTTAAAGTTAATCAGTCCAAACGTCAGTTCAAAGCCACGGGTCCCGGCGTGTCTGGGTTAACAATCATAGCCATCATCATGGTTGTACGGCCTTCAACAGGTTGTCAGTCAGGTGGTTGTGTTCAGTGAACCGTCAGGTGGTTGCTTACATTCTAAACAACTTATCGGGTGATGGTATGTTAAATTAGAACAAAATGTTATGATCTCCTTGACAAGTCTTATATACCGGTCCTTGAAACAAAACTAACATTCAAAACGATTATAAAATTGCTAGAGCAGATTTAAACCATGGAACCACATAGGACAAGACACAATATTCTTATGTATAGTATAGATAAAAGCGTCTGGAACTGAAAGGATACGATATTATTGACATACAGACAGGTATACCCAAAGCTGTCCATGATTAAAATCATAACAAATATTCAAAGCGCTAATAAAAATGCAAGACCAGGACTAAAAACCATAGATTTATAGCGTAGGACGCAATAATATTCGTAATAGAAAAATCATCCGTAACTCACATGTTAAGATGTTAATGATTATATGATAAGATAGTATTACTTATTACTATTGATTAATGTCCAAACACAAATTTTAACGGTTACGGTATAAGGCTTGACGACGTGTTGTTAAGTTTAGTTGCTTTTAAATAGACCTAATTTATTTTTTAGGTACTTTTTAAATGTGCCATTTTAACGTTACTATTACACTAGTAATAATCGGCATCCTTCTGTCTCGCGAGACGATGGTGCATCACTGTTGAGTGGCTGTGCAGTCCTATCCTTGGGTGACAGTCTTTACCACAGCTTTTGCACACGAGTTCTGTGCTACCAAATGTTTTGGCCGTTCTCCTAGCTCTTCTGTCTGTACCCTCCTCCATCCTTCGCTCCTCGGCTACTATGACGCCCTCTTTGACAACCGTGGGCCACGTAGATCGGTCTCCAGCCTTACACTCTCAGTCGACTATTAATAATCTAGATAATGTCCACGATTTACGCGCTAAATGGCAATCTTTTAAGTACCACAATGTCCACATGGTTGGGTACAATATTAGTTCGCTTTACGGAAAACAAAGCGTGACGTAAATCTATATATATATAAAAATCAATGTATGCATGTCTGTTATAGCTGACTAAACCATTCATCCGATCGCCATGAAACTTTTGGAGACTTTTGAGTACGCTCACGGGATGGAAATAGGCTACTTTTCTTTCAAAATTTAACACTCATGGGGCGCCGGGGGCCCATAATGAGATTTTTTTCTTATATGAGATATATAAAAATTAGTTTAAGGCTTAGCTGCTTGGAAAATGAATGGATCGTGACCAAACTTGGTACATAATAACTTGATAGCCTATATTAAAATACTATAGGACACTAGTTTCCTAATGTCCATTTATTCAGGGCTGGGGGCCCAAAATGTCTGTTTTCATATACGTTTAAGATTTTATTCCCAATTCAATTATTAAAGATCTTGAGAAATATAGATAAATATATCCACTATAAAATTGATTGAAATAAATAGGTGTTTTGAAAATGATATCTTGCACGAATTGGGCCCTGGGGGCCTTAATGTCGTTTTTTGCTTATATGAGCTATATAAAATTAGTTTATGCATTAGCTACTGACTAAATGATTGGATATTGGTAGCCCATATTAAAATAACAAATGATAATGCACTTCTATTGTCCAATTGTTCAGGGCCGGGGCCCCAAATGTCTTTTTTTGTGTTTTGTATACTCTAAGATATTATTTCCCACTCAGTTTTTAACGATCTTGAGAAATATATCCATGAGGAAACTGAATTTAAATGAACAGGTTTTCAAAATGTGCATCTTGAACCGAATGGGCCCGGGGGCCCTTAATGTATTTTTTCATTATATTAGCTATATAAAAATTAGTTTAAGTGTTAGATAATGAGAAAATAACTGGATTTTGACTCAATGTTCCCTTTAAGCTGCGCGGTTGCGCGGCCGCGCAGATATTTGACCAGCGCCACGCAGCAGTTTTGAATTACCGCGCAGCAAATTTTGTATACACAATAATGCACAAAAATGGATGCTGAGCAACGTTGCACACGAGTTTTTCACTTTGCACACGGACCAACGAACCTTAGAAGGAACATTTATTATTTTGACCAAACTCGGTATATAAAAATTTATGAGCCTAAATTAAATTACTATAGGGCACTCATCTGCTAACTCCGCCAAGGCCGGTCCCAAGCCCGGGTGCAAAAGGAGGAGGGTTGGCGTGAGGCCAGCGACCTCACCCGTAAAAACAAATTGCTACAGAAACGTCAACAAGAAAAAACAAACAAATTTCAGTCCTGAGAAGAGAGGACTCTTCTTCTCCAAGAAGAGCTATGAAGCCTTGTGGCCAAACCCAGGCTATACTGGAAGCCTCAAAGCCGAAGACCCTCCTTTCTAAGGAAACAAATATAGGCACGTGGAACGTCAGAACCATGTATGAAGCAGGGAAAGCAGCGCAGGTGGCAGCAGAAATGAGATCCTACAAACTTACACTGCTTGGTATCTGCGAAACAAGATGGATACAAGCTGGGCAAATAACTTTGGCCTCTGGAGAAATGCTAATGTACTCGGGGCATGAGGAGGAAGATGCTCCGCACACGCAAGGAGTCGCTTTGATGCTGTCAAGGAAGGCACAGGAAGCATTGATTGGATGGGAAGCACATGGACCAAGGATAATAACAGCAACCTTCCGAACCAAGAAAAAGAAAATAAAGATGAACATAATACAGTGTTATGCACCCACCAACGACAGCAAAGAAGAAGAGAAAGAAACATTCTACAATAGACTACAAGCACTAATAGAAAAACTTCCAAATAGAGACCTGAACATCCTAATGGGAGACCTTAACGCCAAAATTGGAAAAGACAACAGTGGGTATGAGGAAATCATGGGACGCCACGGTGTAGGAGAGAGAAACGAGAACGGAGAAAGACTAGCGGACTTCTGCGCAACAAACGAGCTTGTTATTGGTGGAAGCGAATTTCAACATAAAAACATTCACAAGATAACATGGGTATCCCCAGACAACAAAACGCAAAACCAAATAGACCACATATGCATTAGCAAAAAATTTAGAAAGTCTCTACAAGATGTACGAGCAAAAAGAGGAGCAGATGTCGCATCCGATCATCATCTTGTCTGTGCAAGACTTAAATTAAAGCTAAAGAAAGACTGGGAACAGCCAACTGCGAAGCGAACCAAATTCAATGTAGCACTTCTGGCAAATGATCAGAAAAGGGAAGAATTTAGTGCCACCTTGAGGAATAAGTTCCAAGTGCTAGAAGATCAAACAGAAGACCAAACAGAAGATGACCAAGTAGAACATATGTGGCAAAGTATAAAGACGTCTGTAACATCCACCTGCCTAGAAGTCTTAGGATCAGTGAAACAGAAACAAAAAGACTGGCTCTCAATAAACACACTGCAAAAAATAAAAGAGAGAAAAGAAATGAAAAATATAGTTAACAGCAGCCGCACCAGGGCTGAGAAAACGAAAGCGCAAGAGAGATATAAAGAAGTAAACCAAAAGGTAAAAAACAGCATTAAAAAAGATAAAAATTCCCACATAGATGGCCTAGCATCCAAAGCAGAAGAAGCAGCCAGGAAGGGCAACTTGAAAGAGCTCTACGACATAACAAGAAAACTGTCAGGGAGATACAAAAGGCCGGAGAGACCTGTCAAAGATAGAGAAGGGAGATCTATAACAGAAAGGAAAGAGCAACAAAAAAGATGGATGGAATACTTTAAGGAACTATTAAACAGGCCCCCACCCACAAACACGCCAGACATACAACCAGCAAATGAAGACCTACAAATAGAAGAAGGTGCACCAAATAAGGAAGAAATAGCCCTGGCCATCAAGCAGCTCAAACTAGGGAAATCACCGGGACCGGACAACATCACAGCAGAGATGATGAGAGCTGACATAAACACAATAGTCAACATGCTGCACCCTCTGTTTGAGAAGATATGGGAAGAAGAGAGAGTTCCAAAAGATTGGAAAGAAGGATACCTCATCAAGATCCCAAAGAAAGGGGATCTCAGCAACTGTGCAAATTACAGAGGAATTACACTGCTATCGGTACCAGGAAAGGTTTTTAACAGAATTATTTTGAACAGAATGAAAGACCAGGTCGACATGCAGCTACGAGATCAACAGGCCGGCTTCCGCCAAAACAGATCCTGCACAGATCAAATAGCAACACTGAGAATCATCGTAGAACAGTCCATCGAATGGAACACCTCTCTATATATAAATTTTATAGACTATGAAAAGGCCTTTGATAGCCTGGACAGACAAACCTTGTGGAAACTTCTCCGACACTATGGAGTACCAGGGAAACTAGTGAGGATCATTCAGAGCTCTTATGAAGAAATGACATGCAGGGTGGTCCACGAAGGTAGACTCACAGACTCCTTTACAGTCGAAACAGGAGTCAGACAAGGATGTCTCTTGTCCCCTTTACTATTCATCCTTGCCATTGACTGGATAATGGAAAAATCCACAGACAAAAAGAGGAATGGGATACAGTGGACACTCTGGGAACAATTGAATGATTTAGACTTCGCGGACGACATTGCACTTCTGTCCCACAACCAGCAACAAATGCAGGAAAAGACAAAAGACGTAGCCACCTTTTCGGCACAGCTTGGCCTCAACATAAATAAAAGTAAAACAAAAATCATGAAGATAAACCCATCCAACCATGAGCATGTCCATCTGGCAGGAAAGGCACTGGAAGAAGTGGAGTCCTTCACATACCTAGGCAGCACCATAGACACAAATGGCGGATCCGATGCAGATGTAAGGGCTAGAATTGGAAAAGCTAGATCAGCATTTGTATTATTAAAGAAAATATGGGAGTCGAAGGAGCTGAAACTGCAGACCAAAGTCAAAATCTTTAATACAAATGTCAAAACAGTCCTCCTATACGGTGCAGAAACTTGGAAAACAACAGCGAGCCTTACGCAGAAAGTGCAGACATTCATAAACACATGCCTTCGAAAGATCCTGAAAATCAAATGGCCAAATACTATAAATAACCAAGAGTTACTAGAAAGGACACACCAGGTGCCTATTGATGAAGACATCATAAAAAAGAGGTGGAGATGGATAGGACATACGCTCCGAAAACCCCCAGGTAGCACCACCAGACAATGCCTAACATGGAACCCACAGGGAAAGAGAAAGAGAGGAAGGCCAAAAAATACATGGAGACGCGAGCTAGAGGCTGACATGCAAAATATGGGATACACCTGGAAGCAATTGGAGAGGAAAGCACAGGACCGTGAGGAGTGGAAAGTTCTTGTAGACGGCCTATGCCCCAGACGGGGTAGAAAGGCATAACATAACACTCATCTGCTAATTTCCATTTCCTCGGGACTGGGGGCCCTAAATGTGTTTTTTACTAACTTTTAATATTGTATTCCCCATTCAATTTTACACGATATTGATAAATATAGATAAATATATTTCTATATTTGTTATGAAATTGATTGAAATGAAAAGATTTTTAACTTCATATGTTAAACTGATACTAATGACCCTTAATGTAATTCCTTTTTTAACTATATGTATTCCTTTTTACTGAGATCGTTGCAACGCACGACGGGTCTGCTAGTACGTTAATAAATCCTTGGGATATAGGGGACTTTTAATATACAAAAGTTGATGCAGGGCGAGAAGATATAATATACGAGTTTGTGACTAGAGACAAGAGTTGCATTAGCCTTCATAGGTATTTTTACAAAGTCCTTACCAGTCAGTCACGCAGGAAATAACGCAGTGACACTACTAATCAATCATAATGTCTTGAAAATGTAATGGTAGAGGTTTGTATGTCTATCCAGAAGCTAAAGATTACTATTAAAGATACCAATTAGTTTGTTTATACTCTAATGAAAATAAACAGAATAATTAATTAAACTTTTTAAAAGATATTATTTTTAAGTACATGTACATTAATAATGTTTATAATTTATAAAAGAAATATGTAAAGCATAAAACATGTAAGCGCAAACGTGACATCCGTATTCAATTAACATTCTGCCTCTGTATCGTCTGCTAATACATTCAACTGGACATTTCCCGCCCTCCGCCACGTCTTGAAAGGTCAAGGTGAATACTCTTACGTTGACCTACAATTACAAGCTGGCCCGCTCTAAACAAATACGCACGTTAATCACGCATAGCTTTCATCTCACTTTAATCACCACTGAGTTGTTTTGTTTAACAGATGCCCCGCCCAGCCACCCCCCCCCCATGAAGGCCGATATAACGTTGGCATGTTGTAGCGCCGGATCTGAACCCTAATTGCCCGGCAACCCAACCCTTAGGAGTAGCCTTAGCATTAGCCTAGGGTTTTACTTTCCCGCTCCCATTATTTAGAACTCATGCTCAGAGAAGTTTAAAAAAAATTAATAATGATAATAATGTCTAAAGCGAACGACAGCATTGATTTTTTCAACCTCTTTTACTTTATATGTTCCTTAAATCACCTCTAAATCCATTAACTGTTGACTAACCCCCTCCATGCCTCTTACAAAGGTGCCATATTCCGTTAGGCCCCCTCAGGCGCAGGGACTGGGGCGGTCGCCCTACTCGCCACACACACTAGACAGCCTCTGGGGTAAGAAAACATTTTGGCCAAAAGGAACATGGATTAATAATAATAATAATAATAATAATAATAATAAAATAATAACAATAATAATAATAATAATGATAATGATAATAATAATAATAATAATAATAATAACTTGAGAACTCGTATAGCGGGACACACCAGCCTGTTTCAATAACATACATTTTAAAAAATCTCCAAGCATGATTGCAGTCTCACCCATATTTTACACCAGCCTAGACTCACTTCGCTTCACAAAAATACCAGTGAAAAATATAGTTTCCTTCGCTACTTCGCGTTTCACCTTCCCGCGGTTTCACCACTTTCTGTTTTTTTTTAAATAATATAGACAAGGAATACAATCATCGATCCCACAGTAAAAGTCATAATCGTCATCATTTTTACTGCACAGCATATCCATCACCATCATCACGTCACATTTAGCTACGTGTACTTTGAGATGACCATCACCATCATCACGTCACATTTAGCTACGTGTACTTTGAGATGACCATCACCATCATCACGTCACATTTAGCTACGTGTACTTTGAGATGACCATCACCATCATCACGTCACATTTAGCTACGTGTACTTTGAGATGTCCATCACCATCATCACGTCACATTTAGCTACGTGTACTTTGAGATGACCATCACCATCATCACGTCACATTTAGCTACGTGTACTTTGAGATGACCATCACCATCATCACGTCACATTTAGCTACGTGTACTTTGAGATGACCATCACCATCATCACGTCACATTTAGCTACGTGTACTTTGCCCTACAGTTACTGTAAATTTATGTAGAGATTTGATATTTCTTTACAGTTGGTGTCCCAACTTCGCTGAAATTCAGATATTTAGGTAAAATTTTATTATTATTATTATTATTATTATTATATTAAAACATTGGAAAATTATTTTGGGATTTCTGGTTCAGTTCTGGATTGGTTTCAATCATACTTATTTAACAGATCACAGGTGGTATCAGTAAATGGCTGTATCTCTCACAAAGCTGACTTGGTTTATGGTATGTCTCAAGGCTCCGTTTTGGGTCCGGTTCTTTTCGTAATGTATACAAGGCCACTACTTCTACTGCTCGAAAAGCATTCAGTTAAAAGCCAATCATTTGCAGATTATACTCAGCTATACACTCACACTGATCCCTCTGATATTGACTCCACTGTCCAATTGATGCAGGAGTGCATTGGTGAGGTAAAGTCTTGGATGACTTTCAGCAAGCTAAGCTAAATGACGATAAGACAGAAGCACTCCTATTCTGCAACAATAAATCACGCACTACTTTGTCTCTTCCTAATTCTATTCAGGTGGCTAGTTCTGATATACTGTTCAAAAAAATCGACTAGGAATCTTGGCTACATTATTTCTGATGACATGTCGACCAACGACTTCATCAATCACATCTGTCGCTCTGCCTACACCGCCATTCGTCAGATCAGCTCATTCCGTCATTACTTAACAGTTAGTGCAACAAAAACTCTAGTCTGTGCTCTTGTTCTATCTCGCATTGATTATTGCAATTCTCTTCTGTCAGGTGCGCCAAAACAATGCATTGAAAAACTACAGAAAGTTCAAAATTCAGCTGCCAGACTAGTTCTTAAGGCAAAAAAAACATGACCATGTTACCCCGCTACTTTACTCACTTCATTGGCTACCTATACAAGCTCGAATTGATTACAAACTGGCTGTTCTCTGTCACAACTTCTTTTCTGACTCATCTCCTTCCTATCTTACTGAACTTCTGTCGGTCTACTCACCCAGTCGTCAGCTACGCTCTTCTGCAGACATTCGTATTCTCTGTGTTCCTAAGACACGAACTAAAACTTTTGGCGAAAGGTCATTCTCTTTTTGTGCAGCCAAATAATGGAATTCTCTACCATTACACATCCGGAGTATTCCAACTACCAAGTCCTTCAAGACTGCACTTAAGACGCATCTTTCAAAATGTATTTACAAAATTAATGAAACAACATTTCTTTTAATGATTAGCGTAGCTTATGTGTAATGTACTGTCCTTTACGTTATTATGGTATGAATGGTTATTGCATTATTATATGTATGTTATGATCTCCATGTAAAGCGCTGTGAGCCCGGTTCCCTACTGGGATACAGCGCTATATAAATTACCAATTATTATTATTATTATTATTATTATTATTATATTGCGGCCGGCCTCGGAACCTTTCTCCCGCGACAAACGAGTGATTACTGTACACAAATGAAACAAAACTAATAATAACATGGAGGCTCGTTTATCGTTCGAAGAAATGTCAGATTTTCAATCCAGAAAGTATAGTTTCAATAGATTTTTTTTTGAGTGCAGTTATTGATAACAGTAATGTTATGTTATGAATGTTACGAATGTGTGCTGGAATAAGACTTCCACTGAGCACAAAAAGATAACTAGATTTCACCAAAGGTCTTAATAATGGTTGAGACATTAAGTAATTTTATTAATTGAGAAATCTCACTAGGTGCCGAGCAACACAATTTAAATCATAAATGATTTATTACAGCTGTGATTTTTAATAAAAAGAAATAAGAAATAGAGACGCATACATTTCTTGTTAATTATCGTGGTTTAACCAAAAATTCCAAGTAACAATGACGGGACCCTTTCCACAATAACTATTCTTAATTTGACATATGCAAATGCACACAATTGTGACCGCAACTCTTAACATTAGAACATGTGTTACATTTTTTAAATTGTGATTTAATTCAAAGAATCGTAGACAATTTGAACTCGTCAACACAACATGCAATACATATGACTATGTTGGCAACCCCATGGCTATCGTATTAATTTGTAAATAAATTTTACAAAGCTATACCAAAATAATAAATACATAAAGAAAAATATGTTAACCAAGAGTGACCTCGGAGACGACATGACAGTCTACCCATGCCGCATGCCACGACAACCACTTTCTTATTGGCAGCATCTGAGTGTTTGAACCAAAAGACAGCTTCTCCATCAAAATCCTGTATGCATAATTTTGTTAGAGAACCGGTTGAGATTGAAGCAATATCTTTCAATATGAGACGGTTTAGTGCAGGCATTAGATTAGCTCCATGCCAGTTACAACAGCACGAGACCCACAGCCCACAAGCTCTGACAACTTACTCCCTCCCTGTACCACTCGAGAACTTATCCCCCCCCCCAAATCACCCCCCATTAGCCCAACGTCGTGGCCCAAGTGATGTTAAATTCAGAAGCATTAGTAGGCTATTGTAGGCTATTTTACATTCTGGTTGGTGATTCAGCTTCCTGTGATAACATCACCAGACCAAGTCACTGAATCTATTTATAGTGCTCCACGGACCAAACATCTCGGTATAATTAAATCTATATTTTGACTCAATAAATTAGGACTACCATTTTATATTTTGTACAAAGCAAATAGACTCAGTAACTTAGACTGGTGATCTTACCACAGGAAGCTGAATCACCAACCAGAATGTAAAATGGTCTACAATCAGGGGCGGATCAAGATTCCACGGGGCCCCTGACTGCAATTCCACCTGGGTCCCGGTCCAGCCACCTTTATTATATAATATAATAAGTTTGAGGCCCTTAAATCATGGGTGCCCTTGGCTTTAGCCCAGTCAGCACCCCCCCCCCTTAATCCGCCAAAGTCTACAATAGCTAATATTAATAATTAATACTCAAATACCTCTGAATATTTAGTGCTCTACGAACCAATAATATCGGTATAATAATAATTACATCTATATTTTGACTCAATTAATTATGTCTTTATTTAATATTGGAGAAATAAACAACATTTCAAGCAACTATTGAGAAGGTCTTAAAATTTATTTCGATAATTTATGTTCTACTATTTATGGTTTATGCTCCCTGTTGAGCTCAAATCAAATTTATTATAAGCCTATGTTCTCTTTAAAATATACATAATTGAAAGGCCTTTATTACATCCCTTTGTTAAAGTCATCACCAGGTAGAGCAGAAGTAGATTTAAAAAGAAGCTACCTGTTAGTTATTTTTAAATCGCTCATTCATAATTAATGAGCAAATACCCTTTAAATTATTATTTCAGGTCTTAAAGACAAGCATTTTATCAGCAATCGCCATAAACATGCCAATGTGCAATATATTATAAACGATATAGACTTCATAAATAAATGTTTTGTGTGCGGGTTACTTTTCACTACCAATTTTACCACTCATTGTGAGACTTACTACAACTGGCTTGCTTTACAAAAATATGTTCTCCGGAAGCACTGACGCACTCCCACAAGAATGTCAACTGCCCTTCCCTCTCTTTTTGTTCATAGCGCTTTTTCTTTTCTCTCTTGGAACACCATTTGCTCACAGCGCCATTCGGAACAGCTGATGTAAAAGGTTGTCTACCCCTGCGTGACCAATAAGATAAGACCGCCAGGCGGTGCCACCTAATTTAACGCGACCCTGCGCTATGACGTCTCTGCTCACTGCGTCAAGGTCGGCGGGGAATTTCCTGCATTTCGTCTAAAAATAGGTTGGGTAAACGTTGGGGCGGTAGAGGAGTGACATCGTTTCGGGGCCAGGCAATTTGGTGCAGAGATTAGTGCGACACGATTATATTAGCGGAGAACGACTATCATGAACCTTAAAATTAAATATTTTTTTTAAAAAATTTAAAAGGACACGCTTTTAACATAATCACTACTTTTAGTTATGTCTCATATATAAGGGATTTATAGTCAAAAAGTTTGTTTTTACGGCTATTTTTAAAAACTTATAATAAAAATTCTTTAAAATTCACGTCTGAAGCCCACACATCTTTTTAAATCCCTTATATTAACTTCGCGGCCGTCTCATCATCTCATGGGCTCGGCGGGCGGGCGGGAAAACAAAAGTCGAAAATGACCCACTTCCCGTGATCGGATCGAGCTGAAATTTGGTACACGGACCCGTCTAACCTAACAATGCATCGCATCAAATTTCAGATCGATCGAACCTACCGTAATTAAATTAATGCATTTTTAGTTTATCCTTATATGAGGTATGTAATTCAAATTCAAGGTTTGTTATTGTTTTTTTCTTCCACTTCCACGTGAGTTTGAGTTGACGCCGACCGTCGTGCCGACACCCCCTCACGTCCCACCCCCATTTATTAAAGACAAGGGACATCACTCGGTGTCAGTCTGTCAATGTTTGTAGCGTTTGAAAATAATCAATACTGTTAGTTATGTCTCATATATAAGGGATTTATAGTCAAAAACTTTGTTTTTACGGGTTTGTTTTATTTACCACTATTTTTTTTATACCAAACACCTCATAAGCGCCCGCCCAACGTTTTATACCACGGTGTTATATTCACGTGGTGAACTCATGGATGTCAACAAAGCAGACGGGTACCGATGCTTATATATAGAATATAGATAAACTAAAAATGCAATAGTTTCAATACGGTACATTCGATCGATCTGAAATTTTGATACAATGCATTGTCATCCAAGATCTATCTGTGGTAAAATTTTTAGATCTCTAGGACCATCAGAAGTGGTATAATTTTACGTCTCAAGTTTTGAAGGAAGGATGGATACAACATACAAACATTGTGACTTAAATAAAAGCTTGTAATAAAATCCAGTAGATAAATTCGCTACATGATAGTCAATGCCAATTCCGCTAATTTCAAGTTTACTGCGTGTGCGTTTTTCCCTATCGCACGAAACTCTGAATCTGTAGAGAAGAGATCATAATATTAAAACAAAAAGATTCACAGTTCCAATTGCATTGTTTTCTTCTCGTGGTGTTTTGGGGTGACGCCCTATCCGTCTCAGAAATACTTCATGTAAGCAAGAGAGCACTAACAACTGGGCAGCCAATTCAAATAGCTGACGAACTTGAACTTGAACTTTTTAAAGTAAAATTTAATTTCTCTTAACATGTTTTCCTATCCCGCCATACCACGACCAGCTACCCCCATCACCCCCTCGCTCTGTTTTACTGTTCAAACCGTCCCTGAGTTCATGTTGCAATACAAGTACATAAACATAAACAGGGGACAGGGGCCGAGGGGGAGATACACTTTTGAAGTCAGGGCCAGGGTTGTTGACCTGCACTGCCCCCCCCCCAAGTCCCAGGCGAAAATTGATTGGCTTAATCTATATTCGATTGTCTGGCAAATAATGAATGCAGTTGATGTGATGAATGTTATTTTCTAAATTTAAAAAGCTAATAACTTCAAATTTTGCATCTGAAAAAGAATATATTATTTTGCTTGATCCTGGTAACTGATTACAACCTTTTTTTTATCTCAGTAATCACTAGTAATGGGTTTTTTTCTTCTGATTATTCGATTACATTGTCGTTCTGACGAATCAATTACCAGCTCGTTCCAAGAATCGTATCACGAGAAGGCCATGACTCTGCTCAAGTAATAGCACATGCAGTTTATCATATAGGTCAGTTGTAGGCAGGTCACCAACAACATATGCAGTTTATCATATAGGTCAGTGGTAGGCAGGTCACGGCGAACATCAACAGCAGAAGACCAAGTCACGTGTCAAGGTTTTGATATGGGTCGAGTCGACAGAGGTGATCGATTAATCCTGTGCGGTCATCACGAACTCTGGTCGGAGTTGGTCAGTCATCGGGGGTCGACGTGACATCGGTATGAGTGGTCACGTCAACCCCTGTCGTGACGGTTGACACAGGTATGGGATTCCTCCGAGACATACGCTGTATCATACAGCCCGTATGTGACATGTGGTGAAATGTCACAGTATGTGGGTTCAGTTTGTGATAGGTTTTTATTATAGCGCCTTCAATGTTCATCAGATATGTTCATGGTTATCAAAGGGACGGCTCGGTGGATCATACTATGGGTGAGACTGCAATCAGACTTTTCGATAAATAAATATATGTCGTTAAAACAGGGTAAGTATGGGCCTGAGAAGACGTCACAGAACTATGAACGTTTCGGCAGAAAGCCTTCCTCAACGAACAAATAGAAAAAAAACCTAATAAAACTAAAACTAATCTGTGGGTGGGTCATGTATCGTAGAAAAAAAAGTAAATAAAATAATAAAGGAGGAAGTAGGCCGGGGGTGGGTGGGGGTGGATAAGAACAAATATTCAGAATAAACTTCAATGGTAGCTGTTGGTATTTTACATACCGCATACTGTTCTCTCGTTTAATACATTGCTTCAAATTGTTTAGGCCAGTGATGGCGAACCTATGGCACACGTGCCACAGTCGGCACGCAGAGCCTCATCAGCCGGCACGCGACTAAAATATGACTTTCTTAATCAAACCAGCTAATTTTCGGGTTTCATTGGAGTGTTGGCCGGCACTTCGCTATAAATAAGAGTGTCTTGTTTTGAATGTTTCGGCACGTGCATTGTTCCCTTTCAGCTGCGCGACAGCGCAGAGACATTTCACCGACGTCGCGCAGCAGTTAAGAATTACCGCGCAGCAAATTTTGTAAGATATTGCACACAAAAATGGAAGCTGTTCAAACTAAGCACATGAGGGTTTTTTTTTACTTTGCAATCGGACCGACGAACCTTAGAGAGAACATTGGTCATGGACCAATTTTGTAGAGATCCTCTTGTTCGAATAACCCCTATTACACCTGCACACGAATACGTAGATCTTCTCACACTAACCTCACCCCCCCCACCCGCGCTCCTCCTGCCGTCGTCTGTTCAACCTTCAACTTACCAAGACAAAGTTCTTTGTTATTGACGGGCATATATTCATTAATCTCATAGAACATCTTTAGACACGTTTCAAGAGTCATAATAATTGTGGATCACGACAATTCATTGCTGGCCAAGGCTTTTCTGGGTGTATAGATCCAGGCTTACTTCTAATAGACAAGGGTCGGGAAACTTTTTGTCTGAGAGAGCTATAAACACCACATATTTTGAAAAGTAATTCTATGAGAATTATGTTATGTTTAAAACTAAAAATTCCAGTAAATGTGAGCATCTTGTGTCATTTTTTCACTGAAATTACAATCGTTATGTCTCTGAATTATTTTTTAATAACATTGTTATGCTGTTTTTATATGCAATTAATATGTAGATCAAAGGAGCCTGAATAAACGTTTTGTTTTTATAAACGAACTCGGTATATAAAAACTTAAGAGCCTAAATTAAATTACTATAGGGCACTGAACTGCTAATTTCCATTTCCTCGGGACTGGGGGCCCTAAATGTGTTTTTTAAACTAAATTTTAATATTGTATTCCCCATTCAATTTTACACGATATTGATAAATATAGATAAATATATTTATATATGTGTTATGAAATTGATTGAAATGAACAGATTTTTAACTTCATATGTTAAACTGATAGGCCCGGTGACCCTTAATGTAATTCCCTTTTTAAATCCCTTATATTAACTTCGCGGCCGTCTCTCTCTGTCTGTCTCTCTCTCATCATCTCATGGGCTCGGCGGGCGGAAAAACAGAAGTCAAAAATGACCCACTTCCAATGATCCGATCGAACTGAAATTTGGCACACGGACCCGTCTTACCTAACAATGCATCGTATCAAAATTTCAGATCGATCGAACGTACCGTAATTAAATTAATGCATTTTTAGTTTATCCTTATATGAGGTATGTAATTTAAAATCACGATTTGTTATTGTTTTTTTGCCACGTGAAAGTTTGAGCATTGAGGCGACCCAACGAAACGACGGTGCGCTTTTGTTTACATTTTACGTGTCACTCTGAGCTCGGTCAAGCGAATCGGTGACCAGACTTTTCCCCTCTCCCCCTCCCACCCACCCCCCCCCCACCCCTCCCCCCTAGGGTTATGAAGCAAACTTGTGTTAAGACAGATTCAGTCTGTAAATGTTTGAAAATAATCAATACTGTTAGTTATGTCTCATATATAAGGGATTTATAGTCAAAAACTTTGTTTTTACGGGTTTGTTTTTTAAATCCCTTATATTAACTTCACCGGCGTCTCTCTCTGTCTTGGGCGGGCGGAAAAACAGAAGTCAAAAATGACCCACTTCCCATGATCCGATCGAACTGAAATTTGGCACACGGGTCCGTCTCACCTAACAATGCATCGTATCAAAATTTCAGATCGATCGAACGTACCGTAATTAAATTAATGCATTTTTAGTTTATCCTTATATGAGGTATGTAATTTAAATTCACTGTTTGTTATTTTTTTCTTTCCCACGTGAAATTTTGAGCTGACGCATTGAGGCGACCCAACGAAGCGACGGGCGCTTTTGTTTACATTTTACGTGTCACTCTGAGCTCGGTCAAGCGAATCGGTGACCAGACTTTTCCCCTCTCCCCCCACCCACCCCTCTCCCCCCACCCACCCTCTCCCCCCCACCCACCCCTCCTCCCCCCACCCTCCTCCCCCCACCCCTCCTCCCCCCACCCCTCCTCCCCCCACCCCTCCTCCCCCCACCCACCCCTCCCCCCACCCACCCCTCCCCCCACCCACCCCTCCCCCCACCCACCCCTCCCCCACCCCTCCCCCCACCCACCCCTCCCCCCACCACTAGGGTTATGATGCAAAGTTGAGTTAAGACAGATTCAGTCTGTAAATGTTTGAAAATAATCAATACTGTTAGTTATGTCTCATATATAAGGGATTTATAGTCAAAAACTTTGTTTTTACGGGTTTGTTTTATTTATCTTTATGTATTCCTTTTTACTGAGATCGTCTCAACGCACGACGGGTCTGCTAGTTACATTCATAATTATTTTCCTGACCTCGTTATTCTCTTCATTAATCTTTGCTGTCTCTATGGCAACAAGGTGATGGGTTGAAAGTTTTGCATGGACGTGCAATGGATCAGAGCCACGTCGCGAGGCATAAACCTTTGGCCAGCATGCCAGGCTCTTACTGTAACCGGGTCTGGCTGCCTTGATGAATGTGAGACAGTCTCTGTGTAAACAAAAATGGATCCCTGCCAGTTTGTTGTAAACGTCTTATTAGCCTTGACTTACATAATAATGCGTACATTACTGGAGAGAAATTAGAGAAAACAATGTGCGCATTTGGCCAAAACACAAAAATCAAAGCAAACGACAAAGCAAACGTACATCATCATAACGTTAATGTGTCTCTGTACATGCATTTCTCGTGATTAATAAAGAAATATAAAGAACTAGTTTGTGCTGCCCCTACGGCGCCCACCTTTTTCAAAAGCACAACTAACTTGTTCTTGTATGATAAATACGTAATATTAAACTTTCTTAAATGTACAAAAAGTATTTTATAATGGTTTTTTATTTTATTTTTCATTTTTTTATTTATTATGTCAAAAGCCCAAGTAACTTATCCTTGTATGATAAACACGAAATATTCCTGAAAATTAAACAAAACATTTATATAATAATTTTTACAGTGCTAATCACCAAACGATTTTTAAACTAATTTTAGAAAGCAGCGCACCAAATTACTGCACCAAAAAATAACTATTTCAGTCAATCAGCACTGCTTACAACGCAAAATTTAAAAAAAGCAGAGTGATTTCCCTTAGCGTTAGGCGTCAGTGATAATTGAGCGTAAATATATAATATATGGCAGGCACAGAAAAATTTTTTTTTAAAGGAATAATTCTTATTTAAAGGCATTAGTATGCGTTGAGGGAATGCATGCCAATGGTCAAAGTTATATTTTGTTGTCCCCCCCACCCCCACCCAAATGAGTCAGCGGTGTCTTGTAACATGTATCCTCATCACGTGATTTAGACATTACTACTTGTATTCCAGCCCGCCTGCATTCATCCAATAACATCAGTGTTTTGGTTTCATTGGAAAATTGACAATGTAAACACACCCCCTCCCACATATTTTATTACAGGTTACAAAACTACACGACAACATTATCAGTTATGGTCCCTTGCAGTTGCGCCACAAGGGGGTGCGGGGGCGCGGACACCATCACAAAGGGGGGGGGGACAGCAAAGTGTAAAACTATGTATGTTCCCGTTATTTCGCAATGCAGACTCGGAGGAGGTCTTGGGGTTAAGTTATGAGGGGGTGACACCATGACCTACCGCACTGGGTGACACCATGACCTACCGCACTGGGTGACACCATGACCTACCGCACTGGGTGACACCATGACCCACCGCACTGGGTGACACCATGACCCACCCCACTGGGTGACACCATGACCTACCCCACTGGGTGACACCATGACCTACCCCACTGGGTGACACCATGACCTACCCCACTGGGTGACACCATGACCTACCGCACTGGGTGACACCATGACCTACCGCACTGGGTGACACCAACCCTAGTGACGCCTATGGTCCCCTGTTTATAACCTAAAACGTTTACCAGTATTCTAAACCATACGTTACTTTCTTTGAAAAATAAAGATATCCCCATTCTCAGTAAAAACGCGAGGACCCTTGCAGGAATGATAATGTATGCCAATCAATCAATCTATTTTTGGTTCCATGCTACTATATTCGTCCCGCTTCCAACAAAACAAGACAACTTGTGTATGGTAAATGAAGAAGATATTCCCAATAAGATCTCTTCTAGCAGATTTATTCAGATCCATCATGAGAAAAACATATCTATAAATGGCGCTCTGAGCGGAGCTAAACTGACAGATAGTTTACAAAGAAAGGCTCGAATTTCTGCTCACTTGTGGTCATCTTTTAAGCGTGGGATGAATTATTTTTCTCCATGAAATTTTTTATATTTGAAAATAAATAAATAAATCGTCAGATCCTGGTTAAATAATTTCCAGCTGATGCATTGTTTATGAATTTAGGATTAACTTTTGTTTAAATTCTGCATTCATTCGTCTTTAGTTTCCCCATGACGAATGCTTATTTTTAAAAGAGTGATATGCGAAACCTCTCAACAAAAATTTAAAATATCGCTAACTGCCAGGCTCCAGGCTCAGATTAAATCCAACACGAGATGCGGAAGACTTTCGGCACTAACATGTATATAGATTAATGTATAGAGCCGTTTACACCCTAAACATTTCTTGGGACAATAACAATCTCACTAAAGAACAGAATCTGGGTAAACATATTGAACCAATATTATACAAATGAAACAGGTGGCAGACAATGCCAAAACCAATTGACCAACATTGCGGTCACCCTACTGCATTCAAAAAGCCTATTTCCGTTGCTAGAGACAACCACACACACAAACAACAAACTGGTTTTAGAACTGGACAACGTCCTGGTGGTCGACTCTTCCGACAGAGTTAAGTGCCTCTAATCGGCTTCCAAGACACACATCAGTCAGTATTTGTCATTTCCTGCAGGCCTGGAATAGAGTTTGTTATATTAACGATGCAGGTATTCTCAATGGCAAGCCCTGCAAAAGGTTAACATTGTTTCCTACTAATCGTACTACCCAAAGTATATAATCTATACCACCTCTTTGAAATATGTTACGAGATAAGGCATTCCACAAGGTTCGTCACTTCCATTTGACAAATAATGATTTTGCACAGGAGCGGCCTTTGGGGGTGGCAGCTGGGGCAATTGCCCCAGGCCCAGGGCCGGATTTCTGCCTAGGCCCACAAGGCCCGGGCCTAGGGCCCCAGCCAGCCAAGGGGCCCCGGTGGTGGAATCTTTACATAAGCCCAAAAGCTTGGCTTCATTATCAAAAACGTTATCGAAAAATAATAGTATAATAAATATTTTTACTACATTTTGCATACACTGCCCAGTAGTCAAGTCCACGGGGTTCGTTAGCGTTGGTTTGTCATTGTAAGCCGCGTTCTGAGCTGCTGTTGCGATATTGTGGAGAAGGCGTAGGGTGGGTGTGACAGATTGCACCACCAGTAAAAAAAAACGGCACGACCCCGACTTCCCCCCTCCCCATACCACACACAGGACAAGACACTGCCCGAGCCGGGATTTGGGTTTTAGATTACAGATAATTAACAGGGACCGGGAGAAATTTTTTTTAATGTCGACTGACTTGACCAGAGGCCAGGGAGATGTCACAGGTAGTTTATGTGGACCTGCCAAAGGTTTCAATGCGTTTTAATGTATTTAACTAGATGGCCTTCTACAATTTCACCTGCATACCTTTGTTCACCAATATATTGACAGGGAAATTGTTAGATCGGGGAATAGGAAGCCAGGGAGCCACCGCATAGGTTTTGAGGCACACTGTGGCTGTTGTGAGCTCACTTTCTGATTAGGATTTTTTTTTAAACAGTGGGAACTATGTTATGACCATAGAAGTTTTGGCTGAGTTTAATACTTTTCTGGACTTACACATAAACGCCATGGTAACAAAGGAAGTGGCACAACATCATATCTTTCGTCAAAAATATGCAATGAAATGGTTAATATCATAATAGAAAGGGAAGAAAAAGAAATAATTACTACAATACAATCCTTACTGGGTTTTTTTTTAAATCAAAATATTTCTCTATTTCTGTGGACTCTACTCCCGACATTTCTCATGTAGATAAATTTTCCTTTATTGTGAGATATGTCTCTGAAGACGAATATTATTTTGATGTTTAACTAAAGTCACTAAAGTCAAAACAAATGATATGTTCTGTACTGCAGCATTTAATTTGCTAAATTTCCAAAATTGCTTCGAGATAGTTGGGGGGCCCAAAAGTAAAAAGTGCCTAGGGGCCCTGGGTCTCTTAAATCCGGGCCTGCCCAGGCCCCACGCTTAGGTTTGGGGGGAGGGGGCGCGTTTCAGACTTGAGACAATATTTTAGTAACAAAAGAGCCGGCAGATATTGCACTACCGAGTTTGCGCAAGAATTGAGCGTATCTAGGAGGGCCCAGCGGGGTCATTGTTGCACACGGCCTCGCGCGTACGTAACGCTGCCCCTGGATTTGCCCATTCCCTGTTGTCTTAAATGACATACTGTTTCAAATGACATTTGAAGTCTGAATTCTTTGAAATTCGCAGTGCTGATACTTAAAGGTTCTTTACCTAGTAACTTTAACAGATTTTTTTCCAACTGTGCGCATATAACTTCCGGTAATAATGTACTTTAATGGCGAGCTCCTGACACGTAATTTTTAAAAATTCTACAACTTTTTGTGTCTTTCTCTTTTGCCCGGATCTAGTAGATGTCTCTCTGGACTAAAAAGTACAGTTAGTTAAGTATTGGTTGATTTTAGTACTTCCATTACTTTTTGTTTGTTCGCTGACGAACGTTCGTTGTTTTGTGGCCTCCTGTCAGACTAATCCTAACCCTTTGTATAGAACCACCTTTTGTGTCTTGTCTACTTGAAGAACTTTCCTTCCGTTGTCATGAGTCCTGTCTCGTTATTTTTAACCCCACCTACCTGCTACCTTGTTCCCCTTTTTCCTGCCCTTTGTTTGATCATAATCATAACAGACCACTGACCACACCACTCAACAAAGCTAACCACTCCACTGACTATATTTATAGCTCGCCAAACCATGGAGATGGTTAGTCGGTTAGTCAACCACTACCACGGCTAACCGCACCACTGGCCCTGGCCAGCCACACCATAGTCACACACACCAGAGACTACAACTAGCCTCGTCGCTGGCCAAAACTAGCTCTTTAAACCATGTCATTGACCCTTGCTCAACACCGGACACCTTGACCAGTATCGCTGACCCCGACAGAGCACACCACACCACTGGTCTATCTATTACCATTAGGAAACCCGAACGTGTTAAATTCCCCCCTCCCCTATCTAATACCAGTATCTGTAACAAAAGTGACATGTCATTTTCCTTGCCCCTCGTACGACCGTGAAACATTTTTTTGGACGGCTCTGGTATACTACCATCTACCATCACCATCTACCATTACCCAGTCATCGTCAGCTGACCACATCGTAGGAAGACGAGACAGAAATTAATAACCTAGAGCCGATACACCATGATACAGAGACCAGCCACTCTGATACTATTCTGAAACAGTATCCTACCCCAAGATAAGCCAGAGGGTATTCGCCCCCCCCCCTACAACCTGATGGTAGTCGCGATGAATGACGTTAGCAGGGACGTCCGTACTAGGAACCCAGAAGACCGCCTCAAACACACACACACACACACACGCACACTCCACCACACCCTCTTTCTCTCTCTCTCCTCAAGGTCGCTCGCTCCTTCGACATTCCGAAATCCCGTGTAGATGTGTGTGTAGCCAGCAAGCAAGGAGCACGGGCGCGGTGTGCCGTCACGCACTTACTGGTCGCACCGTTAGTTCACGCACTATCACGAGCCACCTATTTTCCGACCAGTCGCGGGCTGTCTATCTAACCAGTGACTTCCCTTTAACGGTTCATTCAACCTAGACCTGACCCCTTTTTTTTTCGACTGCTGCACGCCACGGTACACTTTGTGCTTAGTTTTTCTGGTTTATTTTAACCGATTAAAAAATAAGAGTGGGGAGAGGAGAGAGGGGGAAACCCCCGAAAGAAAAAAAAAGAAGGGGGTGGGGGATGAACGAAAAACCTAATTACCTGTTAGGAGTCACAGAGATGCATAAGTTGCACACCAACTGTCTTGTGACTTGTGAGAGAGAAGGCCGTGTTGTAGGTCGGCTAGGGCGGAGGGCAAGTCAACTAATGTGAGACCGTAAAGACATCGGATCTTGTAGGCGTGCGGTTTAAAGTTGGGGGGGGGGCGGTTAACTAATAAAAGTGCAAATAAATAAACAGCTGTGTTATAATCTAAGTGTGAGGACAAGTAAGTTGTAAAAGCTGATTCTTTCTATTCTACTGTTCGGTGGCGTAGCGAGATTTGTGCAGGAGGGGGGGGGTACAGACGTCCCCCGGGCTCCAATGTACAGGGGTGCCAATATGAGGTTTAGTCTTCACATTATAATGAGCGATTAAGGGTGACAGTTTTATAGGTTGTCCCCGTGCGAAAAGTATCCTAACTATGCCTCCTCTACTGCTACTCAGTGGTTTACTGGAGGGATGGGGTGGACTATTTTTAAATCCCTTATATTAACTTCGACATCTTCTCTCTCTCTCTCTCTCTCTCTCTCTCTCTCTCTCTCTCTCTCTCTCTCTCTCTCTCTCTCTCTCCCTCTCTCTCTCTCTGTGTGTCGTTCGTTGTCGGGTGGGCGGGAAAACAAAAGTAAAAAATGACACACTTCCCGTGATAGTCTGCACATAGACTCGTGTCACCTAACAATGCATCGTATCAAATTTTCAGATCGATCGAAAGTACCGTAATTTAATGAATGCATTTTTAGATTATCTCTATGTAATTCAATTTCGCCGTTTGTTATTGTTCACCTTCCACGTGCCACTTGAGTTCACGCCACCAATTGATGTCCACACCCCTCCCACCCTTCCCTCGGTTTTAAAGCCAGGCGAGATCAGTCAGTTTCAGTCGGTAAATGTTTATGGCGTGTTGCGTATTATATTGAACATATCAATTCTTTGAGTTATGTCTCATATATAAGGGATTTATAGTCAAATCTTTGTTTTTACGGTTTAAAAAAAAATTAAATCCCTTATATTAACTTCATTCCCGTCTCTTGGGTTCGCAGTCAGTTAGTAGGACGGAAAAACAAAAGTAAAAAATGACACTATTCCCGTGATGCTATCGAGCTGAAATTTTGCACATAGACTAGTGTCACCTAACAATGCATCGTAACAAAATTTCAGATCGATCAATTGTACCGTAATTAAATTAATGCATTTTTAGTTTATCTCTCTATAACTATATGTAGCGGCCTGCTTTGTCTAATTCACGTTAATTACAGTTAAGTTAAAATGGTTTCTTCTAGTAACCCTTTAGTAATAAATCAATATTAAACAAATATTTTTTTTAAAATCTCAAAACCTATGACACACTAACCTTCTGTAAGCTAGCTATTAAAACAAAATAAACAACTCGTTTACAGACTGAAACTGACTGAACTTCACTTGCTTTAAAACACGGGATGTGGTCATCGATGGCTGGAGTGAACTCGAGCAACACGTGGATGTAAACAATAGCAGACGGCTACAAAGAGTTATATAGAGATAAACTAAAAATGCATTAAGTAATTTACGGCACATTAGATCGATCTGAAATTTTGATACAATGCATTGTTCGGTGACACGAGTCTATGTGCAAACATTTCAGCTCCATAGCATCACGGGAAAAGGGTCATTTTTGACTTTTGTTTTTCTGCCCGCCCACGACAGACAGAGAGACAAGACGGTGAAGTTAATATAAGGGATTTAATTAAACAACTCCGTAAAAACAAAGATTTTGACTATAAGTCCCTTATATATATAATACAGAACTTAGAGTATTGATATGTTCCATATATTACGCAACGCGCCACAAACATTTACAGACTGAAACTGACTGATCTCTCCTTGCTGTAAAACCCGGTGGGGGGGAGGGGTTGGTCATCGATGGCTGGACTAAACTCCAGCACGTGGAGGTGAACAATAGCTGACGGCTACATAGAGATACATAGAGATAAACTAAAAATACATTTAATTACGGTACATTCGATCGATCTGAAATTTTGATACAATGCATTGTTAGGTGACATGAGTCTATGTGCAAAATTGCAGCTCGATAGCATCACGGGATGGTGAGTCATTTTTTAAATCCCTTATATTAACTTCGCGGCCGTCTCATCATCTCATCATCTCATGGTCTGGGCAGGCGGAAAAAGAAAAGTCGAAAATGACCCACTTCCCGTGATTCGATCGAGCTGAAATTTGGCACACTGACCCGTCTGACCTAACAATGCATCGTATCAAAATTTCAGATCGATCGAACGTACCGTAATTAAATTAATGCATTTTTAGTTTATCCTTATATGAGGTATGTAATTCAAATTCACGGTTTGTTATTGTTTTTTTTGCCACGTGAAAGTTTGAGCTGACGCATTGAGGCGACCCAACGAAGCGACGGGGTGCTTTTGTTTACATTTTACGTGTCACGCTGAGCTCGGTCAAGCGAATCGGTGACCAGACTTTTCCCCTCTCCCCCTCCCACCCACCCCTCCCCCACCCCTAGGGTTATGAAGCAAACTTGAGTTAAGACAGATTCAGTCTGTAAATGTTTGAAAATAATTAATACTGTTAGTTATGTCTCATATATAAGGGATTTATAGTCAAAAACTTTGTTTTTACGGGTTTGTTTTATTACTTTTGTTTTCCGCCCGCCCGCCCGACCAAGACAGGGAGAGATCACGACAGACAGAGAGACAAGACAGTGAAGTTAATATAAGGGATTTAATAAAAACAACCCCGTAAAAACAAAGTTTTTGACTATGAATCCCTTATATACGAGGCATAACAAAAAGTATTGATTATGTTCAAAGGCGACAAACATTTACAGACCGAAACCGACTGATCTCCCCTTGCTGTAAAAAAAAACACCGTGGTCACGGATGGCTGTACTTAACTCTAATTATGTGGTAATCTATGTTGATTTAATGTTGTTGTTTTTTTAACTTTGCTCATTTCTGTAAAATATATCTAACTATTTTTTTGACAATTTGTTTATTTACGTAATATATGCCAATCTATTTAGCACTTGAAGTTCATTATGGTAACATATACCTACTACTCTGTTTCCATTTGGCTCATCACAGTAATTTATATCTGCTACTGTCTTTACTCTCGGCTCATCACAGTAATTTATATCTGCTACTGTCTTTACTCTCGGCTCATCACAGTAATTTATATCTGCTACTGTCTTTACTCTCGGCTCATCACAGTAATTTATATCTGCTACTGTCTTTACTCTCGGCTCATCACAGTAATTTATATCTGCTACTGTCTTTACTCTCGGCTCATCACAGTAATTTATATCTGCTACTGTCTTTACTCTCGGCTCATCACAGTAATTTATATCTGCTACTGTCTTTACTCTCGGCTCATCACAGTAATTTATATCTGCTACTGTCTTTACTCTCGGCTCATCACAGTAATTTATATCTGCTATTGTCTTTACTCTCGGCTCATCACAGTAATTTATATCTGCTATTGTCTTTACTCTCGGCTCATCACAGTAATTTATATCTGCTATTGTCTTTACTCTCGGCTCATCACAGTAATTTATATCTGCTATTGTCTTTACTCTCGGCTCATCACAGTAATTTATATCTGCTACTGTCTTTACTCTCGGCTCATCACAGTAATTTATATCTGCTACTGTCTTTACTCTCGGCTCATCACAGTAATTTATATCTGCTACTGTCTTTACTCTCGGCTCATCACAGTAATTTATATCTGCTACTGTCTTTACTCTCGGCTCATCACAGTAATTTATATCTGCTACTGTCTTTACTCTCGGCTCATCACAGTAATTTATATCTGCTACTGTCTTTACTCTCGGCTCATCACAGTAATTTATATCTGCTACTGTCTTTACTCTCGGCTCATCACAGTAATTTATATCTGCTACTGTCTTTACTCTAGGCTCATCACAGTAATTTATATCTGCTACTGTCTTTACTCTCGGCTCATCACAGTAATTTATATCTGCTACTGTCTTTACTCTCGGCTCATCACAGTAATTTATATCTGCTATTGTCTTTACTCTCGGCTCATCACAGTAATTTATATCTGCTATTGTCTTTACTCTCGGCTCATCACAGTAATTTATATCTGCTATTGTCTTTACTCTCGGCTCATCACAGTAATTTATATCTGCTATTGTCTTTACTCTCGGCTCATCACAGTAATTTATATCTGCTATTGTCTTTACTCTCGGCTCATCACAGTAATTTATATCTGCTATTGTCTTTACTCTCGGCTCATCAAAGTAATTTATATCTGCTACTGTCTTTACTCTAGGCTCACTGTCATAAAATATTCCTATCAATCTATTAGCACTTCGCTCATCTGGAAAAGTCGATTCATGTTATTTTAAAAAGCTTTCACCTTTCTGTACACACCACGAACTTTGACGGGCCGTGGTACGGACCACGAGCAAGTTTCCGTCGACCAAAGAACGAGAGAGTGCGCGATCCTATCATAGTCACGAAGCCAGATGATCAGATGACATGTGATGTCACAGCTAGTAATGCATCGATCAGGACCTTTCCATAGAGGGGTTTGGCATGAGGGGGGGGGGCGAACTGATTTTCAAAAGAAGGGCGTGCATTTGAAATAATTGGATGTATATTCCCACCTTAAGTTGCCATGTACTCACTCTAGGACACGGTTGAGCTGCATCAACAAAAAGTTGTGACCTTGAAAAGTGTTGTTACGTGATAGCTAAACAGCTGCATTTGTTTGTCCAATCAAAGCGATTGACTTCGTGTGCGTTAAAAAGCATCTCTCAATTGCATGAGATCTTACAATTATGGCCATGGGTCAATCAACGTAAACATAACATGAGATTGTAAATGGGCAAGTCGCCTGGTCTGTCCGTAAGCTCTCAATGTATGGTCTGTTTAGTGCAACAAACAAAAAAACAAAAAAATTAAACTCCAGTCAGTTTGTTTGCCTAGCCTAGGTCTGCCAGGTCCGTTCGTCTAGCCTAGGTCTGACAGGTCAAGTTGTTCGTCTAGCCTAGGTCTGACAGGTCAGGTTGTTTGCCTAGCCTAGGTCTGACAGGTCAGGTTGTTTGTCTAGCCTATGTCTGACAGGTCAAGTTGTTCGTCTAGCCTAGGTCTGACAGGTCAGGTTGTTCCTCTAGCCTAGGTCTGACAGGTCCTGTTGTTTGTCTAGCCTAGGTCTGACAGGTCAGGTTGTTCCTCTAGCCTAGGTCTGACAGGTCAGGTTGTTCGTCTAGCCTAGGTCTGACAGGTCCTGTTGTTTGTCTAGCCTAGGTCTGACAGGTCAGGTTGTTCGTCTAGCCTAGGTCTGACAGGTCCTGTTGTTCGTCTAGCCTAGGTCTGACAGGTCCTGTTGTTCGTCTAGCCTAGGTCTGACAGGTCCTGTTGTTTGTCTAGTCTAGGTCTTACAGGTCCTGTTGTTTGTCTAGCCTAGGTCTGACAGGTCCTGTTGTTCGTCTAGCCTAGGTCTGACAGGTCCTGTTGTTTGTCTAGTCTAGGTCTGACAGGTCCTGTTGTTTGTCTAGTCTAGGTCTGACAGGTACTGTTGTTCGTCTAGCCTAGGTCTGACAGGTCCTGTTGTTTGTCTAGCCTAGGTCTGACAGGTCCTGTTGTTTGTCTAGTCTAGGTCTGACAGGTCATGTTGTTTGTCTAGTCTAGGTCTGACAGGTCCTGTTGTTCGTCTAGCCTAGGTCTGACAGGTCCTGTTGTTTGTCTAGCCTAGGTCTGACAGGTCCTGTTGTTTGTCTAGTCTAGGTCTGACAGGTCCTGTTGTTTGTCTAGCCTAGGTCTGACAGGTCCTGTTGTTCGTCTAGCCTAGGTCTGACAGGTCCTGTTGTTTGTCTAGTCTAGGTCTGGCAGGTCCTGTTGTTTGTCTAGCCTAGGTCTGACAGGTCCTGTTGTTCGTCTAGCCTAGGTCTGACAGGTCCTGTTGTTTGTCTAGTCTAGGTCTGGCAGGTCCTGTTGTTTGTCTAGCCTAGGTCTGACAGGTCAGGTTGTTCGTCTAGCCTAGGTCTGACAGGTCCTGTTGTTTGTCTAGTCTAGGTCTGGCAGGTCCTGTTGTTTGTCTAGCCTAGGTCTGACAGGTCAGGTTGTTCGTCTAGCCTAGGTCTGTCAGGTCCTGTTGTTTGTCTAGCCTAGGTCTGACAGGTCCTGTTGTTTGTCTAGCCTAGGTATGACAGGTCAGGTTGTTCGTCTAGCCTAGGTCTGACAGGTCATGTTGTTCGTCTAGTCTAGGTCTGACAGGTCCTGTTGTTTGTCTAGTCTAGGTCTGGCAGGTCCTGTTGTTTGTCTAGCCTAGGTCTGACAGGTCCTGTTGTTTGTCTAGCCTAGGTCTGGCAGGTCCTGTTGTTTGTCTAGCCTAGGTCTGACAGGTCCTGTTGTTTGTCTAGCCTAGGTCTGACAGGTCCTGTTGTTTGTCTAGCCTAGGTCTAGCAGGTCCTGTTGTTTGTCTAGCCTAGGTCTGACAGGTCCTGTTGTTTGTCTAGCCTAGGTCTGACAGGTCCTGTTGTTTGTCTAGCCTAGGTCTGACAGGTCAGGTTGTTCGTCTAGCCTAGGTCTGACAGGTCAGGTTGTTCGTCTAGCCTCGGTCTGACAGGTCCTGTTGTTTGTCTAGTCTAGGTCTGGCAGGTCCTGTTGTTTGTCTAGCCTAGGTCTGACAGGTCCTGTTGTTTGTCTAGCCTAGGTCTGGCAGGTCATGTTGTTAGTCTAGCCTAGGTCTGACAGGTCCTGTTGTTTGTCTAGCCTAGGTCTGACAGGTCCTGTTGTTTGTCTAGTCTAGGTCTGGCAGGTCCTGTTGTTTGTCTAGCCTAGGTCTGACAGGTCCTGTTGTTTGTCTAGTCTAGGTCTGGCAGGTCCTGTTGTTTGTCTAGTCTAGGTCTGGCAGGTCCTGTTGTTTGTCTAGCCTAGGTCTGACAGGTCCTGTTGTTTGTCTAGCCTAGGTCTGACAGGTCCTGTTGTTTGTCTAGCCTAGGTCTGACATGTCCTGTTGTTTGTCTAGCCTAGGTCTGACAGGTCCTGTTGTTTGTCTAGCCTAGGTCTGACATGTCCTGTTGTTTGTCTAGCCTAGGTCTGACAGGTCCTGTTGTTTGTCTAGCCTAGGTCTGACATGTCCTGTTGTTTGTCTAGCCTAGGTCTGACAGGTCCTGTTGTTTGTCTAGCCTAGGTCTGACAGGTCCTGTTGTTTGTCTAGCCTAGGTCTGACAGGTCCTGTTGTTTGTCTAGCCTAGGTCTGACAGGTCCAGTTGTTTGTCTAGCCTAGGTCTGACAGGTCATATTTTCCTCAAATCAATTAACTCTTTCTCCATTTGTCATGTTTTTCCTTTTCATCTCCATATTCATTTTTAATTTTTTTTAAAAAAGTTTGCGCCATTTCAGCTTTGCTTTGAAGTTAATTTTAGTGTCACGATTGATTTATTGAACAAAGCCGCACAAAGTGGACAACATGCTATGGAAATATGAGATAACAGCTGTGAAATTAGTTGCTTTTTTCCCCTTTGTATTTTCTATTTAAATAATGTCGCAGGTGAATCTAATGGGTTACACCTTTGCCCGCGTTTCACCTGCCTTAGTGATCTCGACTTCCATCTAATAACTCATTGCTTAGTTGCAGAACAGGCGATCGAATTTGTGAACTATGCCAACAATAAATCTAACGAAAATGAAACCGTTTACTGATCTTCATTTAATGACAGTGAATTAATGAAACTTCGAAATTAAATTAATTCCAAACAGAAAAAAGAAACACCATGAAACTAAGCAATTACCTCCACCACGAGATCCGGCAATTACCTCCGCCACGAGACTCGGCAATTACCTCCACCACGAGACTCGGCAATTACCTCCACCACGAGATCCAGCAATTACCTCCACCACGAGATGCGGCAATTACCTCCACCACGAGACTCGGCAATTACCTCCACCACGAGAACCGGAAATTACCTCCACCACGAGAACCGGAAATTACCTCCACCACGAGACTCGGCAATTACCTCCACCACGAGACTCGGCAATTACCTCCACCACGATACTGGTGATTACCTGAAGCTATATTACCTTCTAGAGGTGACCATACCACCTCCAGGCCTCACTCAGGGTTGTGTCGCAAACAGCGTCACAGACCTTGACCTTACACCAGCTGCAACGTCATGTAACCATCGGTTTTTCGAACAGGATCTCAAACACACACACACACACACGCACACACACACGCGCGCACACATACACTTTTATGTTCATCCTACTTGACTTTAAAAATAAATATCGTTAAGGTAGAGTAAAGATAAAAAAATAAAGATGGCCCTAAACCCCCCCCCCACCCACCACCACCACCCTATCTCATCACCACCCCTTGTCCTTTTAAAGATCCAAACTGAACGCGACAACAGATGCAGGGTCGATTTCACAAATTACTCGCAACATTTAATGGAAATGTGATGCTTGTACACAGATAAGATCTCTTCAACTTAAAGTGGTCAATTAACGAGTCTTCGTAAAAAAAAACTTGGTCTTGGTTGAGTTTCATTGGACACAGTACTACACCCCCTCCCCCCCCCCACCAACCTCAACACTTCTCACCTTTTTTCCCCAAAATTTAACACACACAAAAAAACCTCACAAGGGAACTCTAAATAAAGTTTAAATATTTATAATTTAACAGCAATAATTTCAATTTGAATTAAGGTAGATTGGTATTTTGTTGCATGGGCGTAAAAACCGCACCACTGATATCAATGGCTTTACAGTTGTTTCAGTTCAATATTACTGTTACTATTACACCGTCCACCCATGCTAACTGTGGATGTAGTCGTTGTGTTCGAAGGTTTCTCCAACAATTAGGAGTCAGTGGGTTGCATTTGAATCATACCAGCTGTTCAGTGATGACGAAACTGTGTATGAGTCAAGTACTAATATGTCACACGTTACGTAATCCCAATACCTCAATGACGCCAATGGTAAAAAGTCGAACTGGTGTGCATGTGTTTTTTTCTCTTTTGCATAAAGTAATTATTTTTTTTTAAAACACACATTCACATTCAATTGTAGGACTATAGTTTACTATAAGATTTTTTTTTAAATAATTTTTTTTTGTACTCGAAAACCTAACTGGAAAATTTTCTAATACTAATATGTCATATTTGCGTCTAGAACCGTTTCTTATGATGGCATGACGTTGTGTCCCAGACTTCCAGTTGTTCTGAATACACTGCGGTGGAGGGAATGAGAGCGAAAGTAAGTTATCAACGAGAGCAATCTGTTATAAGTTAAAAGTAAACCAAGGTTAAGTCATGTGACCTCGCTGACTTGATGGCGTTGACTGACTGGCCGTGTTAACGTAACACTGACTTGACTTGACTTGCAGTAAAACAGAAATTCTCTCGTACCATTGCCCAGCATGACAAAGCTAATAAGTCGGCCACAGAGAGACAAAGAGGACACTGAGAGAGTACGGATAGAGAGATAAAAAGATAGAGAAAAAATAATGGGATAGGAGAGTGACGGAGGTTGAGAATATCGACCAGTCCATGTCGTGTTCTTCCACTAACCCCGTAACCGGGCAGCCAAGGTTCTTGAACCCAGCCCGGGACAGGCTGCACCACTGTTTCACTGTGTCAGTAGGTCAGGCCGTGTGACGCAATTCTCAGACCCTATTTTTATCTCCCTTTACTTCTTTCCTCCCTTTTCATTTTTTCTTCTTAATTTCCAGACTATCGCACAACACACTGTGATAACTGGTGGTGGTCGCCTGTGGGTTGCCAGCAACGGAAAGTGACGGTATTTAAAGAGAGTGGGTGTAGGGGGTGTTGCAGTTATCCCATCGACAGTCGATGCACGTGAAGATCATGGTAATAAAATTAAAAGGCCGATCTTACTCGTGAGATTCTATGTAAAATCCGAGGACGTGGCCGGTGACGCTGGGTCGGTGTGTCGTTGGGTTGCTGTGTTGTGTCTCTGTGATTTACCCTTGGCGAGAGCGATTACAGTTAAAATAAAGGGACAGTATTTTGGGATAGAGTAGAGCGAGGTGAAAGGGTTAGTGAACCGTACCATGAGATAGAGTAGTAGCGTAGTAGAGTGAGGTGAAGGGATCAGTGAACCGTACCAGGGATAGAGTAGAGCGAGGTGAAGGGGTAGTGAACCGTACCTGGGAGAGTAGAGCGAGGTGAAGGGGTCAGTGAACCGTACCAGGGATAGAGTAGAGTGAGGTGAAGGGGTCAGTGAACCGTACCAGCGAGTCTTTACTGTTTGATTAATTTAACCTCAACTGTGGTTATAGCCCTGTAGCCCTTATACACAAGATGTCACAACTATAGACATGATAAATCATGTGACATCTGTAAACGTGGTGCAATATGGGACTACTGCAGACGTCGTGACACAATATGTGACAACTGTAAACGTGGCACAAGAGGCGACAATTGCAAACGTGGCACAATGTCACAACTGTAGACATGACACAAGATGTGACAATTTGCAGACTTGCCGCAACATGTGACAACTGTTTGCATGGTACAGTTAAGACAACTGAAGTTAACTAGGTCTGCCACAAATATTTGTTTTTAATACACACAAGCAAACGTGTGTCCTATTGAACTGTCCTCGTTTAACCCACAGCCAATCGCAACCGATGAATGCTGGGCTACTCAAACGTATGTACCTGTATTTAACGCAGGCCGATGTGTGTATGTGTATGTGTTGTGTGGTGTGTGTGTGTATGTGGTGTGTGTGAGGGGCGGGTGTGTGTGGGAATGATCACCTGGTATGACCTGCAAGTCAAGATTATCTCTGTAAGCTACTGGCAGCATGTTCTCATGGTGTGAGTCGTTAAGGCGCTTGTTTCTTAACGACAAGGTGGGGTTGGGGGGGGGGCGAGCGTGAGGTCAAGGTGAACTTGTGCTTTACACAACAAATGTCGTAAGACGCACCCAGTGAACTCAGTAGTCACCATGTGATGTCCGTCTCACCATGGCGTGAGGTCTTGTGTCACAAACCCAGGGATAAGTCAGGATAGTTATCAAAGATACAAGTTTATAACTTTACCAGTATGGAATGTCATCCGTGACGTAGCTAGAAGGTGTGGAGTGTCGGAGCACCCTGGGCGGAGCTCCCTCTTTTTGTTATTTATTTTTTAATAAATATTAAAAGTTTCACAACTTTGAACATATACATGCTCCTATCATATTAATTAGAAATATTTATCTATATGCAAAAGAATAGATGCAAAGAGAAATGAGTTGTGATGGGCGCCCCACGCTTATATGTGCAGTGGATAGGTTCACGGATTTCACCTGTTGTCATAGAACATATTTATTTTCTTCTTTTTAGTGCACTTTCCATACATAAAATAAAAGCGTGTCCTTTTTAAAAAAAAATATATTTTTTATTTTATTTGTATGAAGAGTTGACAGTATGTTTTGTTTTGTAATTGATTTAACAATTTCCAGATATTTGCTTGAAAAGGGGTCAGGAACTAAGTTTTTCCCCAAAATTCTGCACAGGAATGACACAAATTAAAATTTTATATGAAAGACAAGTCTGAAGATGTTTATAAACTGAACAGCAACAAAACTAGATTAGGAGGATTAAGATTAAACTCTTGAGATGCCTGATAACACAACGATCGTTCACCGCGTATCACTTCTTTTATCTCCTTCCACTTCCACAGTGATGGACTTGACTATCTCCCCTTACTCCACCGAATAAATCCTACGAGCTAAGATAACGACAGGAAATGTGGGGGAAAACAATCTACGTCTCTTGTATAGGTTCATACCAGGCGCCAAGACAATAGATACGGAGATCATGATAGAGTTAAAGGTGATATGTTACTGGAAAGCCCTATAACTGGGCGAGATAGAGGATGAAAGAGTGAGAGAGTGGGTGGGAGGTAGGAACGGAGGGAGAAGCAGTGAGAGCTACAGAGACATGGAGTGGAGGAAAAAGAAGAGAAAAGAAGGGATAGTTACAAGAAACTATGTAAAAAAAAATTAGTAGTAGGTCGCGAATACACTGGAGCGACAAAAGTATGCTGGGCACGCCGCTGGAATAAGGTCACGATGAGACGAATCTGACACCGGAGTGTATGATTGAATGTTGGAAGTGGGGCCGCCTGACTGATAGAATATTAATGTTTTCTGATACTTAACAAGGTTGTGTGTATATGTATATTAGTGAGAACTAGAACTTCTCTCCGTCTTTTCCCGGGTCAAGGCGATAATGATTTTGGCTCTAGCCTCGATGGAGTGTGTTGTGATCCACAGATCACATGACCGTAATGAGGGTTTTCCCGGAATAATTAGCACATATCATATAATAATTTTATAGCATGTGTAAAAAATATGTACATTAGCAAAAGTATGAGAGACTAGCAGAGCAGTACGCCAGCTGGGACTGGGACTATAGCAGACGGTGTGTAGGCAGTTCTTTGTCTGTCTGCCACTGATATTCAAATTAATGAAAAGTTGACAACTACCTATGATTTATCACGCAAATTAAAAAAAATTAAATAATTATAATGAAAAGAAAAGAAAAGAACGTTGCACGTGTTTTAAGTTTTGAAATGTGTCATCAGGTCTCCTGAAAGAGAATGGTCATCCCCGAAGGTCATCGTCACCAAGCCAATCAAAAGGCGCAACGTTTGGAACGGATAATAAAATTTGAATGTTAATCACAAGTCACATCAAGTTTCAGGAAACTATTTTAATGCTATTTTAAACTATTTTAACAACTGTTCTTTTGCAACTGTTCTCTGACAACTGTTCTCTAACAACTGTTCTCTGAAACGGTTCTCTGACAACTGTTCTCTGACAACTGTTCTCTGACAACTGTTCTCTGACAACTGTTCTCTAGCAACTGTTTTCTGACAACTGTTCTCTGACAACTGTTCTCTGACAACTGTTCTCCAACAGCTGTTCTCTAACAACTGTTCTCTGTCAAATGTTCTGTATTAATTATCTCTAAGAGCAATTCTATAAGAGATGATAAGAAACGATTCTTTGTTTAAAAATAACCTGTCCCCAACCCGCCTGACCGTTTAAATTTGCATTTTCCTCAGAGATATTACTGGAACACCCTCAGAGATAATACAGCAGGGATGTCCAAAGTCCAGCCCGCGGGCCAAAACCGGCCCGCAAAGCCATTTTAACTGGCCCGCGGCCTCATCTGAAATAAATAGTTAACTGACGTATTATTTCTGTAAAGATAGTATATTTATTAGAAAAGTAGAAATTTTGTACTGTTTCGAGTATGTCAAATGATGGCGAAAATCTGTGATTATTATTTTTTTTAAACAACGTGGAAATTGGTTGTTTTAAAACCCGGTGAAGTTAATTGTACTAAAACCTGGAGAGCCTACCGTAAAAGTCGATGACATCATTTTATTATTTTTAACCTCAAAGCAAAGCTTATTTTCAAGAATCGGTCAGGCTAATAAAAATTCCCCAAAGACAAGTTATGAGGTAGCAAAACTGATAGCGGAACACAGCAAGCCATTCACTGATGGCAGGTTTGTAAAAGAATGCTTGATGAAAACAGGAACACCCTCAGAGATAATACAGGAACACCATTAGAGATAATACTGGAACACCATCAGAGATAATACTGGAACACCCTCAAGATAATACTGAACACCCTCAGAGATAATACTGGAACACCCTCAGAGATAATACTGGAACACCCTCAGAGATAATACTAGAACACCCTCAGAGATAATACTGGGACACCCTCAGAGATAATAATGGAAACCCTCAGAGATAATACTAGAACACCCTCAGAGATAATACTGGAACACTATCATAGATAATACTAGAACACCCTCAGAGATAATACTAGAACACCCTCAGAGATAATACTGGAACACTATCATAGATAATACTAGAACACCCTCAGAGATAATACTAGAACACCCTCAGAGATAATACTGGAACACCCTCAGAGATAATACTAGAACACCCTCAGAGATAATACTGGGACACCCTCAGAGATAATACTGGAACACCCTCAGAGATAATACTAGAACACCCTCAGAGATAATACTGGAACACTATCATAGATAATACTAGAACACCCTCAGAGATAATACTGGAACACCCTCAGAGATAATACTGGAACACCCTCAGAGATAATACTAGAACACCCTCAGAGATAATACTGGAACACTCATAGATAATACTAGAACACCCTCAGAGATAATACTAGAACACCCTCAGAGATAATACTGGAACACCCTCAGAGATAATACTAGAACACCCTCAGAGATAATACTAGAACACCCTCAGAGATAATAATGGAACACCCTCAGAGATAATACTAGAACACCCTCAGAGATAATACTGGAACACCCCAGAGATAATACTGGAACACTCTGAGAGATAATACAGGAACACCCCTCAGAGATAATACAGGAACACCCTCAGAGATAATAATGGAACACCCTCAGAGATAATACTAGGAACACCCTCAGAGATAATACTGGAACACCCTCAGAGATAATACTAAAACACCCTCAGAGATAATAAACACCCTCAGAGATAATAATGGAACACCCCCAGAGATAATACAGGAACACCCTCAGAGATAATAAACACCCTCAGAGATAATACTGGAACACCCTCAGAGATAATACTAGAACACCCTCAGAGATAATACTAAAACACCCTCAGAGATATTAAACACCCTCAGAGATAATAATGGAACACCCCCAGAGATAATACAGGAACACCCTCAGAGATAATACTAGAACACCCTCAGAGATAATACTGGAACACCCTCAGAGATAATACTAGAACACCCTCAGAGATAATAATGGAACACCCTCGGAGATAATAATGGAACACCCTCAGAGATAATACTGAACACCCTCAGAGATAATACTGGAACACCCTCAGAGATAATACTAGAACACCCTCAGAGATAATACTGGAACACCCTCAGAGATAATACTAGAACACCCTCAGAGATAATACTGGAACACCCTCAGAGATAATACTAGAGAACACCCTCAGAGATAATACTAGAACACCCTCAGAGATAATAAACACCCTCAGAGATAATACTGGAACACCCTCAGAGATAATACTAGAACACCCTCCCATGACTTCCCCCCTCCCCTTAGGGATTGGGGGGTAGGGGGGTTAGACAATAGAAATGAAAACTGAATGGAACAATTGGCATCGTGGCATCTCTTTAACTAGCCAGCCAGCAGGGATTTGTGTCTCAGACGTTGCGATACAATACACGAATACTGGGGTCGAGGCATTGAGGAGGGGGCAAAAATTAAGCTCGTGTGTTCTGAGGGGCTGCAGGGCAGGGGGCGCATTAAGATGAAATCTATTGACGACGTCACGATCATTTATTTTTTTTCGGGGGGGTGGGGGTGTGCTCGGGGGAATATTATAATTTGAGACAGGGTTTCGCCCGGGCCAATCGTATTCCTGATGACGTATTATGTCCATCAACCACACCGGAAGTGGAAGAGTTGTGGTTAATCATTGCATTCGGGAGAAAAAAATTGGGAGGGGGGTGGTTCAGAAAAAGGGCGTAGACAGAAATTGAACTTGGAGGGAAATAAGTCGATTTCATGGCTTGTGAACAGAAAGGTATCTCGCCTTCTAGGGTTTGGTTTTTGACTTCCACTGCTAATAGACAGAAACAGTGGGGGGGGGGCGGTAAATAAATACTCCATTTTCCGAGTTTAGACATTAGCTTGAAATGGTAAGGTATTTACAGCTGACAGTGGCAAGGTACTTAGAGCTGACAGTGGCAAGGTACTTATAGCTGACAGTGGCAAGGTACTTATAGCTGACAGTGGCAAGGTACTTATAGCTGACAGTGGCAAGGTATTTACAGCTGACAGTGGCAAGGTACTTATAGCTGACAGTGGCAAGGTACTCATACCAAAAGTTGACTGTGGTAAGTTACTTAATATTCATCCAGATCTAAAAAAAAATTTTATTTTTATTAATTTTTTTTCTAGTTTTTTTTTATTTTTAATTTTACAAAATTCCTCTACAGTTTGTCAATTTTCTTTCAGACAAACTGAAATCGAACAAAACACTGACAATGACATCAGAAACGCCTACAAAAATGTAATTGAAAATTACGATAATTAAATTGAAAAAAAAGGGTTTTATAATTTTTTATAAGTATATATATAATCTATAATATATTGTTTCAGCATCATTTATTGTACGAATTTCAATTGATTCAAATCGAGAATTGACAAGAACAATGGCGCCCACACCCACCCGCACCCGCCCACACACGCCAAGAACACAACCTTTGACCCCAGACAACGTGACCTCTGTTTACCCTCCCAGAGAGCCCAGTTTATTTCTTTTATTTTTCTTTATTTTAATGTGACAGTGTCCAGGACGTACACATCAGTTCCTCTCGCACTCCCCCAACTCTTAAACCAGCGCCCCACCCCCAGCCCTCCCCCCCTGACTCTGGGTATCAAGCTTAGATCGATACAAGTAACATAACACACAAATGGCTTGACATCAGCAGACCCGCCGGGGGGGGGGTGGTGGATTTCACCAGCCAGAATATGCAATGACCCCCCTCCTCGCACCCTCAGACAACACGTCTGGCGTCGCGCATAGAGTATCGTTCGATTGGAGGAGGGGGGGGGTGGTGTCCGCGAGAGGGCGTCTACTTCTGGGAACCGTCTGTCTCTGTGTGTCCTTCGCTTCGTATTTATTAGGGGATAGCCGGTAACGAGCCGAGAAAGGACATCCAGAAAAACAAAAAGGCATTTTTTTTGGGAACCAATGGGGATGTGCCAATCACGTTGTCATGATGGAGTGAAAGGCTCTTCTGTCCAGGAGAGCTCTGACAGGGGTGGGGGGGGGCAGTTGCTCTAAACTGAAAATTGAAACCTTCATGTATGTAACAATAATGAGCAATGAGAATTGATGCAACGTCACTGCTTGGAAAACAGATCTGAACTCGAGCTGTTACTTTTATCAGGATGTCTTTTAAAGAAGAGAAGGATCACATTAAACTGTCGACTGTTGAAAGTTATTTTTTAAAAAAAAATAATTGCTTTTTTTTTGAGTTAGACAGCTATCATTCTTAATGTAACGGTGATGTGCGTCCAGGTTAAAGCGGTGTATGCACATGCAATAGCGGTGTATGCACACAGAGCAGCGCTATGTGTACATATAACAATTATGTTTGTACATATATCAGTTTATGTTCATACAACAGCGGTGTGAAGAAGGGGTGTGTCAATTATTGTGATTGAGCCATGCTTCAATCAGAGCTTTGCTAAATTTGGAGTGGGCGGGGTGGGGGGGGTGGTCAATGCCCATAGGATCTCGACTTCCAAATCACGAAGCACCGAACACTAATTTGATGAATATTCTTCTGTATAGAAGGAGCGTCTGTAACATATAAGATAAGATAAGATGAGATAAGATAGATAAGATAAGATACTACATTCACTATTCACTTACTTGTAACATCTTTTTGAAAGTATGATTTAAAGATGAGGTCTTTGCTCCGTGCCTAAGTTTTCATTGCAACGACCTGCTCCTTTTTATGCATTGTAAGACTTCATTACGTTATAAAATCGACATCCAATTGATTCACATAATAGAAGTGATTCAAGTGATAGAAGTGATTCACGTGATAGAAGTGATTCACGTGATAGAAGTGATTCACGTGATAGAAGTGATTCACGTGATAGAAGTGATTCACGTGATAGAAGTGATTCACATGATAGAAGTGATTCACGTGATAGAAGTGATTCAAGTGATTCAAGTGATAGAAGTGATTCACGTGATAGAAGTGATTCACGTGATAGAAGTGATTCACGTGATAGAAGTGATTCACATGATAGAAGTGATTCACGTGATAGAAGTGATTCAGTGATAGAAGTGATTCAAGTGATAGAAGTGATTCACGTGATAGAAGTGATTCACGTGATAGAAGTGATTCACGTGATAGAAGTGATTCAAGTGATAGAAGTGATTCACGTGATAGAAGTGATTCACGTGATAGAAGTGATTCACGTGATAGAAGTGATTCACGTGATAGAAGTGATTCAAGTGATAGAAGTGATTCAAGTGATAGAAGTGATTCAAGTGATAGAAGTGATTCACGTGATAGAAGTGATTCACGTGATAGAAGTGATTCACGTGATAGAAATGAGCATTTAAACGTTGAGATTCACGTGATAGAAAAAGTGTATTCACGTGATAGGGGGAGCACCCTGATAGACATGATTCAACGTGGTAGGGAAATATAGTCATATTATACGAACTTGTGGGTAGGGGAGCACCCTATAGTCTATCATCTATATTTGAAACTTGTGGGTGGGGGAGCACCCTTATAGTCTATCATCTATATCTGAACTTGTGGGTGGGGGAGCACCCTTATAGTCTATCATCTATATCTGAACTTGTGGGTGGGGGAGCACCCTATAGTCTATCTCTACGCACCCTTATAGTCTATCATCTATATCTGAACTTGTGGGTAGGGGAGCACCCATATAGTCTATCATCTATATCTGAACTTGTGGGTACGGGGAGCACGTAGATACCAAAAGGAGGACATAATAAAACAAAATGCAAAGATATTTTAAATAATTAATTTGAGTCGTCCAGGATTAAACTCACAGTCACTACAATCTTATTTTAATAGCTGTCACTGTTCATGCAAGAGTCTTTAAATAAACTGTTCATTTTTGTCTTGTAAAAATGATTTAAGTTTGCAGTATTGGTCAAACAATTACACATAATCTACAATAATACCCATTCTCTTTCAGATACGATATGCATGCAAAAAGGTCATCAAGTTTACAGTCTTTGATTTTATCTAAGTACATCCGATTCAAGCATTGAAATTCATCAAACAGGTTTTAAACCACTTTTCTAAGTAACTAATGAATGCCTCATACACCAACTTAACATCTGCCATACAATAATTATACTCTTCTTCTCGACCTTTTTTATTTAAGTCTGCGCAACATCTCCCTGACTTTCAGTTAAATAAATGTCTCCTCCAATCTATTTTTCAAAACTACCAAGGGTTGTGTGAAGACGTCTAATAACCTCCAATAATGATGTTTCTTCTCTTTCAATGACTGCAATTTTTTTTAAACCTAGATCTATGTTTTTTCGTCCTTGTCTAGGTTTGTAAGTTCTTTATTTGAAAAATAACCATAATGTAGGTATTTTTAAAAAGTAAACATACGATGTAATAGTTGTAACAACGATACATAAAATTTTTAATATAAAATGTAAGAAAAGTCGGACATTTTAAACGATTTTAGATTTGCCTGCCGGACGGAGGATATTGAGCTAAAAAGGAGGAGATGTCCTCCTTTTGCCGGACGTCTGGCAACCCTACCCTCACTGCAATCTCAGCTGCCCAGTGACATGTCAATAACAAAGAGCGCATCTGTGACACCCGTGACGTAGGGACCCGCATGGTTGACTGCACACACGTGAGACGATGCATGGTACGAGTTCAGCTGATCGATGTGTCCTGGAGGTAGTGTCTCTTACCTTGGCCAGAAAGTTTACCGACTTCCAGAGGCTAGCAATTGATAATTGAACGGCCATTCACAAATATCAGTGTGTGAATTGTGAGTCTATTAACAGCAACCCATACATAAAGGGACCCGTTGCCGTTGCCAACAGCTAACCAATAACAACAGCAACAAAAGCGATACAACAGCTACCAATACCACCACGACCAATACCACCACGACCAATACCACCACGACCAATACCACCACGACCAATACCACCACGACCAATACCACCACGACCAATACCACCACGACCAATACCACCACGACCAATACCCACCACGACCAATACCCACCCACGACCAATACCACCACGACCAATACCACCACGACCAATACCACCACGACCAATACCACCACGACCAATACCACCCACGACCAATACCACCACGACCAATACCACCACGACCAATACCACCACGACCATCTTTGACTGCTCTAATGTTTCCAAATAATTCGTCACTGCTTCTTGTGTCTAGCAGAAATTCTTACTTTGACCACTAATTTCCCTAAAACTTCCTACCTGGCCAGGTAATCTCATACGCCAACCCCCCTCCCCCACCACCCCACACACAAGTACAAGGTCTACTAACAGTCGATAGCTGGTCACATACAACAAACCTCGCCTTCACCACCTCTTGCCCCAGCTACACCAACAGACAAACCGCAAACCCTGCCTCCCTCCCTCCCTCCCCTTAGACCACGTTGTTTTAACTGATCTCCGCGTGAGTCGTTGCCATCAACTGAAGTTCTCCAGGTGAAATCGCCAACAACAAAATCAGCCGTCTGCAGTCGTTTTTAACCGCTGACACCTCGTCCTCTTTAAAACTCTGTGTGCCGTCTCTTCTTCACTCATCCCCCCCACCCACACTCAGCCACCCACCTCCCCCTCCACGCACTCATTCGCCACTCACGCTGTTCACCCTCAGCCCAACGTTTTGCCAACAAATTTGTAATGAGCCACACACAGGAGCCACCCGGTGCCCTATTGAGCCGACTCCTCCGCAAGCTGCCGAGTGCGATGGTAGCGACATCTTGCCTGGACGAGGTGACAAATAATGGAAGCGTACCTCCCCCTCCCCCACCTTTTTATTTTCTCGAATACACTGCACCGTATTGTTCATTCACACTTTGGCAGCGTGACACGTGACAAGCCGGCAGCCAATGACATTGCATAGATCTGGAACATCAGAGCCGTTTGTTAATGCGCAGCCGTAGTTTATTAGAAATTTATTTAGCCGTCCTTAATACACAAGAGCGCGCAACTATTCTTATCTTTGGAGTCGGACGTCGGGTCCGTTATTTCCCCACCTTCGATCTGAATACATGTGTGACTTATCCGTGTCATTATATCATACATTTACTTGGGAATGGTAAAAGTTTGATGATTGGTCGCGAGAGTCTAACGTGTCAAAATTAATTTTCAAAATTAAAGAAACACCATTTCTTTTTAATGATTAACGTTGCTTATGTGTATTGTACTGTTATTTATGTGGTTATTATGTAGAGAATGTATATTTAAATTATTTTATGTATGTTATTATCTCCATGTAAAGCGCAGTGAACCCGGCTCCTTGCTGGGAAACAGCGCTATAAAAATTACCAATTTATTATTATTATTATAAACTCGACACGCTGCTCGACAAACGATTACTATCTTTTCAATCTAACTCACCAGATGATTTGTTTTAACGTGAAAATTGTAAATGAGTACAGTATGTAAAATCCTATGAAAATTAAGTCACTGTACATTAAAACGTTAGTACACTGTAATAATAATCGTTGCCAAGAATACGCCATTTTCTACTAAAGCCCATTTTGTCTGTTTCTTTGCTTCATTTAATTTTCTATAAGTCGTTTCCTACCCCACCCCCCTTTCCCACAAACCTTATTAGATTTTAAAATTCCTAATGTGTCAAACTAATGGTCATATTTTGTTTTCGTAAATACCAGACAAACCAATTGATACCTAATATATATATATATATATATATATATTTTAAAACACCAGCAAATACACTTTTTTTGTTTAAACAAACACACAAAAAACTAGAAAATCACGAGGCATTTAAGGTCAAAGTAAATAATAACATGCAGGTTTAAAACAAGGGACGACACTTGTGTGTGTTTAGTAGCAGCAGCAAGGATTTAATTTTTAATAACAATAAATAACGACGATCCGCTCGTTTTTGTTGTTTTTTTGTACCACGTGCAGTATAAGAAGAGCGGTTGAGTACAGCTATCGGCGAAACGCCGTACAAGAAAACGTACAACGTGTTAAGTGTCCATGATATAAAACAAGGCGGATGTGTCCTAAGTGTTATGGAAATAATACTGTGTGTGTGTTTTTTTTAAAAATAAAAGCAACAACTTATTTCTCGGAAAAGACGTCTTCACTAAGTCACGTGACATCTTGTGTTGATACCTTGGACACTATGGCGAAGCACGCCTCGACTTCTCCGCTGCTCTATCAATAGTTTCAGTTTTACTCTATCTTTTTTGAACACTGTCTTACGAATTCTTAGAAATGTATTTTCTTGACAAAATTTTGAGTGATCGGTTTCAGTTTGATTTAGAATGCGCCTATTTATATATATATTTTTGTTTAAATTTTAAAAAAAACATTGATAAATAAAGAGGCCATATTTGAACAATCCACCCCCACCCCTTTTTTAAACCAGAGTGGAAAGGGTGTAGACGGAAAATGGGGGTGCACTGTCAATTAGGTGCAGAACAAAACTCGCGCTAGTGATTGGCCTAGGACATTCAGCCGCCCTCCCACGACATAAGGACTATTTTCAATATGATCTAGAGCCAATGTCCCCTCTCAAGACATAAGGACAAATTTCAATATGATCTAGAGCAAATGTCCCCTCTCAAGACATAAGGACTATTTTCAATATGATCTAGAGCCAATGTCCCCTCTCAAGACATAAGGACACATTTCAATATGATCTAAAGCCAATGTCCCCTCTCACGACATAAGGACAAATTTCAATATGATCTAGAGCCAATGTCCCCTCTCAAGACATAAGGACACATTTCAATATGATCTAGAGCCAATGTCCCCTCTCAAGACATAAGGACACATTTTAATATGATCTAGAGCCAATGTCCCCTCTCAAGACATAAGGACACATTTTAATATGATCTAGAGCCAATGTCCCCTCTCAAAACATAAAGACACATTTCAATATGATCTAGAGCAGTGGTTCCTAACCTTTTGGGGTCCATGCACCCCTTCAGACGACCAAAAAAGTTCATGCACCCCCTCGTGAAACGTGCAGAAAATGCATAATAAACTATGTTTATTTTAGGAACACAACAGTTTTGACAATAGGCAATAGGGAATTTAGTGAGAGATCTGCTGCTTCTTATGATCAACTAGCGATTTAAATCTGGGGACTGTTTTGGACAAAGCAACTCTCATGTCATCCTCGGAATTCAACTTATTCCTTTCCTTGGTTTTAATCGTCAAAGGTGTGGAGAATCCTGCTTCACATAGATGGGTTGTGGCAAATGGAAGGAGAGTCAGTACTGCCCTCTTGGCTAGTTGCGGGTAGGCATCTAGCTGGGGCACCAAAATTCAATCAACGTATTGCAACTAAAGGCACTCCTCAGTACTTCTCTGGTTCTCAAATCAATCAGGTCATCGTTAGCAAAGTCACTGTCATCAATATTGCCCAAGTCACAGAGAAAAGGATTGCGAATCTAAAGGTCTTTCCTAGCAATTTCTTGATAGAAATACCCATCAAAGGACTTTTGCAATGTTGAAAGGTGCTCTGAAATTTCCCCTTTGATGTTGTCCGGCAGTGATCCTTCAGTGCGTCCTTCTGCACCATATATTACAACTTCATCCAAGAGTGGAAAGTTGGCCAAGTTGGACTTTTCTAGTCGTCGTTGGAATAGTGGCACTTTGTTAAGGAAGGTTTGCAATCTCTAAGTAGCATCCATTACAGTCACAGCAGGTCCTTGGAGAGATGTGTTCAACTCATTCAAGATGGTGAAGATGTCAGCCAGGTATGCCAAGTAATGAATGAAATTTGGACAGTCAAACTTGTCAGCAAGGTCACTCTCTTTTTCTCGCAAGAAAAGGCAAGCTCCTCTCTCAGTTCTACTAACCGAGAAAGTATCCGTCCCCTGGACAACCAGCGCACCTCAGTGTGGTAGAGCAGAACTTCATGCTCAGAGACCACCTCCTGACAGAACAACTTGAAGAGGCAGTGGTTCAAGGCATGTGAGCGGATAAAATTTACAAATTGGACTGCAGTAGAAAGAACTGACTTCAAGGTTGGAGGTAGAGTTTTGCATGCTAGGGCCTGACGATGAAGGATACAGTGTGTAGTGAAAATATCTGGAACTTCTTTCTTTACCAGTGCTGAAAATCCTGACTTATTACCGATTATGGAGGGAGCACCATCTGTGCAAATTGAAGAAATTCTTGAATTCAAGTCAAACTGGTTTTCAGTGAAGAATAACCTGACTAGCTGCATCACATCAGCAGCTTTGGTAGTAGCTAGGAGTGGCTTACAAAAGAGAAATTCCTCCTTCAGCAATCCACTGAGAACATATCTCAGAAATACAAGAATCTTACTGAATTGTGCTACATCTTTGGATTCATCCAGCTGCATGCTAAATGGAAAAGGACTGCTTCTCATCTCGCACAAGACTTGATCCAGAATGTCTGCAGCCATGTCACTAATCCTGGAATAAATAGTGTTATTGGACAAAGGAACTTTCTCAACCTGCTTCCTCTGCTGGTGACCACACATCAGTTCCACCCTCTCCAGAGCACAAGACTTCACCAAAGTTCTCCAATGTTGTGGGGCTTCTTGTTCTTTGCAATAAGATATGCAACCTTGAATGATGCCTCCAGTGCAGATTTCTGTGACAAAGAAAATCCAAGCTTGGGCAAGGTACCTGAGGTCAAGAAGCGAGCTCTCTTCTGCTTGAAGACCTCAACACTGTCCTTTGAATTGGATGGATGGACTTTCTCCAAATGCTCTCGGAGTCTAACAGGCCTCATGTTGTCATTGCACAGGATTTTTATACAGAGGAAGCACTGAGGCTTTTGTGTTCCATCTCTCTCTCTTTTTAAAAAAAATATTTTTTAACGATTTTGAGGGGGTGATGACGATCGGAAAGTCGTACCAGTCTAAGGCAAATTTTTAACTGACGAAGTTGATTTTTTAATGAGCGGAACTGGATGCTCAACTCAAGATTTTAGGTTTCAATGACGAATAATGGCTTACAATTAACGTTTTTAAGACTTTTGCAGCGCACCGAGCAAAAAAAGTGAAGGAAAAAAAATCCCAACGTTTACATCCGCTCAAAACAGTTAGAGGGTCACCGGAAGACATATATCTGACGTATTTGATGACAAAATTAAATTATTTTTAGAAAACTGACGTAAAACACGAAATTCCGAGGAACACATAGAGCGAACCGTTCATTTTGCGAAACAGTTTTTCCGTCAATTTTCGACATGCGCAGAACGATGCGCTAACTAGTATAAAAAATGTTGTATATGGGTGCCCTTTAACGCGGCATGCCTTGCTTATGATTTACATTTTCAGATTATCAGTTTTACTTTCTTTTTTTTCCGTCTTCTTTTTTTTTCTTCCTTTTTTCTTTTTTTCTCTTAATGGTTCATGCACCCCCTGGAACCTGGTGCATGCACCACTGGTTAGGAACCCCTGATCTAGAGCCAATGTCCCCTCTCACGACATAAGGACTATTTTCAATATGATCTAGAGCAAATGTCCCCTCCCGACTAATGGAACATTCTAATATATAAACAAAATGTCACCAACTGTTACACTGAGACTTTCTATGACTCACAACCCTCTTGGCGTGTACGTGAAAGACCATCATCAACATGAAATCAAGACATTTTTTAAAAACTTAATTTCTTTTAGGGCTAAAGAATGACGACGTTACAAAATACCACACACACACACACATTTTAGGAAACAACTTTAGTGCTGTACATGGGTAGAAAATCTCCGCCTAATCCTACCCCCTTTCCATGTTGAGACAATATGATTATACCAATGTCTTCAATCTCTTTTTCAGTGGAACTATGATTGGCTCTAATACAAATCTTCGGCTGCCCCAAATAGTCCCAAAACTCAACATATCTCATTAAAAGGACATTTTTTGTTTGTTTTTGTTTTAAAAAGCTTATCATATTTCAACAAATTCTTATTTGTGTGTCCATAAGGATTCATAAAAAAAAACATTAAAACTTTATTTTAAAGCAAATTCATTCACTTCCTCGGCTCAAAACAGTGCACTTCACGTACTTATAATGTGCACACACAAAAAACTAAACACTTGACACAATTAGTTTTTCTCTCAATCTATCTCATTAGAAATCTGTGCAGTCAAACAATGATCAGACGGACTTGACATCTGCAACTTTACAAGTACTTCCGGATGTTGTATTTTTATTGTTATTAATTGTTGTTAATTTTGTCAATGGCGCATATTGTATGTGAGCGCTGAATGAGTTGGAAGTGGACATTATATTGTGACCTTGGATGAACAAAGAGAGCACACAAAAATCTCCTAATAACTACAGCGGGCAGGGACCGTTCTTACCTTCACGGGTTTCATCCCGTGTCAACAACATCTCTAACAATCTTCGGTGTGGGTGGGTGGGGGGGAGGCAACCTAAATCTATGTTACCATTAAATAGATTTCTGCTAATGGGAGCTTATTTGGTTTCAAGGTTTAACCCCCCTTCCCCCACCCCCACATGCCCGTCTGTTAGCCATAACCCGGTCTCCTGGCACCGTTGTTTGTTACGTTGGGAAAATACATTGTAATTATTTACAAAATCAGTTTGTTACTTCTGTAACTTTTTCTCCCGCCCGTCGACGTTCTTTAACTCAAAGCATCTCAAACTTTGATTTAATCCAAACCATAAAATTGTTTCCCCATTTGTGTTTTCCCACCCTAAGCGTTTTTTTACCCCTCGAACCAGCAGACTATAATGTTGGAGGGGAATTACACCCCACACACACCGCCAATAAACAAAGTCGTTCTCGTGGTCTAGTAATTAGTTGTTGCCGAGCTCTGCCGGCGAGAACACGGATGTGAGTACATTATTGCTGGTAGTGTTGGGTCATGTGGCGGTTAGATGTACCACCTGGTACATAGTATAGGAAGTGGGGGTTGGAGGAAGGGGCGGTGGCTGGCTGTACCATTAACCAGTCTCGAGGAGAGGGTCATACTGAGGCAACGTTACCATTCCGGGGAAAAAAACGCTTTTTGACTGCACCGCCTGGATATAAGAGTATGTAACGATCCGTATTGTGACTTGTGTACTAAGCTAGAGCCAGTGAACTGGACTAACACTGCGGTCATTGACATTTGTAACGTCCACAAGTCAAGTTGTTTGTTGGACAACATCAACATTCATCCAACTGCTCGCCCGTGACTGTTTGACTATTAGTTCGCCGGACCTTCTGGTTGTGGTTGCGTGACCATTCAATCATCAGCAACCGGCCTGGTTGTCGCAAACAAAGTTCTAGACTCATCATAAACAATCAACTGCCCCAAATTCAAACAGTCAAAAAGTCCACCATACCTGTAATCCGTCTATCCACCACAAGAAAACAACCTATCTCGACAAACCCCAAATCTCCCCCATCACAACCCATCCCATATCTCCCCCATCACAACCCATCCCATATCTACCTCATCACAACCCATCCCATATCTCCCACATCACAACCCATCCCATATCTACCTCATCACAACCCATCCCATATCTACCTCATCACAACCCATCCCAAATCTACCTCATCACAACCCATCCCATCTCTACCTCATCACAACCCATCCCATCTCTACCTCATCACAACCCATCCCATCTCTACCTCATCACAACCCATCCCATATATACCTCATCACAACCCATCCCATATCTACCTCATCACAACCCATCCCATCTCTACCTCATCACAACCCATCCCATCTCTACCTCATCACAACCCATCCCATATCTACCTCATCACAACCCATCCCATCTCCACCTCATCACAACCCATCCCATATCTACCTCATCACAACCCATCCCATATCTACCTCATCACAAACCATCCCATATCTACCTCATCACAACCCATCCCATATCTCCCTCATCACAACCCATCCCATACCTACCTCATCACAACCCATCCCATACCTACCTCATCACAACCCATCCCATATCTACCTCATCACAACCCATCCCATATCTACCTCATCACAACCCATCCCATATCTACCTCATCACAACCCATCCCATATCTCCCTCATCACAACCCATCCCATACCTACCTCATCACAACCCATCCCATATCTACCTCATCACAACCCATCCCATATCTACCTCATCACAACCCATCCCATATCTACCTCATCACAACCCATCCCATATCTACCTCATCACAACCCATTCCATATCTACCTCATCACAACCCATCCCATATCTACCTCATCACAACCCATCCCATATCTCCCTCATCACAACCCATCCCAAATCTACCTCATCACAACCCATCCCATACCTACCTCATCACAACCCATCCCATATCAACCTCATCACAACCCATCCCATATCTACCTCATCACAACCCATCCCATATCTACCCAATCACAACCCATCCCATATCTACCTCATCACAACCCATTCCATATCTACCTCATCACAACCCATCCCATATCTACCTCATCACAACCCATCCCATATCTCCTTCATCACAACCCATCCCAAATCTACCTCATGACAACCCATCCCATACCTACCTCATCACAACCCATCCCATATCTACCTCATCACAACCCATCCCATATCTACCTCATCACAACCCATCCCATATCTACCTCATCACAACCCATCCCATATCTACCTCATCACAACCCATCCCATATCTCCCTCATCACAACCCATCCCAAATCTACCTCATCACAACCCATCCCATACCTACCTCATCACAACCCATCCCATATCAACCTCATCACAACCCATCCCATATCTACCTCATCACAACCCATCCCATATCTACCCAATCACAACCCATCCCATATCTACCTCATCACAACCCATTCCATATCTACCTCATCACAACCCATCCCATATCTACCTCATCACAACCCATCCCATATCTCCTTCATCACAACCCATCCCAAATCTACCTCATGACAACCCATCCCATACCTACCTCATCACAACCCATCCCATATCTACCTCATCACAACCCATCCCATATCTACCTCATCACAACCCATCCCATATCTACCTCATCACAACCCATCCCATATCTACCTCATCACAACCCATCCCATATCTACCTCATCACAACCCATCCCATATCTACCTCATCACAACCCATCCCATATCTACCTCATCACAACCCATCCCATATCTACCTCATCACAACCCATCCCATATCTCCCTCATCACAACCCATCCCATATCTACCTCATCACAACCCATCCCATATCTACCTCATCACAACCCATCACATATCTCCCTCATCACAACCCATCCCATACCTCCCTCATCACAACCCATCCCATACCTACCTCATCACAACCCATCCCATATCTACCTCATCACAACCCATCCCATATCTACCTCATCACAACCCATCCCATATCTACCTCATCACAACCCATCCCATATCTCCCTCATCACAACCCATCCCATATCTCCCTCATCACAACCCATCCCATATCTACCTCATCACAACCCATCCCATATCTACCTCATCACAACCCATCCCATATCTACCTCATCACAACCCATCCCATATCTACCTCATCACAACCCATCCCATATCTACCTCATCACAACCCATCCCATATCTACCTCATCACAACCCATCCCATATCTACCTCATCACAACCCATCCCATATCTACCTCATCACAACCCATCCCATATCTCCCTCATCACAACCCATCCCAAATCTACCTCATCACAACCCATCCCATATCTACCTCATCACAACCCATCCCATATCTACCTCATCACAACCCATCCCATATCTACCTCATACAACCCATCCCATATCTACCTCATCACAACCCATCCCATATCTACCTCATCACAACCCATCACATATCTACCTCATCACAACCCATTCCATATCTACCTCATCACAACCCATCCCATATCTACCTCATCACAACCCATCCCATATCTCCCTCATCACAACCCATCCCAAATCTACCTCATCACAACCCATCCCATACTACCTCATCATAACCCATCCCATATCTACCTCATCACAACCCATCCCATATCTACCTCATCACAACCCATCCCATATCTACCTCATCACAACCCATCCCATATCTACCTCATCACAACCCATCCCATATCTACCTCATCACAACCCATCCCATATCTACCTCATCACAACCCATCCCATATCTACCTCATCACAACCCATCCCATATCTCCCTCATCACAACCCATCCCATATCTACCTCATCACAACCCATCCCATATATACCTCATCACAACTCATCCCATACCTACCTCATCACAACCCATCCCATATCTACCTCATCACAACCCATCCCATATCTCCCTCATCACAACCCATCCCATACCTACCTCATCACAACCCATCCCATATCTACCTCATCACAACCCATCCCATATCTACCTCATCACAACCCATCCCATATCTACCTCGTCACAACCCATCCCATATCTACCTAATCACAACCCATCCCAAATCTACCTCATCACAACCCATCCCATATCTTACCTCATCACAAGCCCCCCCCCCTCGGCCCGGATCAAACCAGTCACGACCCATCACATAGCAATCCTTGCCAACCACTTCTAAGGGTCCAGCGCCTTGTTTGTGGTGCTGTTAACACACGACAAAGGGTATCAACTTTTACTAAGGTCTTCAAAGAGCGCTTCTGTGTCACAGAGTGGCTCCTATTCCAGAGAAACTGTGTATTGTATCTGTGTCACAGAGTTGCGCCTATTCCAGAGAAACTGTGTATTGTATCTGTGTTACAAATTGGCGCCTATACCAGATAAACTGTGTATTGCAATCAGAAATCATGACTTGACGTCCCGACTCTCGCGGCCGTGTTCATTACACGAGTCCAGCGCTGAGTGTTCATTACACGAGTCCAGCGCTGAGTGGTAATTGAATCAACTTCCCACGTGACATGGTCTTCGTATGTGTCCTTAGAATGATATCCAGCTATTAAAAACTGATGGTAAATTAAACAACCCGTAAAAACAAAGTTTTTGACTATAAATCCACCATATATGAGACATAACTAAAAGTATTGATTATGTTCAATATAATACGCACCGCGTGACATACTAGCATAAACATTCACATGCTACATAAAGATACTTAGAGATAATCTAAAAATTATTAATTTAATTAAAGGACATTCGATCAATACGAAATTTTGATGCTATGCATTTTTAGGTGACAAGAGTCTATGTGCTAAAATTCAGCTCGATGGGATCAGGGGAAGTGGATCATTTTTTACTTTTGTTTTTTCCACAGGACCACGACAGAAAGAGAGACAGACAGAAAGAAAGAGAGCACAACAAGACGTTGAAGTTAATAAAAGGGATTCAATTAAACAAGCCTTAAACACAACGTTTTTAACTATAAATCCCTAATGTATGAGACATACTATTATTGATTATGTTCAATATATTACGCACTGCGCGACAGACTAGCATACATATTTACAGATCGGGAATATATTATAAAAAGTTGTTCAATATAATACGCACCGCACGACAGTCTAGCACAAAAAAACTGACATGTTACATAGATATACATAGAGATAAACTAAAAATTCACTAATTTAATTACAGTACATTCGATCGATCTGAAATTTTTATACAATACATTTGTTAGGTGACAAAAGTCTGTGTGCAAAATTTCAGCTCGACAGAATCACGGGAAGCGGATCATTTTTAAATCCTTTATATTAACTCGTGGTGTCTGCACCCTTGATTGCTTGATTGCTTGTCGCCAAAAATTTTGATCGATTTTAACCTACTTGCTCGTAAACTATCGAGCTGAAATTTCGCAGGCAGTTTCGTACTGATAATAAAAACAATGTATCAAACTTTCAGATCGATCACATGTACCGTAATTAAATTATTGATTTTTTAGATTATTTTATTTATTCCTATGTCATGTATCATGCTATTTTTTGAGATAGAGCGTCGCAATGCGCATTATATTGAACAACCTTTCTGTCGCGCAATAAGGTGCGTATTTTATTGACAACTGTACTCTTTTTATAAACATATTCCTGATCGGTGCGAATTATATTAAACTGTTTTTACGACACAACTGCAATTTTGTATTTCTGGATTGTCTGGCGCTGCGTATTATAATGAACATTCTTTTAGTTACGTCTCGTACATAAAGGATTTATAGTGAAAAACTTGTTTTTTTACGTTTTTAAAAAAAAATATTTACTTTTGTTTTTCCGCGGTTCCACGCTAGAAAGAGAGAACGACAAGACGGTGAAGTTAATATGAGGGATTTTAAAAAGAACGAAATCGACCGAGAGAGTTGTAGTGTCCAAGTGATCTAGGTGATGTGTGACGTATAAATGATTCATTTTACCTTGCTTTTTCTTCAATTTAAATGTTCAAGTTGGACGGCTTTTTGCCAAAACGTTTTATAGTTTTGTTGTTTTTGTTGTTTTTTTGTTGTCATTTTTGTTTTGGTTTTTTTTTAAAAGTTATTTGTGTGTGTGTGTGCGTGCGTGCGTGCGTGCGTGTGCGTGCGTGTGCGTGTGTGTGTTGAGCTTGTTTTTATTGTTACCCTTGTTATAGCTGGCTGAAAACTGTGTCAAATTTAGTCAGAAGGTAGTTTGCGTTTCTTTTATTCTATGTTTTGTTCTGTTCCACCTAACCCTACCCCACCCGCCCTCATTACCCACTCATACAACCCCTCCGCCCTCCCCCCAAAAAAAACAACAACTAATTGTCGTGAACTACTTCATTCCATTAAAACCTCCAAGGGCTTGTTATTAACATCCCCGAGCTGTTCAACTGCTTTCAATCTTTATGGTTTTATTTTTATTATTTTTATTTACTGAAATACATAAGTATATTCTTATATATTTATCAGCTGAGTCAGCAAAAGTTAAACCACATATTTTTAACTTAATTTTTGTTTTTTAAAAAAACCAGTTCTTAACTTTAAAGGAGACGATTGCAGTCTCTCTACAACACCAACCAACACATTCCATCACACGTTAAGAGTAGCAGGCTCAGTTTTAATGACGTTTCTCACCCAACGTTTTCCCAAGTTTACCTTTAAATAGTTGATTTTACGCCTTAAAAGACAAGCCTTAATGTGTTCATGATAATTTTAGCGATTCTTCCCAATTAAATGAGTTGGCCCCCGTTAATGATTAAGTAGGTCGGCCCTAAGCCCCCCCCACCCCCTCATCCAAGCTTCACCTAAAGGCGGCACCCCAGACCGATGTTTTCTAAACATGATGAACACGAGATTACCTCGCCTCTGGGTTCAGAACCCTCGTTTACCTGTCTGGTATTGTAATGTACTCAAGCATGGGGTGTTGGAGGTAGTGGTGGGGGGGTTGTCGCGCCCCGCACGTGGATCTAATCACGAAGTTTTAGCCAATAATATCAAGTTCACATTCAGAAGGCGACCCCCTCCCCACCCCATTTCATAAGCTCCATTTGTATTAACTCCGGCACCCTCGACCCCCCCAAAAAAAAACACCGTCGTCAGAGGCCTCCCCCCCCCACTCCGTAGAATCGAAATCATTTGGCCATGTATTAGAATTGTATGAATAATGAAATATGGGCATCGTACAAATGCCCTCGCTAAAGACTCGCTAATTATTGTAAGTTCCGAAGTTACGGCACTCGACTTTATATATTTATTTTTTTACACTTAAATGCGATATTTTATAACACAAAGTTGAGAAACTCTGATGTACTCTACTCCCCATCAGGTCGATACCGTGAGCTCATGTTTATCATTATTGTCACGGCTAATTGCAATCGTAACGGCTTGAAGTCAACGAGTACCTAATCCAGGCCTGTTTCCTCCTGTCATGGCCTGAAAGCGGTGAAGGGGTGATGAACGTTGAGTGGTCAAGGGCAATAATTGATGATATCCGTGGAAAAAAAATACAACTGTGCTTTGGAAGGGAAATGTGCATAGAAATTAACGGTAAAGGAAAACCAATAATGATAAGTGATGCTTTCAGGTCAGGATTTACAAACATTGAGACATAACGTCCACGATTTTATCTTCAAAAATTTTGTCCCGTGTAAAGTTGTTGGGGGTGGTGGTTGCCTGTTCTTTAAAAGTTTACAAAGTTCTTTTGTAACTGTCATCCTAAAATTAGTGTAGTTAACTTTCGTTATCATTTGAGAACCATGTGCATTCACAACCGCCTCACAACGTCTTTTCTACCTTACTTTACGATAATAAAAAAACAACAACTCATAACAACGTTTCATTAAAAGGGTCTGAGCGTCATCCACGCTAACACTAGGATAACACCAATTACACCGAATCAACTGTAGGAAAAGATTTGTGGGGTAGTATGTTACCCCAGACCCGCTGTTTACCCGCTTCACTCATTACCAACCGGGCGTCATGGGCCTCTCGCTAAGAGGTTAACAGAGAGTATTTTTAATGAGTATTTGATGTGCCCGGGCGTTCATATCCCGAGACAGTTGGCGAGGGTTCTTCAGGCTTTTAATAATCACAACACGATGAATCAAATATTTGTATTTCAGAAGATGTCTTTGATTTGTTTCACGAGGAAATTCTCTTCTCCATTTTCATGTCAGTTGGTGCTGTCACACCTATAGCTCTTATTTATTCGTTATCAAAGTTATTTTCTTCTTATTCTCCACCACGTTCTTTTTTTCCCTTCATTTTCTCTCGTATCCCTTACGTAGACTTTACTCTAACAAGCACTCGTCTGTTTTGAAATAAACCTCTACTTAAATAAACGGGTGATACAATGTTTTTGGACGCATCCCGCCATTATTAATATAACTTTTGTCCATCCGTATCCCACATTCACTACGTACTCCGAGAGGCTGCACTCTTACAACATTCTGGAAACCGTTGATATATTAAACTGCCTTTATGGCTAAACGTGTCGGTTTTCACATGCGTTGCTGCGTTAAATCAACCTCTCTCAGAATTGCAGCGATTGTTGTGCTGTGTTGAACTGTAGGCTATTAAAACATCTGTGAAAACGCATTGAAGAGCCACATGGACGAACTCGCAATCTGTAATATTTTAGATACATGCACTCACCATGTTGATATTTTCTAAGATCTTGAAGTCATGCCTCAAGTATTTGCTTAATTCATCCCAACATTTACCTGTGATCGTCTCCTTCTCTCTCCCCCCCCCTTTTCCTTCCCAAAAACTCAATTTTTATTAATCATCTTATACATTAGATCCTTGCCCCCCCCCTCCACCCACACCGACTCCAAATCTAAGACACAAACTATTGAATATTCTCTTTAATCTCACAATACACATTTCTAGAATTATCTCAACACAATCTGCCTCATCCCGTCCACTTCTGTATACTTTCCTTCTTTATATTTCTCTCTCTCTCTCTCTCTCTCTCTCTCTCTCTCTCTCTCTCTCTCTCTTCTCTCTCTCTCTCTCTCTCTCTCTCTCTCTCTCTCTCTTTCTCTATCTATCTATATCTCTCGTCTTTTGTGTGTGTGTCTCCATCCGACCTCTCATCGACTTCCACATCTTGTATCTAACCTCCACCTAGTCCTACCCCCTCCCCCGTACCCGCTAATTCTATTTACAGCCACATACCTTTCTCTCAGCCATCAACTCGTTCACATCTCTATTGTCAGACGGGAGAGATTTGGGTGGGGAAAAGGGGGGGGGGTAATGCTTACACGTGTTGAGGGTAAGAACCCTCTTCCCTGCCCTCCCAGAATGGAATATAGACAAGGGTTGTTTTTATGTATTTTATTTATTATTTTAATTATACCCCATCACCCCAATAGAGAAAATGAACAACATATAAATAAATAAATAAAAAGAATAGAGTTATTTGCGTACAGTTTAGAGGGTATGGAAATCACTCGGGACGAAAGGTTTTCGAAATAAAATCTTGGAAATGACGTCATGGAGAGGTTCGTTAGCGCCGGCTGTGATGACGCTAAAGACGGCTCTTAAGTGAAAGGTGTTTCTCAGTGCTGCCCGTGACTTGAAGAAATCAGCCGTCCACTTTGCTGTAATTATCTTCAACTCTCGAAAACAACTTTAAACGTCAGTTACGGGGTCTGTACACGTCACACTCAACTTAAACTTTCAGCTAAAGACGAACACTCGCAACACACACAAAAAATCTGGAAGGTTCCGTGTTAGGGAATCGGGTGTCTTAAATACACGATGCGCATGTGACTATTGCTTGCATCTTTTATAGACGTGTTTGTGCAACAGTGATGGCGAACCTATGGCACGCGTGCCACTGTCGGCACACAGAGCCTCACCCGGCACGAGACTAAAATATTACTTTCTTAATCAAACCATCTAAGCCAATTCCCCATTTTCGGGTTTCATTAGAGAGATGGAACTGTACCAGAAATAAGTGGGTTTTGAGTTTTGATTGAATTTCGGGCACGCGGCCCCCAAAAGGTCCGCCGCCACAACACTGACATAGATTAATGCGACGAAGAATTTTGCCATTTGGAAATCACAGGGAGCGTTTCGAAATCTGATGACGCAGGTGTGAATACGGTGCTAGAAATGTCGGACTTAATGAAGGTGGAGGGCGAGGCTGAGCGGAAGGGGAACGGTCAATGATATAGAAAGGAAGTACCAGCGCCTTGGACAGGCGCGGCAGGGGCGTGTTTCTACGTTGGATTCAGAGAGGTAAAACGATGTACAATGACAATGGTGTAGGCGATGATGTTGACTTTGTCATTTCTTTAAGTTTATTCATTCATATCAGAGTTCACTGCTGAAACCAGCGGCCGGGAGCCAATACTTACCTAAGTTTTTTGTTTTCTTTACTTAGTAAGTTGTTGTTTTTCTAGATGCTTCACGTTAGATGTAGGGACGGGGCTGTATCCCTCCCACGGCCTCCCTACCTTCTACCCTCACCATCACATCATAGACCCACGAAACTCTTCAGGAATGAGTACAAACCGAAACTACATTACTCAGACACATACTTAAGGGCATTCTTATGTACTTACTAATGGACACCCTCATGGCTGTACTCATACTCGTACAATAGACCTACTAATAAGCATACAATGAACCTTCTTAAAATCACACTATGGAACTACTAATAATCATACTTATATTATATATAAACTATAATCATACAATTGACACACACAATAATCATACAATGAACATACTAATAAACATACCTTGGACCTACTAATAATGTAATCATAATAATTGATATACTAATAATCATACAATGGACATGGTAATAATCATACTAACGGACATGGCTTGTTACAACCGTAGACTAAACAATGTTACTTTTCTCAAGACACTAGGCAGACTTTCAGAGCACACCTTTCTCTTATAAGAAAGTAAGATGAAGTCAAGGAATTGTCTGGAATCTGAGATGGGGTTAAGGGCGGGGGGGTGGTGAAGGTACAACAGCGGCGGGTATAACAAAGGTAATTTGAGATGATGAAGTAGAGACGGTGGAATTCAAGAGCTCGCGGCCTCGGCACCAGGGAAGTCAAAATGAAAGTAGACAGGTCGTACGTCACTGTAAGAGAGTTGGTGAGAGGGGGAGGAGGAAATCACTGAGGGGTATGTCGGTCTCCAGTCATAAGTCATTGTTTTTATGACTTGCTCCATTCGGTACGGAGAGTACCCTCCAGATGATAGTCTCCCATTTACACGAGATTTGTGTACACTTTGTCCGGTTAATGTAACGTCACCCGTGCTGGTGATGAACGGTTGCCATTGACGACGGAGAACAAAGCTAATGGAGTCAGTCAGGCAGGCAAGGTACGGCACACACGCCCACCAACAAACAACAATATTCAGCACCTGCCCCAATCCGTCAGTTCGTTTCACCACTTCCTGTTTGGCGCAGACGATGGCGCCATTGTTCATTACATTTAATACCATGAAATGACGTCATATACTTAGTCTGCGAAATTATAGCTCCAGCATCAATCTCTAAAACTCCTTAAGAATAATCATTTTTAATTTTTTTTTAAACAGATACTGGACTTGTCTCTTGTCGTTCCTGTCACTACCATCCCCCCCCAATGATGTTGGTCGTACACAACCCCCCCCCCGGGCCCCGCCCTAACCTCTATAGCCTACATCAGTACAAATGTACTGCACGGGGTTAATCTTCCTGTCCGCACACCCCTGCATAGGCACCTTTTACTGGGATTAGGGGCCCCAATTGATAGGTTTCTCTTCTCCAGTTGAATGTCCTAAAGTTTTCCTGTTTAGTTAACGTCCATCAAATAGGCCCCGCCACTCCGCGTGACCCCTGGACGATAAAGTAGACGATGGGGCACTGTGGCGTTGCTAAGTGGGGTGCGGAGGTGCGGACCGCACCGAATGACACCTACCTTAGGGTAGCTACGCCACTGGGTGAACGTGTTACAGAGCTGATCAACGGTTGCAGTACATTTTTACAACGTTAATGCTTGACAGTGTTTCTGAAACATTTCTGTATTATCATATAGCGCACATTGCATGTCGTGACAATTCTGTTCAGTAGATTCAACAAGTCAAATTTTGGCGTATTTTATAGTGCGTTCGTGTGATGTTTGATCAAATGCTCGCGAGCATTTGAGAGGTGTGGACCAACCTTTAATCAGTAAAGAATTTTTGTAAAAGTTTAACGTGTGCAATGTGCCCTCTAAGATTCGATGGTCCATGTGCAAAGTAAAAAGCTCGTGAGCAAAGTTGCACAGCATCATTTTTTTGTGCAGTATTTTATACAATTTACTGCGCGGGAATTGCAAACTGCTGCGCGGCTTTGGTCAGATAACTGCGCGGCTGCGCGATCACGCACCTTAAAGGGAACATTTAATGTATGTTTTGATTTTAATTATTGTTTTTTAATTGTTCCCAGAGTGGTAACGTTTATTTAAGCATTGCAAGCTGCACTGCGTTTAGGTAGTTAAATGATTTGCCAGGTGGACTCATAGTGACTATGAAATGTATGGAGAAAAACTATTGAAGTTAGTTGTTGCACTGATCAAAAATTTATTCTTCAATATAGGCCACAACCTTGCCAAATTTCTTGAAAGATTTCGGTAAAATTTTTATTTCATTTTTATTAAATGTCAAGTTAGTTTGGACTGTAAACTTGTTATTATTGACTTAGTTTTTATGTTGAAGCTACCAACACTCACACAATGAATGGCTAACACTTAACCATGGTTTGTATCAACAGTTGTGTAGAGCGGGTCTGTGGAAATACCCGGTCATCGGGTGACGAAAGGACGGAGGGCGCTTGCATCACTCAATAAGCTATGTCGTTACATACGGCATAAACTCAAAGCATGTTAAATGTCACCAATTCATTTGTATCTAGCGAAAACGGCAACATCACTTTATTTAATTATATTTTTCCTTTCACTTTTGTACTTTATTTTTCGCGTCTCGCTTTCATTCGTTAACACATTTAAGATTAGGTTATCTCTATAAATATGCCTTGGTATAAATGTGTTATCAAATCAGCAGCCATTTAACTTCAGCAGTGCTGTGTCGTCGTCTGCTCCCAGCCCCCTTCCATGGGCTCCCAGCCAATGCTCCCATTTAAGCTGCGCGACCACGCAGATATCTGACTGATGCCGCGCAGCAGTTTAGAATTACCGCTCAGCAAATTTTGTAAAATATTGCACAGAAAACGGATGCTGTGCAACTTTGTACACGAGTTTTTTGTTTTTGTTTTTTTACTTTGCAAACGGACCAACGAACCTTAGAGGGAACATTGCTCCCAGCCCCGCAGTCCCTACTCCCTTCCCAGGTCAGCCCCGCCCCCCGGTCACTATTAATGACCGTAAGGGAAGCCAATATGACCCATTGTGTTTATTGTGAATGTGACAGGTCATTATTTCAATGAACCCGCCCCTGTCTACGGAAAAGGGACAGAACAAAAGCTGTGATGAAAGCAAGTCAAATAAACATTTATCTTATGACAAAACTAAACCATCTAACGTAGTTGGGTGGTGGAGGAGGTGGGTGGTGGGGGAGGAGGTGGGTGGTGGTGGAGGAGGTGGGTGGTGGTGGAGGAGGTTGGTGGCGGAGGAGGTGGGTGGTGGCGGAGGAGGTGGGTGGTGGAGGAGGAGGCGGATGGTGACAGAATAGGCGGGTGATGGGGGCGAGTGGTGGTGGGGAGATGTGTCAATTTTTCATTTGCATCCAGTTTTTAGTTGTTTTTGTTTTGGTTGTTTTTTTTTGTTGTTTTTTTGTTTGTTCTTTCTTATCTATACAGACGCCCCTTCTATATAGAAGATTATTGCGTCCACAGACCATGCCAGTCTGTTGGCAAGTGACGCAGCGTTCACAGGCCACGGCTGCTACGCTATTCGCAGCCGCCTTTGTTTTCCCTAAACAGTTTCAGGTAAGCATTCGGAGCTGGGTGAACTCAGGGACACCATTGTACCCGGGACAAATCACTGCCTTCACGAAGATTCGAACCCGTGACCCTCTGTACGCCAGCCGGAGCACGCATGCCGCTCGACCACCAAAACGCTGACAGCGAAGAATTTTCAGCTTTGCATGTCTTTTTACAATCCCTTGTCAAACAAACTAACTCCACGAGTCGAACCAGATTCAAAACATTTCAAAAACGTGTCAACTTTAAACAATCTATCATTAATATAACTCTTTCTGGGATAACCCGCCAAATAACGACGATACCCGAAATTCCCATCAGCTTGAGTTACACAACAAAACATGCATTCATTTAATACCGAACAACCCTCCGATTAGTTCTTAGTTAAGCAATTTTCACTTCACGCGCCAATTGATCACGCTGTTGATGCCCAACATACATATATGCAGCCTGTAAATTATTATTTGTGAGAATAGTGTTAGCTGTTTGGGGAAAGAAAATACTTTTAAAAATATGTCCCGAAAAGAAAACAAAACAACAAAAAAAAAGAATTAAAAGAGGAGGGTGTGATTTCCCTCTTTAGTTACTCCCCTGATTACACCTTGACACACATCAGACACACGACTCAACTGTTTACCTACTCAACTGTTGTATAAGGGCCAGGGATCCCCAAACTATGGCACGTTCATATCATCGTACAATGATGTTGTTCTGTGTGCTTGACTTTGATGTAGCCTCAGCTATGGCGTAACTTACGAAGTCCTGACCCTACTCACACCCTACCTGACACTCTGCATGACACCCTACCTGACACCATGCCTGACAGCCTACATGACACCCTACCTGACACCCTGCCTGACACAGTACCTGACACCCTGCCTGACACAGTACCTGACACCCTGCCTGACACAGTACCTGACACTCCGCCTGACACTCTGCCTGACACAGTACCTGACACCCTGCCTGACACAGTACCTGACACTCTGCCTGACACAGTACCTGACACCCTGCCTGACACAGTACCTGACACCCTGCCTGACACAGTACCTGACACCCTGTCTGACACAGTAACTGACACCCTGCCTGACGCAGTACCTGACACCCTACCTGCCACCCCGAATGACACCCTACCTGACACCCTACATCCCTACATGACACCCTACCTGACACCCTACATGACACCCTACCTGACACCCTACCTGACGCCATGCCTGAAAGTCTACATGACACCCGTGACCCTACTATATTCAATGTCGATAACTTACATTTATTTTATTTTATTCCGAATCGCAACTTTGGGCTCCTAAATTATCAAGAAACTTGCAATTTGCTAGGGTTCCATGGACCAAGGGACAATTATGTTGTGAAACATTAAGTAAAATATCTTTTCGCATCATTTGTTTCAAATGATACTCATGGTTGTCTTGTGAATATTTAAACCTTACTTACCAGGGGCTACCACTCATTCAATATGAGAACCCATTTGGCAGACCTCCGACCCCACCCGATGTTACCTTGGAACGCAGGCTCAACATCCAGCAACATTCCAGCAGAGATCGAGAAGAGGAAACAAAATTCAAATATGATCCTAGTTATAAACACCAACATCAATAACAGGACACGTGGCCCAAGCAGGTGAATGTGTCTTATCAACACCACGAGACACTTTGATTCGTCTCTTTGTTCTTTGAGGTGAAAATCTCAGCAGTGGTCAGTGGTCTTCTGTTCTTAAACAACAACCGCCACCCACCCGCCCAAGTTAGCGGACACCGCTCATCTCAAAGAACGGATCAGGTAAATATGACAAATGTCACTGTTGAAGCATCTTAGTGTGTGTATGTGTGTGTGTGTGTGTGTGTGTGTGTGTGTGCGTACGTGTGTGTGTGTGTGCGTGTGTGTGCGTGCCTGCTTGCGTGCGTGTGTTTGTGTGTGACTGAGAATAAACTACAAACTAAAGGTTAAGTCTGAAAGAACTGGTAGTAAATATCTAATGTACATTTATAGAGGTAGACATAACATAAATAGCTGACAATGTGCGATGATGAACTATCTTTATTTGATAAATACGAAATATTAAACTTCCTGAAATGTACACAAAGTATTTTATAATTATAAATCCTCAAATCCTCTTTTTACATCGCTCTCTTTTCCAAAATTTAAGTATAAGCTAAAACTATGACATTATATAATATTTTTTAAGAATCTTTTAGAATTGTTAGAATTGTGCACACCTCCTGATGCGCGCCTTGTATATATATTTAATTAAATATGAGCTCTAAAATGACGTCATAGCGCTACGGACCCTTCCTTCCAACCTGTGAATTGGGCTATTATATTGTTTATAATAAATTGTTAATTTATACAACGCTGTACTGTCTGTACCTCAGTAAGAAACTGGGCTCACAGCGCTTCACATAAATACAATAACACACTCACACATATAATTATAATGCACTCAATGTGAAACATTCATATCCTAATTACAACATATAATGACAGTATGGTACAAAGTGAGAAAAAAAAATCCAATAATCCGATTTATAATCCCCAACCCCTCGATACGTTCTCGTCCATGATTATGAGTCGCTATACGTCTGGCCACTCCCCCCCCCGACTTGTCCTACAAAGAGAGCAGTACCTAGAACAAAGGAGACAGCTGATAGTGGCCCATGTCACGCCCTCCACGCCCATGTCTCAGTTTCTTTTCTTATAATCTCCAGTTTTGATCACTCAATTGCAGCTTTCCTTACGGCACACGTCACCCCGCGTAGGTACAGCGCTCACACCAATACCAAACCTCGCTTGTTGCCACACAGAATTCCCCTCCCCCTCCCTCCTCCCTAATCCTCCAAATCTAAACCTTTCCCCTCAACCAAGAACCGCATTCTTTCCCATAGCGGGCGAGCGTCATTTTTTTCCACTTTCCTTTTTCTCCCCATTCTGTTTTGGGGAAATCCCGAGGCTGAGACGAGGAGCGAGCAGAAATGTATCAGGGTGTGTGAGCGTGAGGGGTGGGGGTGGAGGTGAGGCTCGTCGACACAAAGAGAACTGAGGAGGAAAAAAAACATGTTGGTGTAAGACCCCGGGTTGCCGTGACCGATTAAAAATGACTTACTCTCTCCCTCTCCCTGGTTTTTAGGAGCATGGGGAAATGACTTACGTGCGTACAAATGTGAGCAAATGGGTTTATTATTATTTTAACGTGTTTGTCTTAATATCTTTATGTTTTTCAATTATTATTTTAACGTGTTTGTCTTAATATCTTTATGTTTTTCAATTATTATTTTAACGTGTTTGTCTTAATATCTTTATGTTTTTCAATTATTATTTTAACGTGTTTGTCTTAATATCTTTATGTTTTTCAATTATTATTTTAACGTGTTTGTCTTAATATCTTTATGTTTTTCAATTATTATTTTAACGTGTTTGTCTTAATATCTTTATGTTTTTCAATTATTATTTTAACGTGTTTGTCTTAATATCTTTATGTTTTTCAATTATTATTTTAACGTGTTTGTCTTAATATCTTTATGTTTTTCAATTATTATTTTAACGTGTTTGTCTTAATATCTTTATGTTTTTCAATTATTATTTTAACGTGTTTGTCTTAATATCTTTATGTTTTTCAATTATTATTTTAACGTGTTTGTCTTAATATCTTTATGTTTTTCAATTATTATTTTAACGTGTTTGTCTTAATATCTTTATGTTTTTCAATTATTATTTTAACGTGTTTGTCTTAATATCTTTATGTTTTTCAATTATTATTTATTTTAACGTGTTTGTCTTAATATCTTTATGTTTTTCAATTATGTAATTGGTAAAGATTAATTTGTTACTAAATTATTCATGACATATTATATGACGACATAAAAAGAATTTCGATTATCGTGAAAGAAAAATTCATGAATTTTTAAGACTTTGATATTAGAATAATCTACACAACTATTAAAGGGGTTCATGAATATTGATGATATGCAGTAAAGTCATGAAAATGTGTCTCATTGTCTAACTGATGACAGTTTTTAACGCAATTATCGTTAAATGAATTAATTTGAAATAAGATTATGTGAGTGAATGTAAACGATGAGCTACAGTTATTTAAAGACCATATTACTACTGTAGTGACGTTTACGCATGGTTAAATGCATATTCGATGAGGCAACGAGGGGGGAAAAACACGTGTGCACTTAATGAGAAAGTAAGCTAACTTACTAACAAAAAATTACATATGTTATCGCATTTTCGCACTGAAACATTCCTGACTATAAGTATGGAGATTAAAAAACGTGTTTCCTGTTGTTTTTGTCGCCATGTGATCGTCTGGTCGTTCAAGGTTAAGCTAAGAATATGGCGCAAAATGTCAACAATTAGAAAAACAAATATGGATTTAAAGTCAAGGGTGACACAAATAGTTTTATTAATCTGTCAATATTTGTGTGGTTTATTTGATTGTTTCTCTCTCGCGTCTGGAAATGCTTGACACGTTTAGTTGTAAATCCACCCCCTCCTAATTTTTAACCCCACCCCCATTCTCAAATAGTTCATCTTCCCTTGACTTGAAACTATTATAAACAGAATCATTGAAAAAGTGATTACAGAAACGTAAATTAATTCAATCAGACATTGAATAAAGGCAAACATTGAATACAGGCTTTCACACACTGACTAACTGCATACAACAATCGACTAAATGCATTCAAACGACCAAGGCCTCTTTAAATAAGCCTCTTGCTGACCACCCCACCCCCTTTTTTTCCACAAGCCACAATCAGCCCCTAGTGTTACACCTCATTAATTCGGAATCCCAGGGTCAACCCCCAGTGTTACGACAGACGTCCCTTAACTTTGCCAGCACCCCTTGTCGATATCGTATCAGGCAGCCCCCCTCCCGCCCCCCGGCGAAGGTCACTGAACCCTGGAGAAGCTGCTTGACGTACATGCTGGCCTCGTTCTCGACTTCTTTCTACCAAACTAATTATAGCATCGACCTTGGGAATTCCCAACTCCATTGTTCTACCGCGACAACTTCAGATGCATACCACACGCGCACACCTCTACACTACACACGCACCCAACGCACAAAAATTCACTCACACACATGCAACCAAAAAATAAATGTATGCCGCGACATTGTAAGTTTCTGGAAGAAAACGTATTTCTTTTAAACAAATTTCTTACACCATCAACTGCGTTGTAAGCTGCGAGTAGGTGGAAGTAGTTTGGGCGACCAACTGGATGAGGCTAAGAAAGCCGTACCGTATATACTCGCATTAAACCTGAATTTAAAACAACCTTTTAAAAACACAAAATCATAGGGGTCGGCTTAAATGTTCATTTATACTCTGAACATTTTCGTTCAAAAACATCATCGCTGATAATTAACATCAGCTCGGATATACGGTCAAAATAATATTGTACTTGTAAATAAATGTACACCTCACAATAAAAAACGTATACTTATTTTAAATGAGGTAATGCAGATATCACAATATTACAGAAGTCTTTATCTGAATTTTGACAACAAACATAGTTGCTAATTGGTATCGATGCTAATGATGATGATGTCAAGTAAGACCAGAGCTGTGATTGGCCAGTTGGGGTTTCTCCATATATCTGCACGCTACAGCGAAGATCTATTTCGTAATAATGTTCATGTTATATACTCATTTTTTTAAAGCCTCTGAAATTGGTGTGATTTTTACGTTAAAATGACGCGAATCGACTACTAGTCAGTGGCGGATTTAGCTATAGGGCAGGGGGGGCGGCTTGCCCCCCCGCGCCCCTGTTGGGTCTAAACTGGCGCCCCTCTAAAGACGCCCTCGATGAACACCAAAAAGGTGTCACAAGAGCAGAAAAAATGATTTCTAAACACGAAACTTGTAATCAACACCAAATTGCTTGCTAAAAATTGAATATCAAGGGATGAAACGGTAATATCTGGTTTAAATCAATCACTCGCATCTGAATTATCGGCGACAATTGATAATTAAGTTAAGTCTGCACAATTATTTTCTTTAATTATTGAATCAACCATTGATATATTTAGAATTGATCAGATGTCAGTTTCTTTACATTCAGTTTTAAAATCAGGACATGTTGTGGAGAGATTTATAGGCTTTTATACTTTGGTAAACAGCGGCTGAATAGCGAATAGTGCGCTCGCCTCACAAGCTGAGGGGCGTGGCATCTAGCCCACGTTAAAGCCACAATAAAAATAAATAGAGGTAAAAAAAAGATTTAAAAAAACCAAGTTTTTATAAGTGTACTAAAAAGAAGAAAATGATTTAAAACTTATAAATTCAAGTTCATGTACTTTGATTTAATATGACTAAAAACTTGGGGCGGGTTTTTGGTATAAAAGTTAAAAAGAGATCTGTGAGTGAGAGAATGAGTGAAATGCATTATATAAAACCTCATAAGCGCCCTCATAAATAAAAAATGCTCCCGCATTTGCTGAGAAGATTTTAACGGAAATAAAAAAGTGAAATATTGATTTCACACTCTGTCGAGGACAGGCATACTCTGGAATTAAGAGTGGCCTTTAAACTCATATAAAGAAACTTTCACCCAATTATTGTGCCCATGTTTTGAATTTGGTTACTATCGAAGCAATGTCTGTAAACAGTGGTATACAGTTGTTTTTGGCGCAGATTTAAGGTTGTATGCAGGGCCGTCTTAACGCATAGGCCCGATGGGCATTTGCCCGGGGGCCCACGAGCATAGGGGCCCCATGGGAATATGTTTAGTTATATATATTATGTATATACGTCTTTTATTCATGCGGGCCCAACACTATTTCTTTGCACGTGGGCCCAACCTGGTGTAAAGACGGCTCTGGTTGTATGCATGCCTTACGTCTAGTTTACCACGTCTACATACTCTTAAAGAATACCAGAAATCTCAATATGAATCAACAGTAGATACTCTGAAACGACTTTCTGATACACGATGTGCACGCCGTAAGCATGCAGTTGTTGGATCATTCTCTGCTATTCTAGCCACACTTGATTCAAGGGAATCAACAGAATAGAAAGGAAGTGTCAGAGCAGAAGCTATGTGACTATGTGTTTTAAGAACAAAATATTCTTTTGCTTTTCTGATGCTATTTGTACAAAAGTTATCTTCATGTTATCAAACTACTTGCAATGCCTTTGCAAAACAATTGATCGATGTTGGACAAAATAAGTTTGTTGATATGAGAAGCGATGACGCTTTTGAAATGCTGAATGTAGATGTCAAATCATTTGTTAACGAAAAAGGTTCCAAACTATGTAGATGTTAAAACAGAATTTAAAGAAAAGCGAATTGCAAAAACGAAAAGCATGACAGGCGAACTTAGCAGTGATGTAAGGGCTGATGATCCAACTACACGCTTTAAATCTGAAACGTACGTCACTATCTTGCATTCACTTGTAACACAAATAGATGATCGATTTAATGAATTTTGGTGCACAGTTACTTATTTCTATTGTATTGATCCATCACAAATTTTGGAAGAAAATAAAGATTCTTTTCAAAGTTTATGCAAAATTTACAAACACGACATTAACCTTGAAGAAGCAATCGTAGAATATGATACCTTCAAAGATTTGTATGCATGAATTCCTGTATCATTATCCATTGAACTGCTAGTTAAAAAGTTTCAGCTATTCTTGACTGAAAAACTAATGGCATCGGGTCTCACTAATTTGTCAATATTCTATAAAATTTACATGACTCTTCCTGTTAGCAGTGCTACTGCTGAAAGATGTTTCAGTAGATTGAAACTCATCAAAAATTATTTGCGCTCAACAATGACAAACGAACGTCTGTCTGCATTGGCATTAATTTCAATTGAACGTGATCTAGCTGAGAACGTTGACTATGAATCAACGATAAATCGTTTTGCTAAAATGAAATCACGTAGAAAGCAATTTATATAGGGCTCAGGGCTCTATCTTATCTTATCTGTTACAGACGCTCCTTCTATACAGACTAATATTGCGTCATATGCTTATCCATGGTTTGTATTTAGTCCTGCATTCTTATTAGAGTTTTGAATGTTTATTTAAGGAATTTACAATCATTGTTTGTGTAAAGTTCATAAATTTTCCCAAAGTTTGATGCTCAAACTTTCAGTGATAAATTTTTTTTTAATTCTGAAGTAAATTGTTTAGTTTATTTATAAGTATACTATTATTGGCACTCTTTGTGTGTGTGTTACTAATCCTGACCAATCCACTCCACCAAAGTCTCTGTGTTTTTCATTACAAGCTTTTATTTAACTCACACTGTTTGTATGTTGTATCCGTCAAATCTTGTAACGTAAAATTAAACCACTTCTGATGGTCCTAGAGATCTCAAAATTTTACCACAGATAGATCTTGGATGACAATACATTGTATCAAAATTTCAGATCGATCGAATGTACCGTAATTAAATAAATGCATTTTTACGTTTATCTTTATATATAATCTGTATCCGTGCTATTCTTGACTTTCACGTGAATGTCACCGGAGTTCACAACCAGCCATGGATGACGACATTCCAGGTGTTAAACAGCTCAGTAATTCGAAACTAAATCTAAATTGACATGATAATACAAGAGGAACAACTGGTATTTGTGTAGCCTAGTTGGCCCAATTGTTAGCTTAATGGATTTTCGACCTGGAGGTACTGGGTTCAATTTTCAGTTGGGGAAACTGTTATTTTTTAAATACATAAATTTGTAATTAATAATCTATCTTTTTACCACTATCACATTTAAGTTATAGACAACGAAGTTTGACTAATTAAATTGAGTTGATTATGTCAAAAAATTGATTAAAAAATTGTGTTACTAAAAAGTAGAAAATAAAATATTTAAAAAATCTTTTTTTAAAAGGACGCGCTTTTATTTACATATAGAAAGTGCACTAAAAAGAAGAAAATACAAATTTTCAATCCGTGAACCTATCGCTTGCACATAAAAGCGTGGGGCCCTCATCACAACTCGCAATCATGTACAAAGCTGCGAAAGATAAATACAAATTTATATGAATATTAATAAACATTTAAAGTTTCACAACTTTGATCATATACATGCTACTATCATATTAATTAGAAAAATTTATCTATATGCAAAAGAGTAGTTGCAATAAGAAATGAGTTGTGATGGGCGCCCCACGCTTTTATGTGCAAGCGATAGGTTCACGGATTGAAAATTTGTATTTTCTTCTTTTTAGTGCACTTTCTATATGTAAATAAAAGCGCGTCCTTTTAAAAAAAGATTTTTTAAATATTTTATTATTTGTAGCATCAGATTACCTGGTCTTAAACTGAACCATTTTGCCAGATAAAATTCTCATTTCATTCTTTCAGATAGAAAAGTATTACAAGAACTAAAACAGGTAGCTCTTAAAATTGTATTAGTAAAAATAAGTTGTTCTCTTTGAAACTAAGTTCATAATTTACTGTCATCTTTTTATCCTACATATGATATATGCATATAATACGTATATGATATATGATTTCTTTAATTACTTAGGCCTTTTATTAATTATTAACATTTTTTAAAATACATTATATTTTGTTTTATTTGTGACCTATTACTCTCCTGAATATAAAGCAATTGTTTGTATATTGAAGAGATTCATTGCAATGGTTTGATGTAAACAAAAATAATATTAAATAATGTACTTTGAATGATCAACACAGCATTTATTATTTAACACTTAGTCACTTAGTTATTTGTTTGAGTTGCTGTCAGTGCTATTTATGGCAAGCTGAACAAACTGATGAGTCATCTTGCAGATAGTACAACAAACTATTGGAGGCATATAAAAAATTTAATTAAATTCTACCTCATTATAAAAACATTTTAGAAGTTTTATTTAGCCCAAAGACTATAAACTTATTATACTGAGTTTTCTATGTTAATGTCTGATAGGATATTCAGCAATTGAAAGTGAAAACAAAGGATTATGAGAAATTTAGATTTCGTCACAAATAACAGCCCCCAAATTAACTACCATTTTCATAAATTCAATTGATTAACCATATCTACTTAAGACTAGATGTTTCTTTTTGTCTGCAGCAGTCTCTTAAGATGAAAACGTATTAAAGTTAAAGTAGAACTCACATTTAAAGTGAGCAGAAAAGTTTTTTAACATAAAATATAGCAATAAGAGTGAATCTCATATCAAATTTCTAATCTTCATTGCAGAACCAGCAATTTAGACAAATGAATTTTATTTCAGCACCTATAAATATTTGCACTAAGTGCATGAATAAAAAAATTTTTTGCGGCGCCCCTTGAAATTCTCCTCGCCCCCCCACGAAGACAAACCTAAATCCGCCACTGCTACTAGTAATAGGTGAATGTGCACCGTTGTTTCAAATGTATGTTTCTGATTAAAGTGTTTATAAGTGAGACGAAATATATTTATCATTCAAGATTGCATGTAACTCTATTTCAAATATATACTTTTTTAACTCACTTGATGTACTATTTATAATGTTTTTAGTTTATTTTATGGTGCATTTTGCTTGTGTATATTCACTTTTACATCACCCCTGCCATTCCTCTCTGTATTTCTCGGTGTCGTTCTCGCGATCTCTCCGGCTACTCGTGTTACCCTGACTCAGCTATATCAACTTTATATAAAATGACCCTCGAGCCAGCCTCGATTATCCAAATAAAGTTCTGAGCGTCCACGAGCTTCCTTCACGCTCATTGAAGTCGACATTTACTAGTTGTCAGCTGGGGACTGACTGACACCGCTGTGAACATTATGGGTGACGCATATTTCGTCTCTGCACAGGACGCCCTCGTCTTTTAGTTATAATGCGGAGTTCTATTCACCCCCTCCGGAGCTCGAGTTGCTTGCACCCACGAGAGATCTGGGCTTGGCGAATCTCTATTCAAAAAACCGGAAAGCCATTATAACAACAAGAGAAAAATACAGTTATAGAAAACGTGGAGAGAAAAAAATCTTTTAGAAAAACTATTGGTTTGAATGTCCTATATCTATCTGTTCCCTCAGTTGAGGACCAAGGTATGTATTGAATGTCCTGGTCTCTTTTATCGTGGAAAGGAAGTGGTGGAGAATCCCCATGAAAACATCAATAAGGATATTTTACCTCACAGAAATATTCCGATTGTCGGGTTGTAGAAGTCGTGGGGAGGGTATGAAAATAAATGCATTGAAAAAGTCGCTGCTAGGTTAGACCAAACAAATGAACTATGTCCCCACCCTTCCCCCCCCCACACACACACACATATTCTAAACCCTTCATATTCACAGCTCCTCTAACCATCATACGTCATAGCCCCCCCCCACCCTAACTAAATTCCGTCCCTCAACACTAAAACAAAAACCCACATTTCACGGGTACGTCACAGCTCACAGTTACAGAACTTGTTTGCGATCCATTGACCATTGGTTACAAAGTCAATGTCCTGCATCCTCGAGCCGCGGACTTCCGTCTTCCCAGAATGCAAAGTCTCAAGTCTCAAATTAGTCACATTGTCATTTAGCACGAGACTTTATAGTTTATCTATACCACGAGGAAACTAAATTTTACAAATAAGACAACAAAATTACAGCACTGCTACAATTTGTTTGTTTGTTTCTTTTTGTTTTCTTTTTTTTTACAAATTATTTGTTGCTACTTGTGTGACATTTCCATCAACATCATATACATGTGTTCGTGAGAATTGTTTGTTAAATTAAAACATTATTCCTTGAGGCATGAGCCCGTTAGGCCTCGGATAGGACCAATATATTGATATTCGAGCTTGTCTTTACTTATTTCTGTCAGTAACATTTTCTAAAAACTTTAATTTATTTGTTATTGTAATTTTTGGGTGGTAGCTGGGGTCGGGGATGGAGCCATTAAGTTGTCACCTCTGACCTTTTGACACTGGCATGCATGCTCTGATCATGTAGGGCAGCAATATGATCCATAGTATAGTCAGAAACCGACTGGCAGAAGGCTAAAAAAGTGTCCAAGAATCAGACGGATGTATGAGATGGAGAAGTACCTACAGCTACTGGGGGTCCGAGCGTGGATCCGAAAAGCGGTGGATTGGAAGGTCTGATTGAAAGGCTGTGAATGAGCAGGCCGGGGTCCTACGTGGCCTGTAGTGTCACTGGTGGTGATGTCCATGCCCTGATCATAATAGGGGTCGGCCTCCACTGTTTGAAACTAGCAAGAATCAACAAGGGGAGTCTATTTTTAATGGCGATCTGAATACGACCAGAAATAGCTTAACTCTGAACCCAGTTCATCCACACCCTATTTCACCCCCAATAGATTATTTTCATTTTTTAAAATATTTTTATTTTATTTATTGCTGTTGTATTCGGAGTCTACTATAGATCTTATGGTTATGTATATTTCGTGTCAGTCATTGTAATTTCTTATGTTTGCCTTTATGTCTTATATATATACATATATGTAAATATTGATTGACGACCTATGCTGTTACTCAGGTTCACACCCAAGGCTGACAGTTAACCCACACGCAGCGAACATAACGTTACGCGCATCTTTACGACATGGTCTCTTCGACAAGCCGGGCTTAAAACATGTTGTTTTTTTTAATGATCGACAACGCAACAAAAAATCAACAACTAGAGAGGTCAAACCCAGTGAATACAATGACATTTCAGTGTTTTAAAGGACGTTTGAACTAACGTAGATGTTTCAAATTCTTCTTCAGTTGAGATTGTTAAACCTTTACCTTACAAAATAAAAACATGTTATTGCTACTCAAGATATTGGAGATTATTAGTTTTTCATTACGAATTTAATAAGTAAAGCAGTTGCCTAGTGCCAGAGAACACAATCGTCAATTTTCAATATTAAAGACATAAGGTCCTGCCGCCCCATCTCATTGGTGGACCTACAGGTCATGAGGATATGCAGCAGCCATGCAATAGGTTTGTCAAACTAACTTGATCTAGGCCTCGTGTCGTGAAATCGCCCTAAAAAAAATAAGTGTGGCAGTGTGTGTGTGTGTGTGTGTTTCGGGTCAAGCGAGTTACACACACACGAGTTTCTGATACGCTTGAATGCGCTTTGTGAGCTGGATCGTGGATGACAATCCAGATTTATTAGTATAAGCCACCGCTTCTCTTGCCAGGTGGTAAAAATCTCTTGCGATTGGTAAGTATCTTTTACCTTGTAAGAACTAGTTCATTACTGTTGACAATAGTAACTCCATTTAGTTTAATCAATAATTCCTAGAAACACTAGACGATAGAAGACCAAATTGCAAATTATTAATAAACTATATAAGGTATTATCTCTAACTTGTACACAGAACACAACACAACAATGCTTACTCTCATACATCTTCATGTTCTGTATTCAACAATAAACACACATTTATTATTCTCATTCTCCTCGCTCTTGCATTCGGGCGTGGAATTGGTTGCCTGATCAAATAAGGAAAACCAAAACAATATCAAATTTCAAAGCTCTTAATAAAAAATAAAATGCAAGATAAGCCATAAACCACAAGCTTTGGACACTTTGGTCGGAATATTTGTCTGCATAGAACGTGCGTCAAAGCTAAAGTAGATGTGATCCTCTTGTCATCATCACCACATCTCCTATAACTTGTGTGTTCAACGCCCATGATATATCCAATTGCGTTCATGGGTCCAGTGTAAATTACAAGTTCCAAACAACTGCGCGTAGCTAGCAGCTGAATAATTTCATTCATTGAGACGATGGCTTAAACCTCTCAACTTTTCAAATAGAAGAAATAACCAAATGTTAGGTGGAAAAAAAAAGGAATTGGGTGTTGAAAAAAATAGTATGACCCTTAACACGTCACCTCCAAATAACTCTTGTCCATTCCTGGCCATTCAGTTCAGACCACTCCCTCCCTCTCCCCCAACGTTACACGTTTGATGTATCGCTCTTATAGAATGACAGGGACCCGCCCCTATTGTCGATCAGTTTCAGGTAAGACGGTCCCGCCAAATTATTTTTTTTATCTACCTGGCCAGGTGAAAGTCCGCTCGCGTAATCCACAATCGCAATTTCAGCTCGGATTCACCTGGAGCAATGACCTCATTTTCTTACCTGGATTAGAAATCGACAGGTTTAATTAACGGAGAGGTGAAAAGATGGCTGAAGGTTGCACGATGCATGGAATGCCGGCTACTGTGCAGAAAGACAAAACAAGGGAAGGTAACACACAGGTAGCCGCAGGTAGACTTTTTCCCCCCAGCACGACGCAATCAAAAGTGAAGAACAATTCTGAAAACACGTTTCGTTGCCCCCTGGATCACTTTGTCGTTTCAAAATGGAAATGCACTGATCCAACTGCAACTGGTGACGTCTTTAACTCTCTTACCTAAATGCTGTCATGCTGTTAAACTTTTTAAAATCCTTAATATTAACTCGTTGTGTCTGGTTGTTTGTCGAAAAAACATTGGATCGATTTTGAACTGACTTCCTCATAAGCTAGCGAGCTGAAATTTAGCAGGCAGTTTTGTACCGATGATAAAAACGACGTATCAAAATTTCAGATCGATCGCATGTACTGTATTTAAATTATTGAATTTTTAGTTTATGTTATTTATCTCTATGTATCATGTTAAATTTTTGCGATAGAGTGTCGCGGTGCGTATTATATTGAACAACCTTTCCTGTCGCACAATAAGGTGCGTATTTTATTGACAACACTTTTTATAAACATATTCCTGATTGGTGCGCATTATATTAAACATGTTTTACGACACAACTGCAACTTTGTATTTTTGGATGGTCTTGCGCTGGGTATTATAATGAACATTCTTTTAGTTATGTCTCGTACATATCGATATTAATAATCAAAAGGAAGCGACAAAACTCATCATAGCATGCATTTAGACTAAAGAGAATAAAATAAATAGAGGTAAAAAAGATTTTTAAAAATCAAGTTTTTTATAAGTTGACTTAAAAGAAGAAAATAATTTAGAACTTATAAGTTTAAATACTTTCATTTAATATGACTAAAACGTGGGGTTGAGCGCTTATGAGGTTTTACATATTCATATGCAGTTCACTCATTATCTCACTTATAGATCTCTCAGTTTGCCTTCTTAATTATAAATCTTTCATTTTTATACGAAACAATATACCTTAGTTAGTGATATTAAATCAAAGTACTTGAACTTTTTAGTTTTAAATTATTTTCTTCTTTTTAGTCCCCTTATAAAAATGTGTTGTTTTTTTTTAAAATCTTTGTTTACCCTTAATTATTTCTAATGATTGACTGTAAACTTTTCCTCAATAATTGTACAGAACAGGAGTTTGAAATCACATTAAACGAAATCAACTGCAAACTAAAATAATATTTTTGTATAATAATTATTGGTGGGGGGGGGGTAACTATAACAATTAGAACTACATTTTTTTTCAACAAGGATATTTTAGAATTAGAACTTCAATGGACAGGGAATGATGATGGTTTGTGGTGGCCCTGGCTCAAGCGAGGTGACAGTGACTGCAATCTAAGGGAGAGAGTTTTGGGAACAGATGCCATTGTAATGGGGGATTGATCAGAGCCAAGACGAAAGCTGATAGAGAACAAAGACGAAAGGCTGATAGAGAACAAAGAAGAAAGGTTGATAGAGAACAAAGACGAAAGGTTGATAGAGAACAAAGACGAAAGGTTGATAGAGAACAAAGACGAAAGGTTGATAGAGAACAAAGACGAAAGGTTGATAGAGAACAAAGACGAAAGGCTGATAGAGAACAAAGACGAAAGGCTGTTAGAGAACAAAGACGAAAGGCTTTTAGAGAACAAAGACGAAAGGCTGTTAGAGAACAAAGACGAAAGGCTGTTAGAGAACAAAGACGAAAGGCTGTTAGAGAACAAAGACGAAAGGCTGATAGAGAACAAAGACGAAAGGCTGTTAGAGAACAAAGACGAAAGGCTGTTAGAGAACAAAGACGAAAGGCTGATAGAGAACACGGACGAAAGGCTGATAGAGAACAAAGTTGTTGTGAAGGGGGAAAAAGCTGATGGTCTTGTCATCTAATTATGCCAGTGCTTGTGTGAGAGCGAGCAAGTTTTGTTATCCGAAATAAATTAACCTGAGAAGTTATCCCAATAAATAAAACCAGAGGTTCCTCTAAAGTTAGTCAATATATATTGGCGTAGCGGCTCCTTGGGAGTGGGCAGCAATGGGCAGATTTGGGCAGCAGTGGGCAGATGCACAGTTTGCTCAAACGTAAGGCCAGGGTTGTAAATTTCGTTTTTTTTTGTTGTAAACCAATTATCGGTTATGTAAATCCGATTTTAAACCGATGATCGTTTTACCGCTGACTCCATAGAAATTAGGTGTTTACCGGATTTCGGCTCCGGTAAATCCGGAATCCGGCCATTTTTACAATTCCGGCTCCGGTAGAAATTTACTTCATAAATCTTACCAAATCCGGATGGCCGGTTTTGCGATGAAATATATATAAATTCCGATTATCGTTTGTCAACCTTAATTGTGGGCCTAGTGTTTGCTAAATAAATTGTCAGTGAGTCAATCGATGTATCTATAATGTATACTGCCAGGTGGCCACACATACAGAAACTAGATGTGACGTGTGTAAGTTAAGTAGTGGCCAGACCCACATGCTGGAGTTCAAGATACAACTGTATTGTGTCAAAATCGTGTAAATAACAGGGGCATGTATCAGCTGTGGTGTTTGTAAATCAACTGAAGATCTCAGCTTGACTCACAGCCCTTAACGTGCAAGGTCAACTGTATGTAACGTAACAGATCATCTGATGCATCCAGGCCTAGGCCAGCATGGGAATAACACGCTGCACAGTGTAAATATGAGCGGTCCACTTTCAGCAACTCGTTATGAATGAATACATAAGTGACGATTTACACCAATCAAACCACACTTCTATCAATCGTGGATCGTCCCTCAAAACATGGGCGGTGGATTCTTATTCTGGAAAAAAAAGATTATTCTCAAACCCATTTTTAAGGTACACCCGCAACGTGATTTGTTTATTAACGTAGATTTTCAAAAATAGCTTAATTAAATTCCATATGACACATAAAGAGAATATCTCACCCAGCTCCCAATACTGTCAGCTTAATTTTAGAACCTTTGACGAGTCATTTCCTTGGTTTAAAAAAAAATGTATTAAAATTTAATCTCTTGTAATTCAATGATTATTCAATGAATGATTTCATAATAAATAGGAATATATATACATTAAATTAGAAATCGTGTTTTGGTTCATGTTAATGTCCTCTGTCCAATAGACGACCTGAAGTAGAAACAGATTACGGACAGGGGAAGCGGGACGTACGACAAGCCAGTGAATAACCTTCTAAGAGAGATTTCACCAGCTCAAAAGTACCTTTACTGCCCTTGTACCCAACCTACTGTTAACGTAATATTCGAGTTAAGTGGGGAAAAAAGTGAATCGAAAATACAGACATGGAGAACCAGCATTTCTGGGTAGACGGACTTTGTTTCATATAATTATTGGGAGTACGGCGTGAACGACAAGGGACCTTTAACGCCGACATGTAGCGAGCGTTTTATAACACTGACATCTCCAGCCAGGACTGGTAACACTTGGTCTCCCGCCCCTTCCCCGTGAAACAGCCTGGCTCTGTGCGAACGGTTGAACTAGTCCTTGACTGTCTGTGAAGGGTTTGTCGACCGACAGTGTGTGTAAGCCTGTTGCATACCGGCGAGTTGACCTAGTTTTTCGCCGGCAGATTTCCATGAAAGTACACGTCTTGCGTCGAGAAAATACGTGTTTTATTTCATTTTTCAGATGTGGAACGGTGAATTCGGTTCAAAATTTAGAAAATCACACCAGGTGGGGGTTGACTTTGCGTTAGAAACTCAACTTTTATTAACATCTTTGCCGGTTTTACACGTCACGTCTAAGGGAGGTCACATGTCATGTTGCTATTTTTATCTCGATCAATAGCAGACAGCGTTTGTAAAAAGTAGTCCCGGCGCTGTACATAAATTATGTTGATGTCGCGCTCGATGCGTGGCATTGGGTAAAGAAGTGGGGGGCAAGGGAAAGGGGGCAGGGAGGGGAATGGCGGGCAATGCTTCGTCACAGTTTAGTCAGTCAGCAGAAATAGACAAGGATTGCACAACCTGACACGCTTCCTTCTTTTGTGTAAGTGTAACGAATCTACTTAACCAGATTCTGTACACAGTCATTTATATACCTCGCCTAGTCTGAAACCCTAGGATTTTATGTTGAATTTAAGTGACTGCACTAATTTCTACCCTTGTTCGTCCGTCTTTTATAATAATATTAAGAGATTCTATAACGTAGCCACAGCAGGTTCATCTGTTTCATTGCGACATATTCTTTTTAACACTTACCTTGTCTGACAAGGTTGCGAACCGGGAGGAGGACCCGAGACAAGGAGTGGCTGGTGGGGGGGGGGCTGCATTCTTAAAAGTGTTTATAGAGTATAGAGCCTAAAATCTTTTGACACAGTAACTACTGGATTGTTTACACGTATAAGAAGGCTGTGTGTTGATTTTCCTATTGGGGACAATGACAGCAAGCCCCCTCCCCTCCCCCCCCCCAAAAATTTTTTTACTTATATAATAAGTGTTTACATTAAGCTTGTTGAAAGAAGTGACTACACACATCCCGTGCTCCACGCACTGAACTTTTGAATCTCTCATAACTCAATCGATACACATAATACGAGAATCGATTCAAGAACGATCAACTCATTGGTTCAATTAGATTACTCCAGAGGTCATGAGTCAGTGCCATTGCAGTGGCACCACGTTCTGCAATAATTCATGTCAAATGACCAATCGATAGCCAGTCTCTTTTCGCAATCTTGACCAGTCGAGTCCACTCAAGGGGCACCAGTCGTGTCGATGCTAGGAATCTGTTCGAATCAGATATGATAGCGCTGTCTCTGTAGCGTGTGTGATGAAACAAGCTTAACAGATTGCTAAGACTTTACCCAGCGTTAACGTTATGAGAAGGGTTTTGATAAGAAGAAACCAATTCGTGGCCAAACTGTCCACGTGATTTCACACCATTCTCAACCTAATGTGGGAAGGGATCATCAAAGTTCATTAACGGTTCTCAACGTGTGGATCCAGACCGCGATCCGTGAGCCACAGTTGACATGCGCAAGTTTGATCCTCTCTGTCTCATAAACTGTTTATATGTTATATGTTATATGTTAAACACCGTATCTCTAAATTCCCGTGGGAAAATAGCAGGACTTTTGACTTCAAACCACCCAATACCTAAAACCTTCATGTATATCTGGATCCACAATGACAGAAAGTTTTCTTTGCCCATAAACCATGCGTGATAAACCCTTTAATACTCGTCTTATTGGGCCGAGTGACATCTTATATTAGGTGACATCTCGGACCAAGTAACACCTTGGGTTATGTGACATCTTGGGACGGAGTGACTAACATCTTTGACTGAGTGATACCTAAGACTGAGTGACATCATAGACCAACAGACATCAGGGACCGAGTTACATCCTGTTCTGAGAGCCAGCTTCGACTTTAAGTTTAACCCATGAATATTTTTGTCCCCATTGGCGTACATGTATTTAAAATCTAAGTTCATTGTTGGATAAACCGATGCTAGTCAAAGATGTGGCCGTGTGGCTGAATGTCGCTACGGTTTCGTTCCATGATTGCTCCCATGCGTGGCACTGCTTGGTGGTCACTGCTTTCATTTCAAACCCGAAAAGGTAAGGACAAACAAGTGATATTGACAAACGAGAAGGATATTCCCATCAGTATGTTTGGGCGGAAAAGAGAATGTGGAACATTGCTAGGGCAATTTCAATCTTCCCGACTCACTACTCACTTAAGATACGTATTCCCCCCTCCCCCACCCATTATTTCTGCACGTTATTGGTGCTGGGTAGCATGTGACGTGGGGTGGGCTTTGCTTGTCTGGTTGTTTTTTTTAAAATGGATAAGAAATGTAGAAAACGTGTACTTCTGCGGTGTAACAAGAACAAGACAAGTTAAAAACTACATAGGCGCAATGTTTGAAACAATGTTTGTGAAACTATCTGTTTTTTGTTGAGCTAACGCTCTTCTAGCCCTGCTAAAAGTTTGGCTGGCGAGCGACATCAAGTGAGCAGATGATTTTCCGATCTCTAGCCTGGAATAAATTGCACTGAAGAGTTACATTAAAAAAGAATATCTTAGTCATTTGTTAAAAAGATCTCACAATGTTATTTTTTAATAAGAACTCCATTTCTTTAAAATAGTAGTTGAAAATGGTTGCATACATGAAGCCAAAGTGTTTCTCAAATTTAATCTGTTTGGAGCTTAGTCTTTTTAAAAAAGCTCCACAAATTTGAATGTCTAAAAAAATTCTGCCACCATCAACACTTTTTGTTCCTCTAAAATTCAAGCGACGAATATTCCGCGTGTAAACAATTAACAAACGACGTATTAATTAGATTGCATTGCGCTAAATTTAGCCTTTACTACGTACGTCTCAAATTTCCGTTCTTTCTTTTGTCTAATTGATTCTTCTGCCGCAACTACTTTTCAAATATTACAATTACATTATTCACGTCAAGTACCCCAGTTTCATGGGTTGAGAACCTACGATCTTCTTAGAATTGGCGAAATGTTTACTGTCAGGAAACAGTGACGTTGACCTAACAACAATCATATATTACAGCTTGAATATTTCTTTGTTCCTCTAGGTAAGTGTTTTAAATTGTTCCGGGTTCAAAGTTCGATGGCAGGATTACTTTAGAAATAATTAGCAACGGCGGCAAAAATGTCATTGTTATTATACTTGTACACTTTTAGTAACACCCGTGACCTTTTTTTATTTTTAAACTATAGACAAAGACGTGCTGGAAAAGTGATTTGTCAACATTCGTTAAACGTTTTCCCCCCGTCATATCAATAGACATGAACCTGTACTCGTCATGTACTCGTCATGTACTCGTCCTGTACTCGTCATGTACTCGTCATGTACTCGGCCTGTACTCGTCCTGTACTCGTCCTGTACTCGTCCTGTACTCGTCATGTACTCGTCCTGTACACGTCCTGTACTCGTCATGTACTCGTCATGTACTCGTCATGTACTCGTCATGTACTCGTCATGTACTCGTCCTGTACTCGTCCTGTACACGTTCTGTACTCGTCCTGTACTCGTCATGTACTCGTCATGTACTCGTCCTGTACACGTCCTGTACTCGTCATGTACTCGTCATGTACTCGTCATGTACTCGTCATGTACTCGTCCTGTACTCGTCCTGTACACGTTCTGTACTCGTCCTGTACTCGTCATGTACTCGTCATGTACTCGTCATGTACACGTCCTGTACACGTCCTGTACTCGTCCTGTACACGTCCTGTACACGTCCTGTACATGTCCTGTACACGTCCTGTACTCATCATGTACTTTTCCTGTACTCGTCCTGTACTCGTCCTGTACTCGTCCTGTACACGTCCTGTACTCGTCCTGTACACGTCCTGTACACGTCCTGTACTCCTCCTGTACTCGTCATGTACTCGTCCCTGTACACGCCCTGTACTCGTCCTGTACTCGTCATGTACTCGTCATGTACTCGTCATGTACTCGTCATGTACTCGTCATGTACTCGTCATGTACTCGTCCTGTACTCGTCCTGTACTCGTCATGTACGCGTCCTGTACTCGTCATGTACTCGTCATGTACTCGTCATGTACTCGTCATGTACTCGTCCTGTACTCGTCCTGTACACGTCCTGTACACGTCCTGTACACGTCATGTACACGTCCTGTACTCGTCCTGTACTCTTCCTGTACTCGTCCTGTACACGTCCTGTACACGTCATGTACTCGTCCTGTACTCGTCCTGTACTCGTCCTGTACACGTCCTGTACTCGTCATGTACTCGTCCTGTACTCGTCATGTACTCGCCCTGTACTCGTCATGTACTCGTCATGTACTCGTCATGTACTCGTCATGTACTCGTCATGTACGCGTCCTGTACTCGTCATGCACTCGTCATGTACTCGCCCTGTACACGTCCTGTACACGTCCTGTACACGTCCTGTACTCATCATGTACTTTTCCTGTACTCGTCCTGTACTCGTCATGTACTCGTCCTGTACTCGTCATGTACTCGTCATGTACTCTTCATGTACTCGTCATGTACTCGTCATGTACTCGTCATGTACTCGTCATGTACTCGTCATGTACCGTCTGTACTCGTCATGTACTCGTCATGTACTCGTCCTGTACTCGTCATGTACTCGTCATGTACTCGTCATGTACTCGTCATGTACTCGCCCTGTACTCGTCATGTACTCGTCCTGTACTCGTCATGTACTCGTCCTGTACTCGTCCTGTACACGTCATGTACACGTCCTGTACTCGTCATGTACACGTCCTGTACTCGTCCTGTACTGGTCCTGTACTCGTCATGTACTCGTCTTGTACTGCCTGCTTTATACTTGTCACGAGCTCCTGTTATTATAGTTTTGTTTCTCTCATGCTACGCTACATTATATTTCTTTGTCAGTGTTTGGGTATCTATTTACACTTTTCTTTGCAGAGTTATCTTAGAGTTAAATTCTTAAGAATTAGACTTTTTGTTAATAACACCTGCGGACTAGAGATTTTTTTATTATTTATTTATTTTATTTTTTTTAAATTTTTTTAATTATTTTTTTTTGGGGGGGGGTTGAGGTGGGGTGGTGGTGGCTGTTGTTGGGGGGGGGTTGATGTGGGGTGGTGGTGGTGGCTGTTGTCCAGTTAGATCGCTGCCCTGACAACAACGCCACCAGGCACTAGTTGTTGTACCAACCTCTATCAGGGCCGACGTCATCCTTGAACAACTCCAGCGGCGCTATTGACATCTAGATGAAAGCCAAATACTTACAACAGTCATCCTATTGCTCATGGAGTGATTAACCCCCGTCACATTTACACCACCACCACCCCCCCCCAACCACCGCCTTGACGGCAACACAAAACCGACCATTAAATGTCGTACGCGTGAGTTCACATGACCTTTGCTTGTGATGATGATGGTGGTGGTGGTGGTAGACGCGGTGGTGGTGGCAGTACTCGTCTTAATGAGCCGCTCGTCAACAGACGGGTCTACAGTTTTGTTGGTCGATCCATGCATGGAACAAAGAACATTTTAGAACACGCTTTAAAGTGCTTATGTGTGTGTAGTGCGTGGTGGTAACTGTTTAAAAACGAGTTGTTCATTATTGGAGTAGAATGTAGATAGTGATCGGGCGCGAGCGGCAGTGTAACAAATATTTTCTTTAAAAAATAATTTTTAAAAAAACAAAAACCAGAAAGAAATACAACAACGTAACAAAAACGACATGCGAAGTATGCGTCTCTAACTCAGTGCTTCTCAAAGTGGTGGTCCGCGGACCGGTGCCGGTCCGTGGGCCATCCGCTGCCGGTCTGCAGATGTTCTCAAAAAAAAGGACCGAAAAATTGTTAGTGCAGGGAAAATAGTGCACCGGTCCTTGGTGCAATGGAAAAAATTCCTGCCGGTCCGCCATACTAAAAAGTTTCAGAAGCACTGCTCTAACTGACGTTGTCCGTAACTTTAATTTAATAACTTTTAATCAACAAAGCCGCGATCTCTGTTTGACCCCCTAACCCCAGCGAGTTGATAATTACGTTAGGTATAGATAAGGTTCAATAAAAAAATTATAACATTTTAAAAATAAAATTTCGATTTCCAAAACACGGATAAAATTTGTTCCAACCGAAAGACTTAATTTATCGGTCTTCAAATTTCGTTACAGGATTCTTTGAAGAACTTTTCATGCGTCAAAGGATATCTGTGAAGGAAAACCGTGTTTTTGGCACCACACTTATTAAGAAACAGCAACACACACAATCATTCACAATGAAATACATGTTTTTTTACTATTTACTTTATTCTAAATAAAGACAAGATTTTTTTTAAAAGTTCATTCATAATTCATAATTATTAACATTATTAAGTTTTAAAAACCCCAACGTCATCCATTGAAACATTCAAAAGTGTCTAAACTGGAGACTTGATGATTCACTGCTTACATAATTTGTTCAATGAACCGTGTCTCACATTAGATTCTCATACTTCGAATGTGCCTAATGTAAACAGGACACGGACCACCAAACAATTATACCAGACAATTTCAGCGTCCAGTGTGCATCCATCGTTCCCCAACTATCCGCCGTTCTGGTCAGAGGACGCGGCCGACATCAAAGACGGGAATATTCACCGACAGTTTGTGAGAGGAACGTAGTCATAAAAACGTCCCGCACGTACATATCATTAACACCCCCACCCCCACCCCACCAGACAAGCTGTAAAATCTAGCGGGAACCCTCTAATCGTCCCCTCCCCTTCCCACGTTTCCCTTTTTCTCTCTCATATCCCCCACCCCCAATCACGCCGTTAATGCTTGACCAACGGTCATGGTTTAAATGCTACACGGGAGGGGGGGCGCGTTTTGACGAAAAGGCCACGTAGATGTCGCCGTTTGATAGCGTGATCCGTCTGGTCATTTGAGGGGCCCCGCGGAGAGAACGGTTCCATATTAATGTTACAACACGACTCGCTTCGTGAAACTTCAATTGATGGTGGGGGAATTTTCCTCCATGGCCTCCACACCCCCCCCCTTTCTGATTTCTTTGAATACAGCCGGGGGGGGGAGGGCGGTCATAAAATGTAACATACATGTGAAACGAACTTTTTGGCGGCAGCTTGACCGTTGCAGTACTGGGGTGTCCGTCAACACTGTACTTTTCCATCCCCAGCCCCCTCTCACCAACACCCCAGGGGCGGAGGATATCCCTCCTTACATCTGCGTTAGCGCAAGGCAAGGCCTACAATAACTTAACTTGTGTTTTCTACACTGACGGAGGCCAGGGCGAGGTTAAAGTACCGCACTTCGGTCAGGACCTTATAGATAGGAGAGATAATGAAAGTTGACCATAGCTATAAATAGATTTTATTATTTTTTTTCCAATTACTGATATCATGCGTTACAGTTTGTCAGCTTCTTTTTGTGTGTTCTTTATTTAGCACTGCATCCGGGTTTTATACTAGAATTCCCGCCACACAGCTATTTTTATACAAGCTACAAGAAAAATAGAACAGCAACTTCAACACCATATTATGTTCGGTTTTTACCCATTTCAAAACTAAAGTCAAATCAAATATTGCAACAAACCCATAGAACACAAAGAGAGTGTCATTATTGCAGTACGTACGGTACTCTGACACGCCTTACTTCACATCAGGTCTTCTTTCTCACAGTAATGCCCCACGCCCTCATTTCCTGTAGTTCAATACAGTCAAATACGTCTGTGACTTTTTTCGGACTTCCTACAACCGCCATCCTCCTTAACTCCACACCCACCGAACTGGGTTAAGAACCCCTGATTTTTTGTATTTTTCCAGCCTCCTAAGTTTATTGCCCATGCAGCCCATGTCTCGTTACTTACTTTTACTATTGACATCTATTGACATCTATTGACATCTATTGACATCTATTGATATCTTTTGATATCTATTGATATCTATTGGCATTTTGCAGGCAACCGCGGGTTCCAGAAGTAATGCTGTTAGTAGGGTCATCGGGACATCTGATGGACTGTCTTAAAACAATTTTTTACATCGGACAAAGCAGATCACTGTAATAGCCAGTATGTGGAGGGAAGTGTGTGTGTGGGGGGGGGGCTTCCACCCACATGTGTTTTATGTCTCCAAACTTTTCTACTGAAGGGCCGCATTAACTGTCAAACAGCAGTTTGTGAGCGACTACTAACCACCAACTACTAAGCTTTGTGGTAAACTACAGGTAAAGATATAATCTTTTTTGGAGTTTAAAAGGTCTCCAGGGGCCGGATGAGAGGGCCTCGCGACCGCATCTGGCCCACTGGCCGTAGTTTTGGAGACCCCTTCTATAGACAATGGAGATTTTTTTTTAAACTTAAGACACCCTGGATTAACAGACAAGCAGGACTTCCACGACATATAGGAGGCTAATGAAAGGTGGAGCATCTCCGTTCACTCTCTCTCCGTCTCCGTGCATGTCTTAAGGAGCATTGCAAATAATACCCGCCCTCCCCCCTTAATTTATGCACGTTATTATAGGAGCTCGATGTGTGTCAGATGGAGCAAAGTTTGCTCTTCAGCTAAATGCTACAACGCACTTTGTCAACCCTTGTCAATATTTTTTATTTTGTCTATGAAAAATATTTAGTCATATTATTATACGTTAAAAATAATTGTATTTGAAAAAAATGAAAACACTGGACTGTTGACGTTTTATATTTGTTTCTATCTTTTCATCTACCCAACGGCATTGATTGATGTCCATGATAAATCTAAACAGAGCCGATGGTGTCGTTCAACAAAGCCCGACTGGGTCAATGCGCAGTTGATTGACTCGTGTACAGCTGACATCTACGTTCTCGAGTGTGGCTGACTCGAGGGTCGGGTACAAACATGCCCTCGTGAGTAATCATCCATTAGTCGCTCGTGAATGTATCTATCGATACGATGTTATTGATTAGCCCCCCCCCCACTCTATACCTCCACAAATAGCGTTCAGCTAACGCCCTAAAATATGATTCGTAGACTGTAGATGTTTCCATTAATCTATAGAACTGTCAGCGTCTGTGTGTTGTTCTTTTACACACCACAACGCGTCATTACTAAATGTTTTCTAAACTATTATAAGAGATTATTCCCTTGTACCGAATTTCATTTTACCAGGATAGTGTATGCCTCTTTCTCGTTCACTTTCCAAATCGACTACGGTCATAAATGGAGGCTAACAAGCAAATTAACAATACTACATACGACCCAACATAAGCCTCATTTCTCTTTTCATTTACAGTTGGAGCATTAGTAATGAGGATAAAAGGAACCAAGATGATTAGCTATTTTTAATGGTTTCGTGATGGTAAATTCACTTCGTCATAGTCAAGGCGTGTCTCAGTGACTAGTAGTCCGGACATTGGGAGTAACCATTGTGCGACTTTACAACCTGAACGATTGAATGTATAATAATGGACCAGGAAAAAAATGACCCCCCGCCCCCTTTTCCAACTCACCTGATCCGTAAAGTTCCGTAAAGTGATCTTTAATCACACAGCTGGGCCGCCATTCATTGTGTGTGGAAATATGTAAATGAGGAAGCGCGTGATGTGCGTTTCACAATTAACATATTAATAACCGTTATTTCTTCAAACCAGCTGTAAACTTGGGCGTGTGTTTGTGTGTGTGTGGGGGGTCATCTGCGTTTCTGTTTAAGTAAATTAATTGTAGCAATTGACATTGAGGAGTCAGGATTTTTGTCTTTTATTTTCATAAATCTTACAGAAATTAATCAGTGCTTCTCAAATGACATTCGGATGACATTGGCACTTTAAAAAAATTATATAAATTTTAACAGAGAAAGCTAAAGACGCCGGCTCGTTATGAGATTATAGAAGAGGTTATCTATCCCACTTACAAAACCCAACTTTCCAAAGCCACCCTCACTAATGCTCTCACACAACACTTTCCCACCGCTCGATTTAATTACATTCGTTTATGTTGTTGCGCTTTTGTCTCGTAACAAAGTTAATCAGCGTCGTTGCCCGTTGGTTATTCTCTTGGGGAAAAGTCTCTGGCAGCAAACGCTCCCCGAGAGAATAACCAACGGGCAACGACGCTGATTAACTTTGTTTCTAACCTTTCTGATTAGACCCCTGGCTAGAAGACATACACACTGCATACCATAGTCCTTTTCTGCGTAGTGCGTCTTCTCTGAGTTCGTACGCCGTACGATGAACTTGCCAAGGCTGGGACCAGAAAGAAATATGTTTTATGTGTGTATATATATATATGTATATTAGGGCACTGGGGCAAACGAACGATTCAAAGAAAAGTAGGTAATCTTTTTAGGACGGGTTCGGTGCGGGGTCTTCCACAGCTGTCGTTGTGGCCAGGTCACGAGTCGGGACCTACGCCCCAAGTTGCCATTTAAGATCGATGGTTCTAAACTAAGGGTTCAAAGAATGTGTAGCAAAGGAGGTGGGGTGGTCTGTTCTCATTCCCAGAGCCACTAATGTGATTTGTTGTAAGGGGGGGGGGCTATATTTGGGTTTGATATGGACATAGTACGAGGATCCCTGTTCACAAGGGTTCTCTCGAGGTGCTGGCAGACACAATTGAAAAAGAACAGACAGAAAATGTGATCTAATTGAAATTGCGTCCCTACGTTGATTCTTTAGATTCCACCTTTTAATTTTAATATATATATATATATATATGTATGTATATATGTATTTAAAACTACATTTTAAATACTTAATTATTTTATTACTCTATTTCCGCATTGTTTAGCACCCCTAGTTTAAATATTTAGATATGAGCCTTACTAAGAAAACATCCTCTGTGACATATCTGGTTTAAATAAAGATGAGCACCGGTTAATATTGAGCTTGACGTTATTACTATAAACATCGTCATAATAATTGTTCATACTTGATTACCATTCACCATGAAGATTTCGGATATTTAAGTGATAGCTGGTAACAGCGGCATAAATAATAATCAACATTAAAAACACTTTTTAAAAACGAGTCTCATATTAAAAATGCACTAATTTTCTACTTTTTAGTCTACGCATTTTACAGTAAGTACAAAGCCAGCTTACCTTTTGACTATAAATCCCTTATATATGAGACATAACTAAAAGTAGTGATTATGTTTAAACGCGACATTTACAGACTGAAACAGAATTATCTCCCCTGGTTTTAAAACTGGGCGCAAGGACGGTAGGGGTGTGAACAGTGACGGTCGGCGTCAACGCGGGAACTGGGCACGTGAAAAAATTATAAACAAATAGTGGGACGGTTCCGATTAAACTTACAAAGCAAGTTCATATAAGACTAGTAATAAAACAAACCCGTAAAAACAAAGTTTTTGACTATAAATCCCTTATATATGAGACATAACTAAAATTATTGATTATGGTCAAATGCGACAAATATTTACAGACTGCATCTGTCTTCACTCAACTTTGCTTTTAACCCGGGGGGGGGGAGGTCTTGTCACCGATCGCTGGACCGAGTTCAGCGTGACACGCAAAATGTAAACAAAAGCACGCCGGTACACTTGGTTAAAACACGAGATGTGTTCACCTATGGCTGGGTTGAAGTCAAGTGACCCGTAAAATGTAAACGATAGCGACCGCTACATATAGTTTATATAGATAAACTAAAAATGCAATAATTTAATAAATGAACGTTCTATCGATCTGAAATTTTGATACGACGCATTGTTAGGTGACACGGGTCCGTGTGCCAAATTTCAGCTTGATTTTTTTACTTCTGTTTTTCCGCGGTGCCCAAGACAGAGAGACAGAGACGGCGGTGAAGTTAATATAAGGGATTTAAAAAGGGATCTAACGCTTGACTCTACTGCACTCTGCTAAGGATTTGTCAAGGATTTTGTCCAGTTCTGGGTACGATACCGACCAAGGTTGGTCACTGGTGAAACCGAGTTTACCTTCCATTGTTTGGAACTTAAACAAAGTAATTTATTCTAAAATTACAACGCAGCATGTGTCGTGTCACTAAACTATAAATTTAACAATTGGCCTAATAACCTACTTTCCCAACCAGTTAGTTCCCCGTTGATCACATTCGTATCTAACGGACCATTTGACTTAGTCCATTCAGGTGTAGTGTAGTGAATGGGATATATCTGAGATCGATAGCATTGTATCGATAATACTGAACAGATATGGTGTAGGTTAAACTCAAACTGATCTGACCTGGAGAATCACACTCTTTTATTACACGCCTCCACATGACGTAAACAGACCATCTTTATGTCTGGTATCATAGTCGCCCTATGAAGACCTGGTCGTTTAATGTAGGCGTCGACTTAGTTTTAACAGTTAATTTCAGAGTATTGCCCTTGCTTTGACACTTCCCGTAAAGCGAATGCCTTTGTTAATAACAATCACATAATGAGAATCCCTGTGGCGTGATTTAATGACGCAATTAGTTTGTTTTGTTTTTAAATCCTCTATATTAACTCGTGGTGTCTGAGCCCTTGCTTGCTTGTTTGTCGAAAAAACTTTGGATCGATTTTTAACCCACTTCCTCGTAAGCTAGCGAGCTGAAATTTTGCAGGCAGACTCGTGCCGATGATAAAAACAATGTATGAAAATTTCAGATTGATTGCATGTACTGTAATTAAATTAATAAATTTTTAGATTATTTTATTTATCTATATGTATCATGTTATTTTTTTTTAGATTGTCGCGGTGCGTATTATATTGAACGACCTTTTTAATACTTTCCTGTTGCACGATTCGGTGCGTATTATATTGACGTTACTTTTTAAATATATATTCCCGATCAGTGCGCATTACATTAAACATGTTTTACGAGACATAACTGAAATTTTGTATTTTTGGATTGTCTTGCGCTGCGTATTATAATGAACATTCTTTTAGTCATGTCTCCTATTTAAAGGATTTATAATCAAAAACTTGTTTTTTTACGGATTTTTTTTATTTAAAGGATGAAATCTGTGTGTATTTCACGTGACCAACATTTAATGCAATGATGATAGGTAATAAATCATACGTATTCATCATTTGTCTTGTTATTAGATAGAACTTCAAAAGATTAAAGGTCGGTCCACACATCAAATTTATCGTACAAATTTTTATCAAAATTTTATAAATAACCATGGAAAATTGCGTCAAGCACTATTTTATTTGGAGAACTCATAATTTATTTTTACCGATTTATAAAGATTTTGAAATTTGTGACAAGATTAAGTTTTACAGGAAAATTTGATGTGTGAACCGACCTTTAATCCAGGAATTTGGTCAAAGCCTATTACTATTGTGCCATAGTAACTTAGTAAGTTTCAAACTTAAATGCTGGAGGCCGAATCCTTCTGTTTAGACTGGTTTTGACAAAGTGGAGTTCAAATGTCAAAGTTCAAATATATGTGTGTATATTTAAAGAATTCAATTTTTTATTTAATGAAATAAAATTCATCAATACATGTATATTGTCCCTTAAACCAAAATATGAGAACCGTGACTATACAGTTATAACCGCATTAAATATAAGTATCTGACACCATTCAGTCTACATGTAATTGCTCCAATATATATTATAATCATGAGGGAAATAGTTCTCTGCAATGTATCAAGTGGGCAATCGTAATCCGGTTGGTTCTCTCAATGGAAGTGTTTTGGAATGAATGAAATATCTACGTCTTGGTCTACAGCCTGTGGTTTCGGGGTTAGAATTGAGGGGGGCTTCTGGGTGCTTTGATCTCGTGCACCTGTGACCTTGTTCTTTGGAAGCGGAAACTGTCGACGTGTTCCAAGGTTAAAAGCTGAATGATTGAAGTTCTGCCTTGGACGCATGTACATAGACTACGAAGACGATACGCCGTTAAGGGGCCGTCCGTAAATGAAGTCACGCGATTTTGGCCGATTTCTGACCCCCTCCCCCGCCTCGTCACGCGTCGTCATAAAAAGTTAGACCCCCCTCTAAAAATACGTCACAAAGCTTTGACCCCCCCCCCTTAAAAAACACAATAATCTTAATCCACATGACCGCACTGTGTTAAGTATCCTTCTGTGATATTTAAAATTAATGCCTTAAAAACTGAGCTAAGAAGAAAAGTTGTTTTGTGCTCCTCTCCAATTGCAATGTCAAGAATTTGATGCATTCAATAAAGTTAATGAATACTTGACTAATTTTAAATGGACTCATTTATCATTATATCTATAATGGCCAGGGGCGTTTGACCAAAAACCAATCGAACAATCATATCAAAAACGTTTATAATTCTATCAATAGATCCCCCCCCCCTTTTTTTTTAAAGAAAAAGGATATTCCGTGTTGTTTTGACTTAAAATACCTACACATAATCATATTCAGATCATTTTTTAGACACTTGTCATGCTTGTAAAACTCACCAGTAGCATTTTAGGGGGGGGGGCTAACGACGCTCTCCTAAATCACCGAGTCATGTGAGTAGGATCTAGAGTCTGGGGGTTGGGGGAGGGTATAACGCACACATAAACTTGTATATTTTGGGGTAACGGGCAAAAATGTTCGCCTACTCCTGCCGTAATATAACCAACCAAACGGAGCTGCGGTTACATCACAAATGCTTTGATGTTAACATCAAACGACGCAATTTCATAAGTTATCTTGTGGGTTCTCAAACTTAAGGATTATAATTAGATTTAATTTTCGTGTCTTGATAGCTTACGCCAACAAGCGTCTGATGGCCGACTTGCACATTGAGAAGCACTGATTTTTAAAAAAAATTAAATTAAAAAAAAATTAAAAGAGTCATTAAATAAATTGTAAGCGACCAAATATTTAAGTGGAAATTTTATTTAAAGTTACCCTTTTGATGTGACGTCACATTTCTTCAACCCCCCTCCCTCCCCCTCGCCAAAAAAGTGTGACCCCCCCTCTAGGTGCGTGACGTCATTTATGGACGGCCCCTAAGGGAAAGTTGGAGAACTGCCGAGCGGGGCACACTGAAATTATCGACAAACTTAAGTAGATAATCATGGAACAAGAAGGGCAGAGATTAGTGTTGGGAGTCTCTCGACAGGCCCAACAATCCCTGCCCAACATATGAACACGTTTGAGGTTTATTACTTTTAGTTTTAGATTTGTGGTGTTTATGATGGGGATAACATTCACGTTTCAATATCAAAATTAAAAGGGGTGGGAGTAGGGGGGATGTCAGGGATTATTATCCCAGGAGACACAATATTTCTTCCTATGGACTAAAACAGATGGTTGCATTTCGGCCAACGGCAGTGGGTTCTTTGTCTCTCTAATCCATTTTTTAAAACTTAAATCATGGCTGTCACCCAGGACATGACTCTTCATGTTTGTAAGGGTAAGCGGTTGGTTTAAAAAAAAGAGTTTGATCATATAGGAGCGACACAATAAATCAATATTTCACTTGTTATCGGATAAAAGTTCAAAGGCATATTTATATTGTTTCCTCTAAAAAATACACGTATATCTTTTTAAACGAAGAAGGATTTATATATTTTTTTATTTAATTGTTAGCTTTATGCGTTCCGTGAATAAACCATGAAGATTACTAGGATTAAGAATTAACAATTATCAATGCTATAAATTGAGCGCACAGTTTATAGTTTAAATCCCAATGGTATTTTTAAGGTGAACTTATTTTGTCATCTTGTCAACATGCGATTTAAAAAATTATTATTTAAGGTCAATTCTCTAATATTGCTATTCACCCATAGTTATAGACAATAACTTTATTCCAGCTCTAGATTACTTCTTAATCACTGCTCTACATAATTTTTGCTCTAACTACTAAATAATCCCCACTCTAGACTACTTCTTAATCCCTATTTTAGATTACTAACCTAATCCCTGCTCTAAGCTACTAGGTTAATCTCTATGTAAAGCGCTGTGAGCCCGGTTCCTTGTTGGGAAACAGCGCTATATAAATCATCAATTATTATTGTTATTATTATTACTAGGGGTTTTAGGGCGCCTACGGCGCCCACTTGGGCTGTAGGTAAAAAGCCCAAGTAACTTATCATTGTTTGATAAATACGAAATATTAAACTTCCTGAAATGTACACAAAGTATTTTATAATTATAAATCCTCAAATCCTCTTATTACATCGCTCTCTTTTCCAAAATTAAAATATAAGCTAAAACTATGGCGTCATATAATATTTCGTTTAGAATCTGTTAGTATTTTTAGAATTTTGCACACCCCCTGATGCGCGCCTTGTATATATACCTAAATATAAGCTCAAAAATGACGTCATAGCGATACGGATCCAACCTGTGACTTGGGCTATTATATTGTTTACTAGCAGACCCATCTCTAGTGCGTTGCAACGATCTCAGTAAAAAGGAATACATATAGATAAAAAAGGAATTACTTTAAGGGTCACCGGCCCACCAATTTAACATGTGAAGTTCGAAAATCTGTTCATTTACATCAATTTCATAACAAATATATAAATATATGTATCTCTATTTCTCAATATCGTGTAAAATTGAATGGGGAATACAATATTAAAAGTTTATTTTTAAAAAAAAACACATTTAGGGCCCCCAGCCCCGAGGAAATGGACATTAGGAGCTCAGTGCCCTATAGTAATTTAATATAGGCTCTTATGGTTTTATATACCGAGTTTGTTGAAAAAACCAGTTATTTTCTCATTATCTAACACTTAAACTAATTTTCATATAGCTAACATAAGGATAAAATACATTGAGGGGCCCCCGGGCCCATTCTGTTCAAGATGTATATTTTGAAAACCTGTTCCTTTAAATTCAGTTTCATCATGGATATGTTTCTCAAGGTCGTTAAAAACTGAGTGGAAAATAATATCTTAGCGTATACAACACAAAAAAAGAAGAAATTTTGGGCCCCTGTCCCATTCAATGTAAGATGTAAATTTCAAAATGCTGTTCATTTTAATTTAGTTTCATCATGGATATATTTCTCAAGATCGTTAAAAATAGAATGGCAAATAATATCTCAAATATATAAGAAAAAAAGACATTTGGGGCCCCCGCCCTGAACAATTGGACATTAGAAGTGCAGTGCCCTTTTTTAATATGGGTTACCAAGTTTTTATATACAAAGTTTGGTTAAGATCCATTCATTTATTCAGTAGATAACGCATAAACTAATTTTATATAGCTCATATAAGCAAAAAATGACATTAAGGTCCCCAGGGCCCATTTACTGCAAGATGTCAAGTTCAAAACACCTGTTTATTTCAATCAATTTCATAATGGATTTATTTATCTATATTTCTCAAGATAGTTAATAATTGAATGGGGAATAAAATCTTAAACGTTTCTTAAAAAAGACATTTTGGGCCCCCAGCCCCGAAGAAATGTACATTAGGAAATTAGTGCCCTATTGTATTTCAATATTAGCTACCAAGATGTTATGTACAAAGTTTGGTTAAGATCCATCAATTTACCTAATAGCTAACCCTTAAACTAATTTTTATATAGCTTAGGCACTCCAGTTAAAAATTTCAAATACAACTGACATAAACAAATAGCATATCATTGGAAAGAGCTTGCTTTCAGCTTTCCGTTGACATCAAAATCATTCTTCTATCTTTTATAGGAAAAAAGTTATGATTTTTTTTGTGAATTATTTTTCCTTCTTATTTATCTTTGTAATTAATTCTAAAAACTGTGATCGAATATTACCTTTTCCCACACTATTTTGTTCATAACTTAGTAATTAATGAAGATAGAACCCTGCAATTTAGGGGATGCATAAATTACACATACTTAAACAAAAAACAACACAGTAAATGTGAATTAATTAAATATATTTTATGAAACATGACCATATAAGGACAGGGGGTCAATAGCAACAAATGTCAACGAATTCAGTTTATATTATATTATAGCTCATATAAGAAAAAATCCTATTATGGGCCCCCGGCGCCCCATGAGTGTTAAATTTTGCAAAAAAGTTGCCTATTGCCATCCCAGGAGCGTACTCAAAAGTCTCCAAAAGTTTCATGGCGATCGGATGAATGGTTTAGTCAGCTATAAAGGACATACATACTTTGATTTATATATATATATAGATTATTTTTTAATCTCTGCTCCACTGACATTCTTGTTACGCTATGAATTGGTTTTGGTCACATCAACTTGTCAGTGTAAAATAGAACTATGGGTGTCAAATGGACACATTTGTACACAAGGCGTATGTGGAATGCGGCCTTGAGTCGGACTCTACTGCCCTAAAAAAATGTCGACCATTTCTGTGGACTTACTTAAAATGTTTTACGGAGTTGTGTTTTTTTTTGTTTTTTTTTAACCGCAGCTTTTAACATTTTTAATTAAAAGCGGGACTTTTATCAGAATGCAGTTCAGGACAAAAATTTCATAGCAACTATATTAAAAACTTATATTTCTTGATGCATATAATCGATGAAACAAAATAAATTATTTGTGTTATAAAAAAACAAAAGTCCTAGTTTTGTTTAACACATCATCAAGTTACCAACACACACACACCAATTTACCAACACACCAAGTTACCAACACACCAATTTACCAACACACCAAGTTACCAACACACACCAAGTTACCAACACACCAAGTTACCAACACACCAATTTACCAACACACTAAGTTACCAACACACCAAGTTACCAACACACCAAGTTATCGACCAACCAAGCCATCAACCCGCCAATGCATCAACCTTTTAAGCCTTAGCCCATGCCCTACTCTTGCGACCGATATAAAAAGAGATTTGGTATTGAGGGGAAAAATTCACGCCCTATAGATACAATCAAAACATTAGCATCATCCGGCGACGAATGGGAGCTATCCCGGAGAGTTTTCTATAGTAGAGATGGGCTCCTCCTTACAACAAAGGGGACTTATGGAAATGACCCTATAAAACTGTGCGCCAGCTGGTGGTGTGTATTTGGAGGGGGGGGGGACGCAGTTGATTACAGGGAGTCATTCTCATAATACGCAACTGCTGGTCCAAGTGAGGGGTGGGATTCCCTGCCAAGGTAAGGAGGAGTTGTCATGCCTATGTCCACGCTCTGATTCGGGTCAGGTTTTAAATTGTAATTAAATGGGCGTTCCTTAAAATATATATTTTTTTACTGATCGTTTGGAAATGAAATGCAGTTATAATAGGGAGATTGAAGAAACACAACCGTATTGCTTGCATACTCTATAAAAAAAGTTGTGTTTAGTATAACTCCACGATCTACAATGTCCTGTTTTCAAATAATTATTGTATTTGTTGTATTTTTTGTGTGTGCTTTATAAATAAATAAAAAAATTATACATAAAAAATAATGTAGTTGTAAAAAAAAGTTTTACTAAACAAATACTGTTCATTCAAATGAATACAATAAAATGACAATTAAATTTGAAATTAAAGTCTGATTTTTTTGGTGTGCGCTGTTCACTTTGCAAAGCACTCACATACCACTAGTGTCTTCATGTGGACCATAACTTTTGAATCATGCCAACACATGACAAGAATGTCATGTTTCCCATAACGGGGTGAGTCCTTACTCTGGCCCTTCTTTTTTTTTCCACATCTTTTTTTTTCTCCCCTCGTTCGACCCTTTTGACTTTACACAATAATTTATATTGTTTTTTTTTCCGTTAGTACATTCTGTTTGCTGTCGTCTCGTATAAATCATTTCAACCAGACGTTTTATTTCTATATTGTTTTTATATCAGCTTACACTTGCAGACATGTTCGTGTTCTGATTATTATTTATTTTTGTCTCCATACCTTGTGTTGTGTGTCTTTCATTGAAATATGCGCAAGTGCAAAGTTTTTCCCAAATGGAAAGATTTAAATTAATTAGTCACTGATTTGTAATTTCGCACTAAAAGCCTTTAAACGATTTGAAGTTCAGACTTAATCTCATCCCATTTCTACAAATAGAGACAGGTCATTGTGACCTCCTTGGAGCTGTTTCTTGACACCTTTGAACCTTCTTTGAAAATTAAACAACGGGTCTGGAAGATCTTTGTCCCTCTGTCTGTCTGGACTGGAGAGGAATAGGCGCGACTGCGGCCTCCGAGCACACCACAGCCACACGCCCTTGGGGTGGTCAAGTTCAGGACGTAAAACCACATTTGTGCCGCCCCTGACACGACATGTCAACGCTCACGATTTATTCACGCCACCGCCTCCTCCCTCTCACCTTTACATTCCAGACACGCCGCGGGCTTCAGTTACGTCATGGAGAGTTCTGACATGCGCAACGCCTCACTCCCACTTACACAAGTTTTAAAATAATATTAGTTACCCCCACACCCAACCGACGTTAGTGTATTTCTACGTTTACATATGAATAGGACCCCCTCCCCCCCCCCAAAAAAAAACAACAACTCATAACCTCTACATTTCTCATAACATGATGTTCTATACTTGAACTATATTCATAAAAAGTATTGCTATATCAGACGGTATTTTAAAGTTATTTGATACGGAGCTGGAGTATAGGAATTAAAACAGCGCCGTGAGTTGAATATCTGCCAATGGGATATGATGACTCATCAGATGACTGCGACCCTTCGTTTAATAAATAAATGATGTAGCATACACACAAACAAACACGTGTGTATGCATACAGGCTTCTCCTTTCCTCGATCTAGCCTTTTTTTTTACGCAAGGCCCTAAAATAATTTAAGGTCCCGAGTCCATCAGCTGAGGTTGTATCTCCCACTACGACCATAAACCATTGGGACAAGACACTCCATTCAGCAATTTCACATCCGGGTCTGCGTGTCAGCATCGGGGCGATACGTCATTGAGGGGACCACTTGAAGGCAAGAGGAGATGGCAGTTTTGGCGGGAAACTACAGGGGAAATGACGAGGCAGCTGAAGGGAGGCTCGTGATGTTTGATGAGTGTTTCCCAGCAGATACATTAGTAGCAGTGATACATTTCCTTGTTCCGAATCTATTTATAGCTAAATTCTTGTAGAATTCATTTCTTGGAATTCCGCAGAGCTGCTAGTGCTAGGCAGTTGGCGGGAAATGCTCACTCAGAAGTCTATATGGGAATCAATCAAAAAGCGTGTAAAACAGAAACTCATTTCATAGATATTAGCGATATAGTTCATTAGTCAGTTGGGAAATTTAATTAATTAATTAATTAATTGATTTGCGTTTTTAAAAGGAATCAATGTGTTCAAATATGGACTCGTTTCTTTAGTGAGGGAGATGTAGCAGTCTGCACCGGCACCGTGCCGCACTATGCGCACCCGCACAACAGCGGACTAAAAAGAAGAAAGGGAAGTGAAGCAAAAAAAAAGAGAGAGAGAGGATGGAGTTAGATGAATAAAGGAGTGCTTCATGATTATTTGAAAGTGTACTGTTATAGTCCTCAGTGACGACTCCTCACCATTAGATGTTTAATGTTTACTTACTTCAAGCTAAAACTCGACTACACAGATATGCTTACACATTCCTAGCTATCATGGATTCCTATGCCAATACAGTTGTATCTTACGAACCAGTAAACGCTTCAGACACGTGCAGAAGACGTAACCCATGTGCCAACTTGGGGGCCGTCCATAAAGTACGTCACGCTATTTTTTACCATTTTTAAGTCCCCTCCCCCTCCCCCTGTCAACAATCTCAGACCCCCCCCCGCACCTAAAGTACGTCACACTTTCGAAAAAATTTTTTGTTTGTTATTAACAAAATAATCAAAATTTAATTTAAAACAGCGTGACGTCACACATGGCCGGACTCCCCTCCCCCTGTCACAAACTGTCACACTTTCTTACACCCCCTCCCCCCTCTGGAGCGTGACGTAATTTATAGACGGGCCCTTGATACTTAACGCCCCTTTCTTCTCTAAATAATTGTCCGATTCCACCTCCGCCCCCTCTCCGAATCCACCAAATCCCCTTACCAAAAAGTTCATTGAACTTCAACAACTGAATAGACAGAAACTGAATAGACAGAAACAGAATAGACAGAAACTGAATAGACAGAAACTGAATAGACAGAAACAGAATAGACAGAAACTGAATAGACAGAAACTGAATAGACAGAAACTCAATAGACAGAAACTGAATAGACAGAAACTGAATAGACAGAAACTGAATAGACAGAAACTGAATAGACAGAAACTGAATAGACAGAAACTGAATAGACAGAAACTGAATAGACAGAAACTGAATAGACAAAAACTGAATAGACAGAAACTGAATAGACAAAAACTGAATGGACAGAAACTGAATAGACAAAAACTGAATAGACAGAAACTTAATAGACAGAAACTGAATGTCTTTTTAAAAATATTAACACATTAAATGAAATGATAAACAAACCAATGATTCGTGGTATAAATTAAACATGGATGTAATTAATTATAAAGTGTAATGTGCATGGCTTGATGTCACTATGACGTAAAGCAGTGGTTCCCAAGTTTTACTAGTCTCAAACCCATTTCAAAATCGTTATGTCAAACCTGGCAAACAAATAAACAAAGCTTATTAACATTTTATTGTTAATTAACTCCTTATTTCTTTGTTAGCATCTAAGACTAAGATAAATGTAAAGCTGACAAAAATGGTTTGTCCTTAATTTCCACGACACTCTGAAAGCTTTACACGTTGAGGACCGCTGATTTAGGGACGAGCAGCTGAAAAATTATTATTTATCTATCTACCCCATTATTACAACAATCTCAGTCTTTGTTGGTCTGGACATGATCGTTTGGCAGGCCAATGTTATGTGAGTGTTTAGTTTAATGTATGACGATAGGCCGACAAGGGTGAAAACAAGCCACGGGTCGTTGTGCGATAACACATCAATGACAACAATAGTAACATCAGAGCCATCGAATGTTTATATAGTTGCCATCTAGTTTTACTAGACTAATAATGGCCGAAATCTGCGCCACCAGACAATGAAGACTTACCAAGAATTTCACGACCAAACTGTGTTTATGAGACTTAACGCGATGGGTACGGCGACTGAAAAACAGAGAGGGTACATGGCTTGTATGGAAACTTTGATTTGGACTGTGGTCAGTGAGATAGGTAAAGAAGTGCCATCCGGGGCGGGACAAGTTTAGTGCATAATCTTTCATTGAAAAATCTCAAAGCTATATATTGAAAACAAAGCCCCCCCCTCCCCGCGACCATACAGAGATAAGAGGGTCGCCCGGGTGGAAACACCACCGCCGCCTCACATTCCCTCCCCCCGGGACTGTAGGGAGGCTGTTGACATAACCAGGGATTCAGATTACACACAATACGATGCCTTCCTCCCGCCAGCCGCATCAGACGACAACACGTTGGACAAAGTCAACAGACAAAGTAAGTGTGAAAATAGACTTAAGTGGTTAATGTGCCCACGGCGGTTTTGTCAACCAGACAAAATTCCTTGAACGAGAAAGGTGTCAAAAAATGACACATTTGAAACAATCTTGAGCGTTTCGGAAACCTTGGAGAGATGTTGCGTTTCGTCCCCACGGGCTGAAAATGTTGCGGAATTATTATTTTTTTTGAACAAGGTTCAAGGTGGGTAACCCAATGGGTTGCACGGGTTGTTTTTTTTGTTTTTTTTAAATGTGGCTTACTCTTTAAAGAAAAAAGACCATTTAGGCCCCTTTAAATTTCTTTTTACTCGACTCAGTGTTCCAATTTCCAAAATGAAACAATGTGTGACGTAGGGCCCCATAGCAATTGTTAGAGTGAGACCAGGACTTTTCTGTTGGACATTAATTGAGCCAATGTCCCATTTCGGCACGTCCTGATTTTGACTCAATCCTTTAAACCGACTTCGCCAGCATAGATGGATGCTGAAGTTAGTCCCTATATTTATGTCGTGTCCAACAGTCAGCTCTGTGGTGTGCGGCGATCTAGGTGACGCTGATGTCATACTCATAAACTCATTAGGCCAATGGGAAGTCCGTCATGTCAGCCCATACAATAAGATTTTAATGATTTGTTAATGGCGAATTTTTTAGCCTGACTTATGGGGAAGACATGGGAAAACGCCCCCACTGCAATTAAATATTTTTTAAAAAAATATAATAATAAATTTGGAATGCTCAAGGCAAAAAAATGGGGCGAGGTATACACGGGAACAAAACACATTGGCAATGCGCTGAAACTTTTCTAGTAAAAATAAAATTGACATAATACTCATTTCATTGCAATTCGAATTATGTTGTTTTTGCTTTGTGTTCTTAAAAGAAACCTGAGTGTTTAAGCATGGTTAAAATTGCATCTTGTTGTAGGGCCTGCCAACTGTCGACCGGGAACTCATTGCCGTGTTATTACAAGGGGTAGTAAACTTGCGCCCCAGTACCCATGAAAATGTGGTAGCAGTGTTTATACCAGTGCTGTTAACTCAAGGTGCCAAATTTTCACACGCAGGAGTAAAAGAATTCCCTAATTAGACTAAAAATTCCCACATGCATTAAATTCTGTTGGCGAAGCAATCTCATATATTCCCATATTTAAGGCCAAATCCTCATAAATTCCCATTTCTATAAATTTGTCTAATTTGGCTAAAAAAAATTCCCCACGATTTGGGAAATTTCACAGGAGTTAACAGCACTGGTTTATACCAGTGATGGCGAACCTATGGCACGCGTGCCACAGTCGGCACGCAGAGAAAGATCAGCCGGCACCCAACTAAAATACCACCGCCTTAATCAAACCACTTTAATGGCACTTTGTGTTGGCAATTTGTTATAAATAAGTGGGTTTTGATTGAATTTTTGGGCACGCGGCCCCAAAAAGGCTCGCCATCACTGGTCTATACCAATGGTGGCCAAACTGCGGCTCGCGAGCCGCATACGGCTCTTCTTTGTTCACATAGCGGCTGGCGAATAATGTATTAAATTAAAACTTTTCGTTTGAAATATATGCTGTGAAATACTTTTAACACGAAAACGCTTAAGAAGAGATATCTGTAAGCGGGACATAAAATACGGTCCCGACAAACTACAATGTACTTTGATACGCCTCCTCTGAAAAAACAATCGCCCAACACAAAAAGATGTTGGTTCTTTGAATGAATGAAATAAGGAAAACACGACGGCACCGCCGAGAATTAAGAGGAGCATGAAATAAAGTGAAGCGGTGTTTTGTGTTATTAATAATAACACCCCTACTTTTATGGTAGGTCAGGACGCTAACTTGGCTTTGAAATACACCGACAACATTGAGTTACTGGATGATCTAACACACCCCCCCCCTTATCCTCCTCCCTACTCCCTACCATACTTTTAAAAATAAAAACTCATCTATTATTGGGTTTGCAAAAAAATAATATTTTAGTCGTTCAATGACTCTCAATGTAATAACAATAATAAATGCTGGGACCACCCAATTTGCGCCCCCCCCCCTGGCACCGCCTACCGTTGGTTCTCAACTTTTACTAACTCGTAGCCTTCCTTTCCTTACCCCCCCCCCGAATTCACCTGATACGCCCTTGTATCGTAAGCTCGTAACTATATCATGCTGCTGTTGTCATTGTCAGTACAAATATTTTAAGGTAAGTTAAAGTAATACAAACTTTCCCGTTTTCCAGACATTATTCTTTTTTGATAAGCCTAACTTCATTATTATTATTTTTTAAAACTATTTTCTTTTTAAATTATTACTTTCCCACAAATTTCGGAGATATCAGTTACTGAGTGAAAATACCTGAGTCTATTCCAGTAGCCTAAGACTAACAAGTATTTCAATGCGTCATTTATCTTTGCTGATAATTCATTCATTTATTAAATTTATATCACTGTGCGAGTATCAAGAGCGAAAAAAACACATACAAGGAAATAAGGGTAGAGAGCCCCTGATCTAGACTAACAGTTTAAACATTTACTACTATAGCACAATCTCCGGAAATGGCTAACCAATGTAGTCTGTGACCATAGCAACTTAAGAATTGTGAAGTCTGGAGAAAAATATCATTTTATTATAAACTACGAGTCTCTGAGGAACAATGAACACTAAACCTGAGAGCCTGGAACACAACACTCAACAAGATTTGGGTTTAACAAATAAACTTTGTGTTGGCTCCAATCACATTGTCAACATTGATGTTTCAGTTTCAGTCAACTTGTGTTTACTGATCTATTCACCTAATCTTGTACTGGATGCTTTTACTCGAGTGGGCTTAATAGTGATGAAGCTGTGGTTGAAGGGGGGGGGGCGAGGAATTTCTGGATGAGATTGTTTTCCTAAATCCAGGGGCGTAGAAAGAGGGGGGGGGGTACGCCCCGTTTTCTACCTTTACTTTTTATGCATGGGCGGCATTTTCGGTCAGCTACATAACGACCTCGGAGGGTTGACGCAAAAGTTTGTGTTTACCACAGAGGGTGGAAGGCGTCACGAACCCTAACTTCTCCACTGCCTGAAACACCAACTTATACCGCAATATGGGGTAATTATTTTGTTGTAACGTACTGTCGTAGATGGTGGTAGTAAAAGCGTGAAATCGATATGTCCCACGTTTACCACGAGTTGATGGCCACTAACGTGGTCGTAGGTTCCCGTGGGAATGGCCCGCCTTTACGCCACCTTAATGACCTTCTCGGTCTGTCAGTTAAGTGCTGTCTGATATAGACCTTACAGGATGGCAGTTTTAATTACTGTCTCTCAAAAAGTCACCTCTCGTCAAGACAGGTCTAAGTGCTGTCTCATATTGACTTTACAGCATGGCAGTTCTAAGTACGGTCTCACAGTGACCTCCGGTCAAGACAGCTTTAAGTGCTGTCTCATATTGACTTTACAGCATGGCAGTTCTAAGTACTGTCTCACAGTGACCTCCCGTCAAGACAGCAAGCGGCAGGTCTGTCACTCATTGATCTGAGAGGATGACAGTTTTGATTGCTGAGCTTTCCTAGACCCACCCATATGCCACTTTTAACTGATATCTTTTATAGGCCTACCAAAATGAAAGTCTCACGTGGACAATGATTTTTTTTTCGTCGTGATGAAATCTTGGATATTTACATTTACACTGTTGTCCTGAAACTTTTACCTAAATGAAACAGATTCTATAAAATGTTAAAGTTATCACAACTATAACATTTCGGTGATGAACAGAACATTTATTTCCCTTAAGTTTTAAATTATCTGGAAACTTGCTTTTACTTTAAGAGTATAAGTTATAAAATAAAGCACTGATAACGTTCGTGTCTTTATTTTCACACTTCATTTTTTTTTGCATGTAATTATTTAAATAATTTTTAAATTGTATTGTTATTAGTTTAGTTTAATGACATCATAAGCGGTGACTATCAATATATACTACGTTTTAGGGATTATGCGCTCATTGCTGGGTAGTATACGGGATGATGGGACATTGCTGGAGTATACGGGATGATGTGGACATTGCTGGGTAGTATACGGGATGCGAGATGATGTGGACATTGCTGGGCAGTATACGGAATACGGGATGATGTGGACATTGCTAGGGCAGTATACGGAATACGGGATGATGTGGACATTGCTGGGCAGTATACGGAATACGGGATGATGTGGGACATTGCTGGGCAGTATACGGGATGATGTGGACATTGCTAGGGCAGTATACGGGATGACGTGGACATTGCTGGGCAGTATAGGGAGTGACATTGCGGGCATACGGGATGATGTGGACATTGCTGGGAAGCATACGGAATGCGAGATGATGTGGACATTGCTGGGCAGTGTACGGGATGACGTGGAGATTACTGGGCATTATACGGGATGATGTGGGTATAGCTAGACATAATCCTACCACCACTACCACCTCATCCCTACGAGCGCCACATCTGTTGCCAGCCATGTTGGCCAATCCTTCCCCCAATCTCTGCCGTTGAACGGTTCTCTCGCACGCCACACGACCCAGCGGTGCGATCATTTCTCTACTTTTATGCGTCTGTTTAGTTGGGTTTCTCTACTTAGTACATTCTTTATTACAGAGCTAACGCTGCCACGGCGACAGCTTTTACCAATATCCGGTTACAGCCACCAATAAGAGTAATTATGATGTAAAATTAACTGCTAGAGACTACTGGAGAAATCATTGGATCGCGTGTATTCAAGTCAAGAGCAACCAAAATTATCCCCACTATCATTATTTGTTTGAATCATTCAAGATCCGATATGTGCAATAGCATTTTTAAAGATATTTGAAAATGTAAGTTAGTGTTTAGCTCAATATTTTATATTGTTTGAAATAATCGCAAATAGAATGGACAGACATTTTTTACTCTCAAACATACATATCACATATACGTTGCTATTCTCTTTTCTCGGTCTTTAGTCTTTGCGTCTCCTTGTAGAGGATTTCAGAACCGTCTATATGTACACTTTTCTAGTCATTGACTTATTGTTTTGTTCCCCACTCCCACACCCTGACCAGATCACCGTCTTCTATCGTCACTTTGATCATTTCGTGTTGTTACTTCTCTCTCCATCCCGCACTGATACGGGTTACAATAAGGACCGTTATTGCCACAGTTTGCTGCCTCTAAGTTTCGGCTAATCCGCCCTTGTAGCATTGAGAGAAAACAAAATACTATACAGTGAAGGGTTCTCCTTGTTTACGTTGATTGCTGGAAAAAACAAGATCTCTGATAGTCAGTCACCGTTAACTAGACCAATGACTTGTCAACTCTTACGGGACCAATGCCCTGGATAAAACGTATCTATTCTGACGGGACCAATGCCCTGACAACTAGTTCACTCTTACGGGACCGATGCCCTGATAATTAGTCGACTCTTACGGGACCAATGCCCTGATATAGTCGACTCTACGGGACCAATGCCCTGACAACTAGTTCACTCTTACGGGACCAATGCCCTGATAATTAGTCGACTCTTACTGGACCGATGCCCTGAAAGTCTTATGAGCAGACCATGTTCATCCTGAGCGTCTTGCACTCCAAGGCTTCCGACTTATAAATTTCATATTAAGAAATTTGAATACTTGTTATTTACTGTAAATATATTTATTTTAAAAAATCAAAATCTTGATTTACCTGAAACATTTCTTATTAATTGTTTTGCATAATGGATTGTGAATGTCTCCTGAAAATTTGATACGCATATCTCTAAAATTAAAAAAAAATTTGTGAGGGAAAGAGTACAGAATTTTGAAATGTGGGTCACACGTTTTGGAATAAATTATATAGGTTATATAAGGGGCAAAAAGAAATTGACAAAAAAAAATCATAACTCTACTTCTATAAAAGATAGAAAGACAAAACATGTGTTTTTTAAAAGATCTTAGCAAGCCCTTTAAAATGATATATTATTTAAGCCTATTGAACTTCAGTTAAATTTTCTGTCAAAGTATCTATTGGAGTGTAATATCCGTGTGTTAAAATGCGTTTCAAACAAATACTTGAACACGTGATTAAATTACTATCAAGCTAACTGGATGAATCTGCTCGCTCTGTTTTAATGCTCTCTGACATTGGCGGCGTCCTTGAAGATTATTTTGCTCGACCGGTTATCCAAAGAGCTCATGAGGTGATGGAACAGATAATAGATTTCCTCTTTTTCTAAAGCAATTTCTTTGTATTGAATGTCTTTCAATAATATCATCTGGAATATTTGAAGTACAACGATTAAATATCAGTGAACTGCGATACTAGACTTGGAGAATTTTTGGGCGTGGATGTACCCCTGGGGGGAACACCCTTCTAAATGTCATGTTTTGTTATGTTGTTGACATAACTTTTCCTGCCCCGACTCACTTTCCTAAATGAATGCATTCCAGATCGCAGCACTAATCATCCCATTGACTTCTCCGCATGCGGCTAGACACCTCCCCTCCACCCCCACCACCCCGACGGCCCGCTGTACCAGGGAGCAGATGGCGCCAGTGGCATCACGTGGTTCCATTGATTGGGAAGTAGCCAGGCAGTAAATTAATGAAATAGTGAGTGTTATTCTCAGCAAACGTCGCATCAAAGTCATCATGGTTTTTTTTCTTTTTAAAAGATAGTTCTGATGTGGGGGCGGGGCAGGGGTGGATATTTGAATTTTAATTTAACAAATGCAAATATTGTTTTAAACGTATGTGGGCTACATCAGTGATTCTCAAACTATTTAGTATAGCGGACCGGCGGGAATTTTTCCATTGCACCAGGGACCGGTGAACTATTTTCCATGCACTGACGCGGTAGCGAAATGTAATTTATTTTATTTATTTGTTTCATTCATGTACCCATTGCCGAAAAGTTGACACATTCTATAGAAGGGGTCGGGAAACCATGGCTCGCAAGCCAGATGTGGCTCTATTGATGGCTGCATCTGGCTCTCAGACAAATGTTCGATTATACAAATAAGTTTATTCAGACTCCTTTGATCTACATATTAATTGCACATAAAAAATAGCATAACAATATTATTATAAAGAATTCAGAGACACTATTATTGTACTTTTAGTGTTGAAATTACACAAAATGCACACTTTTGCTTGAACTTTTAGTTTTAAACATAATGTATGGCTCTCACAGAATTACTTTTCAAAATATGTGGTGTTTATGGCTCTCTCAGACAAAAAGTTTCCCGACCCTTGTTCTATAGGCTTAGTATTAAAGTTAAAGGTTTACAAATGGAAGATTATAATTAAATTTTTTCTGTTCTTTCTTGATAACTTCTGCGGGCCGGCAGCGGATGGCACACGGACCGGCACCGGGAAGTCAAATTAAATAGTCGCAAATTTTATATATATACATTTTTTAAATTTAATTAATTTTTGTATCTTCTAGTCATAAATTAATAATGTGTTTAGAAATGATCACACAGACCTAGACCTAGACCTAGACCTAGACCTAGACCTAGACCTAGACCTAGACCTAGACCTAGACCTAGACCTAGACCTAGACCTAGACCTAGACCTAGACCTAGACCTAGACCTAGACCTAGACCTAGACCTAGACCTAGAACAGAACTAGAATCTAGAATCTAGAATGAGTATAAATGTTATTTTATTCATTTGATTCGTTACAATTCATTTCTAATATGATTTATCAAATCATTAGAAACTTAATCCTTATTTATTACTTGCAGCGTCCTTTACTCTAAGTTAACAATTTTTGTAAAGTAATGTGTACATAAAACAAGAACGAAATATGTTAACTGTTAACTGGTTCTACTTTCACTCAGTTTAAGTTAATATATGTATATATATATCCACTTTAAATAGATAGAAATTTATCAAAATAAAATTAAATGCCTTAGTTTTCATCGAGTGTGCACTATTCATTTGTCAGCACTTTGCATTCGTATTCTGGTATCGGGTCGCCATAAATGTTCCTTGTAAGCTGCGCGGCCTCGCAGATATCTGACCGACGCCGCGCAGTAGTTGAAAATTACCGTGCATCAAATTTGGTAAAATATGGCACACACAAAAATAGATGCTGTGCAACTTTGCACACGATTTTTTAATTTTTTATATTTTTTTTTGCTTTGCACACAGACCATCCAACGTTAGGGAACATTCGTCGCCATGCGGCATTAAGAAGAAAGTTGTACCAGTCGAAAGTTAGAAGGAAATATCCCACCTTAACCTAAGTACTTCCGGCACTTGCCTCGTTCTCTTGTCTCACCAATTGAAGAAGTCTTGTTATTTTATTTAACCAATCAAATGAGAATGTAAAAATGTGCTTATGTCCCCATTACAGAAAGTTGGATTACGTTAAGCTACTTCACAAATATGTCAAATTTAATACATTTTCAAATAAAGATTTGTTTTAACAAATATGTATTCGCGTCATGTAATTATTCTATTATTTTCTTTGTGTCTATTCTAAAACTTTTGTTTTATTTATTACATTTACATGATTAAAGAAGTCATTTTAAATACCCTTAAAATGGAGTAACTAAAACTCTCTAAAGTGCACCATGTTTTGTATTTTTAAATGAGGCACCTTGTTTTCGCGTTCTGAATAGGACACCAAACAATGTGTGTGTATATATATATATATATATATATATATATATATATATATATATAGTATATATATATATATATATATATATATATATATATATATATATATATATATATATATATATATATATACTAGCGTATGACCCGAAAAAATGACGGAAGTTTTCAGCTGAAATCTATTTATTTTATTAAAAAATGCAATTTTTTTAGGGCGCCTACGGCGCCGACCTTTTCAAAAGCCAAACTAACTTGTTCTTGTTTGATAAATACGAAATATTAAACTTTCTGAAATGTACACAAAGTATTTTATAATAGGGGTTGTAGGGTGCCTACGGCGCCCCCTTTGTTTTTTTAAATTTTATAATTAACCATCATCAAATCCTCTTTTTACATTGATCCCTTTTCCAAAATTAAAATACATGTATGATCGAAAACAATGACGTCATATAATATTTTTTACAGCGCATCTTTAATCTGCACACCTTTTGATGCATTGGTGCAGTAATTTGGTTTTCCCTGCTTTCTAAAATTAGTAGCGTCACGGACAGACATTGCAAGTTATATTGTTTAATTAATAATATATATTTAAATGAAAGTATGTATGTATGTTTGACCTTTATAGCTGACTAAACCATTCATCCGATCGCCATGAAACTTTTGGAGACTTTTGAGTACGCTCCCGGGTTAATAATAGGCATTTTTATTTTCAAAATTTAACACTAATGGGGCGGCGGGGACCCATAATATGATTTTTGTCTTATATGAGCTATATAAAAATTAGTTTAAGCGTTAGCTATTGGGTTAATTGATGGATCTTAATCATATTTGTATGTAACAACTTAGTAGCCAATATTGAAACACTATAGGGCACTAATTTCCTAATGTCCATTTCTTCGGGGCTGGGGGCCCAAAATGTCTTTTTTTAAAAACGTTTAAGATTTTATTCCCCATTCAATTATTAACTATCTTGAGAAATATAGATAAATATATCCATACGAAATTGATTGAAATAAACAGGTGTTCTGAACTTTATATCTTGCACTAAATGGGCCCTATGGCCCTTAATGTAGTTTTTTGCTAATATGAGCCATATAAAATTAGTTTATGCGTTAGCTACTGAGTAAATAAATGGATCTTAACCAAACTTTATATACATAAAGTTGGTAGCCCATATTATAATAACAAAGGGCACTGAACTTCTAATGTCCATTTTTTCGGGGCCGGGGCCCCAAATGTCTTTTTTTCGTATATCTTTAAGATATACTTTTACTGAGATCGTTGCAAGGCATGACGGGTCTGCTAGAATATATATATATATTATAGACGTAATTTTGGTTGTACATGCATAATGATGTAGAAGGTTGTGATACGATGTGGAAATGTGAAAAATGGCGCCTGTTACGTCACTTCTCTGCTCCTCCACCGCCTTTAATGCTTTTTGAATAGAATGGCAGACGACAAAAATTTGGACAACGTACTGCCAGACGGCAGCTGTTGCGTGGACGGGGGACACAAAGACTTCTTAATGCCACCGGGTTTTTGTCGTCTGCTTATACATTTCCAGCATGACGGGGTGCGCGGTCAACGACTCGAACCTAATCGACGCCACCCCAAGGCGCTCGTTTTATCGTGATAGAAACCGGTGGACATCTACATTGTTACTGTGGTTACATTATGGGACAAGGGATCTCAAACACTGTTTATGTATATCGTGGTATACAAGAACAGTATTAATATAACGAACTAACTATCTATGCATGGTTGGTGAATACTGAGCCATCGGTGCCACCAGTGCCGGATTTACCTATTTGCTAAGCAAGCTGTAGCTTAGGGCCCCACCTTCTTCTTAATATTTGGCACTGGCATAGAATATCTGGACTTCAAAGGGCCCCCATATCTCAAATAGCTAAGGGCCCTATCAAGTCTAAATCCGGCCCTGTGTGACTCCTATACACATGACGTCTTTAAAAAAATATACTTTACAATTGTCGATTTTTATTGAATGTCAAAAAATGAAATTAAAATGGCGCCATTCTTCAACTCCCTTTTCCCTCGAAAGGGATAACCAACTAAAGGTCACGTGCAGACGTCTCAGGCTTTGCTGGATGTTTTTTTTTGTTTTGTTTTTTTCCCCTCTCCTTTATCAGATTCCCCGGACCCTTAATCTACCATCGCTTAGGCCTTCTGATCGTGCGGAACTGGGCTAAGGGATAATTTCATATTTAAAATCGTGTTGGAAAAGATTTTGATCCCACAATTCATCTGGCAACAGCTGACTGCTGTGATTCATGTTTTTTTTTATATTTTTAATTTTTCTTCACCAGAACAAAATGTTAGGAGCGCGTTCGGAATGTGATCCGAGTTCATAGCACGCGTGTCCCATTGTCATAAGGGAGGGAATGATAGAGAGCCCACCCCCCCCCTTTTTTTTCCTTTGCCCCACACACAAACACATTTTCAGAGGAACGTGGAAATGAAAGAGACGAGGGTGGAGGTGGGAGTCAGCTGTCACAGTAAGGTGACCGAAGCACAAGCAAATGTCACAGCGGCACCCGTCACCTAAAAAAAAAGCTGTTACATTTTTTTCTTCTATTTATCGTGCAAAATGTCAGACTATTTAGGGTCCAGGTCTTAAGTTTTTTGTTTTCATTATTTTTTATTTGAAATGTATGATTATAAGTTAACTGAATATTTAAAAGAAAATAAATAATTTTATAAAATTATAAGTAAGTATGAACTTTTCATATATAAATGTTTGTGAGTTGATATTTTTGGGGGTTAAAACAATTCTAGCTTTGTTATGAAGGAAACTAAATTAACTAGTCATTTTTTTTTGGACCAAACAAAGAACACAATGACACTCACTGTAGTTGAGTCAAAGGTAAAAGTTAATTTTTTGTACAGCGACTGATAGACATGTTTATATTAATAATATTGTTAGGAAGTGAGACGACCTGATCTGTGTTTGTTTGTCCAAGCTTTGGTGAATATTGGCAGATGGACTGCGAGTGATCAGGTGACGGGCAGTGACGCGGCAGCGTTCAGTGAGAGGAGTAAGACCAATAACATTAGTTGTTTCATAAATCAGAGGCTTGATTGTTTATTATCGGTCAAAATTAGACCAATATCGTTACTTTTTACGTCGATCATAACTAAGTTAGGGGCACGGTGGTCGAGGGGCATGGTCATGGGAACGAATCTTTGTGAAGGCAGGGATTTTTTCCCAGGGCCAAGGTCGTCCCTGAGTCCACCCAGCACTGAAAGGGTACCTAACACTATTTGGGGAAAGAAAGGCGGCTGGGAATTTCGCGGAACCCTCATAGCCAAGACAAGAAAACTCGGTAAAACCCACCATCGATATAACCCATTAAACGATAGTGACTAAGTATAACCTACCAAACAATGCCGGCTTGATGTAACCCACCAAATAATTACGGCTTGATGTAACCCACCAAATAATTACGGCTTGATGTAACCCACCAAACAATGCCGGCTTGATGTAACCCACCAAATAATTACGGCTTGATGTAACCCACCAAACAATGCCGGCTTGATGTAACCCACCAAACAATGCCGGCTTGATGTAACCCACCAAACAATGCCGGCTTGATGTAACCCACCAAACACTGTCGGGTTGATGTAACCCACCAAACAATGCCGGCTTGATATAACCCACCAAATAATTACGGCTTGATGTAACCCACCAAACAATGCCGGCTTGATGTAACCCACCAAATAATTACGGCTTGATGTAACCCACCAAACAATGCCGGCTTGATGTAACCCACCAAATAATTACGGCTTGATGTAACCCACCAAACAATGCCGGCTTGATGTAACCCACCAAACAATGCCGGCTTGATGTAACCCACCAAACAATGCCGGCTTGATGTAACCCACCAAACAATGCCGGCTTGATGTAACCCACCAAATAATTACGGCTTGATGTAACCCACCAAATAATTACGGCTTGATGTAACCCACCAAACAATGCCGGCTTGATGTAACCCACCAAACAATGCCGGCTTGATGTAACCCACCAAACAATGACGGCTGGATATAACCCACCAAACACTGCCGGCTTGATGTAACCCACCAAACAATGCCGGCTTGATGTAACCCACCAAACACTGCCGGCTTGATGTAACCCACCAAACACTGCCGGCTTGATGTAACCCACCAAATAATTACGGCTTGATGTAACCCACCAAAACAATGACGGCTGGATATAACCCACCAAACACTGTCGGGTTGATGTAACCCACCAAACACTGCCGGCTTGATGTAACCCACCAAACAATGACGGCTGGATATAACCCACCAAACACTGTCGGGTTGATGTAACCCACCAAATAATTACGGCTTGATGTAACCCACCAAACAATGACGGCTGGATATAACCCACCAAACACTGTCGGGTTGATGTAACCCACCAAACACTGCCGGCTTGATGTAACCCACCAAACAATGCCGGCTGGATGTAACCCACCAAACACTGTCGGCTTGATGTAACCCACCAAACACTGCCGGCTTGATGTAACCCACCAAACAATGCCGGCTTGATGTAACCCACCAAACAATGACGGCTTGATGTAACCCACCAAACAATGCCGGCTTGATGTAACCCACCAAACATGCCGGCTTGATGTAACCCACCAAACATGCGGCTGATGTAACCCACCAAACAATGCCGGCTTGATGTAACCCACCAAACAATGCCGCTTGATATAACCCACCAAACACTGCCGGCTTGATGTAACCCACCAAACACTGCGGCTTGATGTAACCCACCAAACAATGCGGCTTGATGTAACCCACCAAACAATGCGGCTTGATGTAACCCACCAAACAATGCCGGCTTGATGTAACCCACCAAACAATTACGGCTTGATGTAACCCACCAAACAATGCCGGCTTGATGTAACCCACCAAACAATGCCGGCTTGATGTAACCCACCAAACAATGCCGGCTTGATGTAACCCACCAAACAATGCCGGCTTGATGTAACCCACCAAATAATACGGCTTGATGTAACCCACCAAATAATTACGGCTTGATGTAACCCACCAAACAATGCCGGCTTGATGTAACCCACCAAACAATGCCGGCTTGATGTAACCCACCAAACAATGACGGCTGGATATAACCCACCAAACACTGCCGGCTTGATGTAACCCACCAAACAATGCCGGCTTGATGTAACCCACCAAACACTGCCGGCTTGATGTAACCCACCAAACACTGCCGGCTTGATGTAACCCACCAAATAATTACGGCTTGATGTAACCCACCAAACAATGACGGCTGGATATAACCCACCAAACACTGTCGGGCTTGATGTAACCCACCAAACACTGCCGGCTTGATGTAACCCACCAAACAATGACGGCTGGATATAACCCACCAAACACTGTCGGGTTGATGTAACCCACCAAATAATTACGGCTTGATGTAACCCACCAAACAATGACGGCTGGATATAACCCACCAAACACTGTCGGGTTGATGTAACCCACCAAACACTGCCGGCTTGATGTAACCCACCAAACAATGCCGGCTGGATGTAACAAACCAAACACTGTCGGCTTGATGTAACCCACCAAACACTGCCGGCTTGATGTAACCCACCAAACAATGCCGGCTTGATGTAACCCACCAAACAATGCCGGCTTGATGTAACCCACCAAACAATGCCGGCTTGATATAACCCACCAAATAATTACGGCTTGATATAACCCACCAAACAATGCCGGCTTGATGTAACCCACCAAACAATGCCGGCTTGATATAACCCACCAAACAATGCCGGCTTGATATAACCCACCAAACACTGTCGGCTTGATGTAACCCACCAAACACTGCCGGCTTGATGTAACCCACCAAACAATGCCGGCTTGATGTAACCCACCAAACAATGCCGGCTTGATGTAACCCACCAAACAATGCCGGCTTGATATAACCCACCAAATAATTACGGCTTGATATAACCCACCAAACAATGCCGGCTTGATGTAACCCACCAAACAATGCCGGCTTGATGTAACCCACCAAACAATGACGGCTGGATATAACCCACCAAACACTGCCGGCTTGATGTAACCCACCAAACACTGCCGGCTTGATGTAACCCACCAAACACTGCCGGCTTGATGTAACCCACCAAACACTGCCGGCTTGATGTAACCCACCAAACAATGCCGGCTTGATGTAACCCACCAAACAATGCCGGCTTGATGTAACCCACCAAACAATGACGGCTGGATATAACCCACCCAACACTGCCGGCTTGATGTAACCCACCAAACACTGCCGGCTTGATGTAACCCACCAAACAATGCCGGCTTGATGTAACCCACCAAATAATTACGGCTTGATGTAACCCACCAAATAATTACGGCTTGATGTAACCCACCAAACAATGCCGGCTTGATGTAACCCACCAAATAATTACGGCTTGATGTAACCCACCAAACAATGCCGGCTTGATGTAACCCACCAAATAATTACGGCTTGATGTAACCCACCAAATAATTACGGCTTGATGTAACCCACCAAATAATTACGGCTTGATGTAACCCACCAAACAATGCCGGCTTGATGTAACCCACCAAACAATGCCGGCTTGATGTAACCCACCAAACAATGCCGGCTTGATGTAACCCACCAAACAATACCGGCTTGATGTCACCCACCAAACAATGACGGCTGGATATAACCCACCAAAAACTGCCGGCTTGATGTAACCCACCAAACACTGCCGGCTTGATGTAACCCACCAAACAATGACGGCTTGATGTAACCCACCAAACAATGACGGCTGGATATAACCCACCAAACACTGCCGGCTTGATGTAACCCACCAAACAATGACGGCTTGATGTAACCCACCAAACAATGACGGCTGGATATAACCCACCAAACAATGACGGCTTGATGTAACCCACCAAACACTGACGGCTGGATGTAACCCACCAAACACTGACGGCTTGATATAACCCACCAAACAATGACGGCTGGATGTAACCCACCAAACAATGACGGCTTGATGTAACCCACCAAACAATGACGGCTGGATGTAACCCACGAAACAATGACGGCTTGATGTAACCCACCAAACAATGACGGCTTGATGTAACCCACCAAACAATGACGGCTTGATGTAACCCACCAAACAATGACGGCTTGATGTAACCCACCAAACAATGACGGCTTGATGTAACCCACCAAACAATGACGGCTGGATGTAACCCACCAAACAATGACGGCTTGATGTAACCCACCAAACAATGACGGCTGGATGTAACCCACCAAACAATGACGGCTTGATGTAACCCACCAAACAATGACGGCTTGATGTAACCCACCAAACAATGACGGCTTGATGTAACCCACCAAACAATGACGGCTTGATGTAACCCACCAAACAATGACGGCTTGATGTAACCCACCAAACAATGACGGCTGGATATAACCCACCAAACAATGACGGCTTGATATAACAAATCAAACTATTGCGGTTATATATCATCAACCAAATAATGCCGACTATATATAACCAACCAAACTATGGCGGCTGTACATAACCCACAAAACTATTGCGTTTATATATAATCCACCAAATTATGACGGCTATATATGGCATACAAAACAATGACTGCTATATATATAACAAACCGAACTATTGCGGTTATATATCATCAACCAAATAAATAATGGCGGCTATATATAACCAACCAAACTATGGCGGCTGTATACAACCCACAAAACTATTGCGGTTATATATAATCCACCAAATTATGACGGCTATATATGGCATACTAAAAAATGACTGCGTGGATGCGTAAACATGCCATTACATGTACTTAATAAAACAATCCAGTATCCTTTTTAAGAATCCAATTTAGTACTTAAAATATCGTCACCACGCGACTTGATACAACACAGCACGCATTTTGTGACGACCTGCACTATTTTAATGTTTTAGTTAAATATAATTTTTAAAAGGATACGAGAATTTCGACTGTGTTTTTAGTTGCGTAATTGACATGTAATGAAAACGTAATGAACTATAGGTCTGTTAACGATAATTTCTCAAATAAAAATATTGTCGTGATGTTTGTTACTAGTAGTTTTTAAAAAATTAAATATTTTCATTTGTTTAAAACAGTGGTTCCCAAACTTTTTTTGATCCGTGGACCCCTTTTATAGTCAATACTTGTCAACGGACCCCCACATGGGAAGTGGGTCATTTTTGACTTCTGTTTTTCCGCCCAGCCCGCCGAGCCCAAGACAGAGAGAGACGGCCGCGAAGTTAATATAAGGGATTTAAAAATGAACCACTTCCCATGATCCGATCGAACTGAAATTTGGCACACGGACCCGTCTGACCTAACAATGCATCGTATCAAAATTTCAGATCGATCGAACCTACCGTAATTAAATTAATGCATTTTTAGTTTATCCTTATATGAGGTATGTAATTTAAATTCACATTTGTTATTGTTTTTTTGCCACGTGAAATTTTGAGCTGACGCATTGAGGCGACCCAACGAAGCGACGGGCGCTTTTGTTTACATTTTACGTGTCACTCTGAGCTCGGTCAAGCGAATCGGTGACCAGACTTTTCCCCTCTCCCCTACCCACCCCTCCCCCACCCACCCCTCCCCCCCCCACTAGGGTTATGATGCAAAGTTGAGTTAAGACAGATTCAGTCTGTAAATGTTTGAAAATAATCAATACTGTTAGTTATGTCTCATATATAAGGGATTTATAGTCAAAAACTTTGTTTTTACGGGTTTGTTTTATTAATTCATGGATTGAGAAAAATAACAGCTTTAAAAAAAAACTCTCTTGGAACAATTTATTTCCATTTGTAAATCTGAAAAGAAAGAATAAATTTAATATTGTACTGGAGGCGTATTTCAATCGGTAAACATAATATTTTCCCCGCAAACGCCTTATCACCAGACGAATTCGTCACACACAAAAAAAGAAAAATAAAACCCCATTTAAAAAATAAACAAATAAAAAAATATAAAAAAACTATCTGCCCACATAGTAAATTTGACCTTTAATACGGCACTATTTCACTATCGTAAGTTTTTTTTTAAATGGTGACGTTGAAGGTCACGTGCAAAGCACCATCTGTCTAAAAAGGCATCGCAGAGCTCCGTGGAGCGCTTATCCATTGGCACGACACGTGTCATCCTTCCCAGCCTTGGAGTGCCAGACGCACAGGCCGGTCGTGGTCTGCTCATGTCATAGGGGGCAGTCTACATTTGACACTTACGCTTCGCTCCGCCCCCATTAACCTTGCCATCACCCCAATGGGCGGCTTCACTTCCACCCCCCCCCACTTTAATGATTATTGTAAAGAAAAAAATATCTGCGAGTGATAACTAAAATATTTAAGTTTAGACTATAGTTGAAAGGCAATAATAATAGTATCGATTTGTCAGGCAGCATTGTATGACACATGACTTTACGACTGCATCTGTTACTAGTGAATCCATAAGTTTCAATGAGTCACTGATGCAGTTTATTTACATTGAATTTGGACACACGACATTATTGAAATGTCCAATATTTAAAAGTGTTTGTGTGTGTGTGTGTGTATATTTATAGTAATAAAGAAACGTGTACACTTTGATTGACATTCATTTGAAATTTCATTTGCTAATTGTCATAACTGATATAAATGTAGGTCTAATTGCGCTACTTTCCACATTGTCTTCTCATTTATCCAATATGTACCCACATTTTCCTTTTATTCTTCCGTTATTTTACTAGTGACTGATATGGTATTGAAAATCCAATGACGTCACATGCATTTTTTCTTTTAATTGGTGCGCGAAGCTTTCCCCATAATAGGATTATCTCTCGGCTTTCATACATCTGTCTCTGTGTACGTTCTAAACCTCTTGGGAGTAGATTTAACCTACTGACTTGGTTTAATTCGTGGCTCGTGTAGTCAACGTCAATAAAAGGAATGGAAAAAACCATGTGTCTGTATGTGTGTTTATAGTAAGTTTTAGATTTCAATAGCTTCTTCACATTTGCTCTATTTTAATTGACTCTTTGTGTTGGGGGGAAAAAAGGGGGGTGGGGTGGGCCGGGGGAGGGCTGATGGAGGATATTGACTGGACATGACATGACCCCAACACTTAATAAATGTAGGTCTAGTTCTTGTGCTCAGCTTTAAGAAATAATTCCACACAATGAAAATATTTTATTAGATTTCCATAAAGAAAGTCGCCATGTGTGTGGAAATTGGCAACAGTTTGCGGAGGAGGTAGGTGGGATAAACGTGTTTTTTTTTCGATTCATGATAATACTTTTAAGTAGCCCAACAATTTTGGTTAGATTCTGAAACAAATTTATTTTTTATTAATTTTTGATTGAAAATTATTATTTTTACTATTATTTCTTTTATGTCCTACAATCATACCCCGACCCTCCAGACTAACTGAAGCGTGGAAAAATATGATTTCCCTGTAGAATGACATAACTGAACAGTTTGTTCTTGAAAACCAACGGCCCATAAATAACGATTAAATTATTCAAAAACCAATATGTTGTAGTTTAAAAAATAAATATATAATATATATATATATATATAATATATATATATATATATATATATATATATATATATATATATATGTTGTTAGCAGTAGAGAAGCAATGATAAGACACGTCCGGGGTGCACTCAGCAATACAACGCTAATTCGTAGAAAAAATATTTATATAATGAACCTAAAAAATATTATTTTTTTAATGTCAGGAATGGGGGAGGGGGGGGGGACAAAATTGAAGGTAGATGAGCAATTACATTTTAGGCATTTTCCTATAACTCATTGCATCAATTTTTTTAATTATTAATTTTAACGGATACCTTTTACATTTATTTTGAGGGTACATTTGCTGTTATCATTGCAGGATTTACATATTAAATATTTGCTAAACAAAGGGAGGGGGGAGGGTCTTCATAATTTAATTTCATTGCGTGATGATCTAATTTCAAAGATTTTACCTTTGGAAGGAATTCTTTTGGAAGTTTGTATTGCAAAAAAGTACATATTTATAATACTTTCAATAATAATACATATTTATAATATTCATAATTTATAATACATATTTGTATATTCCATGTATATGTATATGTAACACAAATAATATTTGATCAATCTGGTATTTTAAGCGCTGACAAATTCCCAAGACAAAGAATGTCGAGTACTGTGCTGTAACTACAATGTTGTTGGTCTGAAAGTTGTTTACACAGCTTCTCTCTAGTTACCCAACAGTGATGGTCTGGTTACCTTTCCATGCAAGCCCAAATTACCCGATCGTCTCGACAACCTGGCCGCAAGCGGGCGGAGGTGGCGCGGGAGTGGAGGGGGGTGACACCCACCAACTGGTATACTTCTCAGAGCCCAAGTGTGGTCCGAGATAAGGGGCCAGGGAATAGTGTAAGAGTTGTATCTAAACAGCTAGGGGCCAAATGTCAGAGGCCCCACGGTCTCAGAAATCGTTTTTTTTTCTTTTTAACACGAGAAGGGGCGGTGAAGGGGATGGCGGTTGTAGATATTTTATCTCCTAATTTCGTTTCATTTTCTCAGATCGTTTGCCAGTAGGGGGAAGACAATGCAAATCTACTATCTTGTGGACGAGAAGGTGGTGGGGAAGGTTGGCATGAGCGACAACACCCCCCCCCACTCACACCCACCTTTTTTGTGTATCTTCCTATCTGTCCCGGCTGACGTGTCAAGATGAAATTAACCTCTGACCTCTGCTTTGCTACAAATTAAATAACTTTCCGTCGTATTTTTGGCTATAATACAATCGGGGTGTTTAAATATATATTTTCAATTTAAAAACTACATGTATCAATAATTCATCTGGACACTTAAACCTCTTCAATAGCCACCATCCAACAGCTTCTAGAACTTTGATTGATTTAAAGATCTGTATTCCCAGCTATTTTACCACCGTTGATTTAGCTGCTCAAATACGGAAATGGTGAAGTTTATCAAATATGGGCTATATCACAAAATGCTTTGTATATGTTACAGGCAAAGTGTGAAATTCAGGCATTCTATAGACTGCCCAGTTGTCGTCCGGCAAAGTATGTAATTGGCCTACCCCCGCCAATTTTCCAGCCACTAATGTTGGCAGTGGCGCTTTGGTCGTTTTATGATTGCGATCGAATCCTGTGAGTGTTGAAAGTTATTGTAAGACACCGTTTAGCCGGTACGAGGTTCCACTACCAAATCAAAGGCAATATTTCCAAAATTCTTCTCACGACGGCAGTTTATATACCATCCGGCTGAGATTCCACAGACGTTCTCCCATAACGTTTCCCCTTGGATTGCTGTGTGATCATGTCGGAAGAGAATGTAGTGCTAGGACAGAAATCACGCCATGGTGACATTAAAGATCACCATACGAAGCTCTCTTTGGCTGCAGAGCCAAATTAGGCCCCACTACGTCGTCCCTACCTGACGATGTTTTACAAGATGTGTAAACAGAGGAAGACCTCCATAAAATAATACAGAGCCTACATCAGGTGTTTTATTTTGTATTACTTCCACTTTAAATTAGTTAATTATCAATAAAGTATTTTGTTGTGCTCTCTTTACACTTTGCCTAAACGAAATCCGGAATTCTATAGAATGCCTAGGCATTCTATACAATTCCTAGGCAAAGTATACAAAAAGTTTTACAAATTCCATACTTTGCCTGAAACCATCAGACATTCTATACATTGCCTAGGCATTCTATAGAATGCCTGATTTCACACATTGCCTGTAACATATACACATATATGTTGCATTCCCATATTTTAAAACACAAAAGAAAACATAGATAAACTAGAACACATTTTAAAAATAGCAGGAAGAATTTTCAAAATTGACAAGGGTAACACCGTTAATTAAATCAAGATAACTTGAAACATTAGAGGATAGGAGAACAAAGAGCAAAAGTAGAAATACATGAGGCAATAATACATTCTAACTTGGAAATACAACACAAAGATAACCTAATACATGTACAACCATCAGATAGACATAGGGATTTTTAAAAAACCACTTCTTATTCCGTGTGGAAGAGTAAATTCATACACATTCTCTTTCTTACCATTCGGAATTCAGACGTGGTATGGGTTTCCTCAAGAAGCCAGGAAAACCAACACTCCATCAACATTTAAAACTGTAATGTTTTTATGCAATACTAGTTTTAAAAAAATCACTGATAAGCATAGGACGCACTACTCTTCTGTTATAGATACGATTAAGATTAGCTTGCCCATGTTTCTTCATACATATTCCAATTTGGCGTGTTTTAGACATCATTGAATGTGTGTTCAAGCACTGTTAAAGTAAGTGTTTTAGACATCATGAATGTGTGTTCAAGTTCTGTTACAGTAAGTGTTTTAGACATCATGAATGTGTGTTTATGAAAGCTTATGAGGGCTCATCAAATTAAACTCAACTTGTATAAACATTATACAGACATTTTATGTGTGCCTATAGTTAATTATCATTTAGGAGATGAGATCAAGCTAAAACTATGACTTGTTGGGTGTGTGTTAAGTTAAACAAGAATCCACGCTGGACCACAGTGCGACTATTATAAATATTGTCGTGGACCAGACTTTGGCTGTAATAATAATTTTTTTTTAAAGTCTCGGTTAGTCTAGCCTTCAAAAATGTAAATCTGGAAACATCTGATCACATGCCTTGCGATACTACATCTGATTTCAACGCAGACTCAAACGTGGAGCCAAGATAGAAGTGATCTTGTCATTAGGGAAAACAAAACGAGAACTCACGAAGTTAATCAGCTTCCAACCCCCCCCCCTCTCAAACCTCACAACCAACATTCCTACACACACGCACCATCTCAACAACACACACGAACCTGGACCAGTCAATGTGCTTAATAGGATTATCTCTAACTTTATCGGACCAGAAAAGAATTAACTAAACACCACCTCGGGCTGTTTTATAATATGACACTGAGGGATAAAACCCCACACTGGTCAGTCCAATTGTTTATCTACCTAATCTAAACAATCCAAATGACCACGGGCCGTGTCAAGATAGGAGTTGGTCTTCTCTACTATCCCATTTCGTTTTTAACAGCTGGTCAGTTGGCGCCAAATTCGTACAGCATAACCTTGGGCTCTCTGCCCCTTCAAACACCAACAGTGGCGTAGCTAGGGATTCCGGGGCCCGAGGGGGGGGCTTGGCCTCTTTGGGGGGGGGGCTGTCTACATGGCGATGGCGTAATATTTAATTTTTAAAAAATTTCGGAACTCCTTTCGAATTTGGACCCCCCCTCCCCTAGCTAGCTACGCCACTGAACAGCAATCAGATTTCAAAGTCAATGCGCTACAAAAAAGTGTGTTTACATTCAGAGGCGTCACTAGGGTTTGTGTCACCCGGGGCGGTAGCTCATGGTGTCACCCCCTCACGACTTAACCCATAGAACTCCTCCGAGTCTTACAGTGCTAAATAACGGGGATATACATAATTTTACACTTTGGTGTCCCCCCCTTGTGATGGTGTCACCTGGTGCGGTCCGCCCCCTCGCATTCCCCTAATGACGCCACTGTAAACGTGACACATTTTGTAATTTGTCTTCTTTAAATTGTTGTTTTAGTGTAACTTACTAATTTAAAAAATACGTGTCGGTGACCCGTAAAATGTCAAACAAAAAAGAGCGCAGATGAAGATTGGAGGGGATTTTTCTAATCTAATAGATGCTAATGTTTCAAGAGGGACTACCAACGAGGTATAGAGCTCTTATGTTTGCACCCATTTGTTGTCACTCTTTCATCGTGCCCTCTGTAAAGACATGTGACAACAATTTTAAAAAGCACAATGTTCCCAACATATGTCAGACAAGCCTTGAACTAAAAAAGTTAGTTTATTAATTAATTGAATGATATTTTTTAAGGTTAAGTCTTATCCGTCAAACTTTAAGAACATTTATCAATTTTAAGGAAAAAAAATCGTCTTTCTTTTGAAGGTGTCCAAAATGTAGGTGTTAATTGACTTACTTTTGTTGAGACTTTTTTTTAAATTATAGAATGTTAATGTTAACTGATATTATTTTATTAATACGTTTTCACGCTTAACGTATTTCATTGCATTTTGTATTTTTTTTCCTAGGTGAAAAAAATTAGCCATCTCCTTTGTTGACATAAAATTGTATACAGTAACATTTTAGATTTGGTGTCACCCCACTGATGGTGTCACCCGGGGCGGCCCGCCCCCACCGCACCCCCTAGTGACGCCACTGTTTACATTTTAAGAACCTATTTTTGGACCTGATAACTAATGACAAAATGTAAAGATTTAAAATAAATAAACAAAAATAAAAACAACTAAATTTGTGTCTTTATTTATCAAATTATGTTAAAACAAATTTAATTTTAATTAAAAGTTAGAAATTAAAATAAATTTAATTAACTTCGGTTCAGACTATCCCCCCCCCACCTCTCTCTCTCTCTCTCTCTCTGCTTTCCTCTCACTCTCTCTCTCTCTCTCTCTACTTTCCCCCCTCTCTCTCTCTCTCTTTCTCGCTTTCATTTTACTCATTGCTATTTGCACTATAACGAAGCCGGTCCAAACTTAGACAGGTAGTCATATTAATTAGTCGTGAGCCCATGGAAGAAATAAATTGTTGCCAATTAATGGCATATTGTTATTGCTCAAAATGCTTAGTTTCAACTGTTATGGACTATACATTTTGGGCATGCAGATCCTTATGAATGATTCGAGTACACATTAAAAAAACCACTAATAAAAAATATGACACTTTTTATCTGATACCATTAACATTTGAATAGCATACGACCCACTCCAAAGACATAAATATTAAATCATGCTGCATGAAAAGAAAATCAACCTAAAAACCAAAATTTCGAAGTCAATTCAAATTTTTGTTAAATAAAAAAGGGTTTAAAAATTGTAATCAAATTAACCATTTTGATTTTAGCTTATCTTGGCTGATTTCATAAAGTCAATAAGAAGAAGAAGAAGAAGAATTGAAAACTGGCAAAAAGTAATAAATAACAAATAAAAATAAAATATAATTATAATTCACCTTGACGAGCCCAACACCTTAAGTAGCAATGATCTATTACATACTAGAGACCTAGATTCACATATACACAAATAAATTAAATGTAACCCGCACTGAATTCCCATATATTTATGTGTATTGAAGCATAGATATGTACTGTTAATTAAATACTGTTTTTGTTAATGAAAAGTAGGCTATATTGGGACTAAATTTATAAGGCATTCATTGATGACACCTCTACTAACGTAAGCATTTTAAAAATAAGCAGGCAGTTGAATTAAGTAGGACCACCCCACTTTATAAAACGCAATTGCATAAAGGAAAAAGAATTAAATATATTCCTCACTAGAAGCAGGCAACATACGCAAGAAAATATTACTGTACCGTAAAGGGGTTATTATACATTGCCGGTAGTAGCGATCAAACCCATGGAATTATGGCTTCACCTGCTACGCATATGTCATGTCGACAGCTGTATGTAAATAAGTGCAGTTATTATTTAGGCAATGCCAAGGTCATTTTTGTTATTACTTATTACTTTAAATTCTAGTCTTTCAAAAAACTAAAATTAATAATAAGTAATAAGGCAAGGTTGATAAATTTATCAGATTGAGTTACTAGTTATATTAAATTCAATAATATTCCAGTAGAAATTGATTAATTAACATAAATAAAATAATAAACAATAAACCCGTTTTATCAATTATTCACTAAATTACTTCCTCATATTGTATTTAGTAATTTTGTTTTATAGTTTATAGTTAAACAACACAATAAATAAAAGTAAATGAAAACATTACATTTTACTGATCTTTTGCTATGAAGTATAACCTTACCCACTAAGCCAAGCATAAGCAAGATGCGGAAAAAATAATTTAGTTAATTTAAAGTACTGAGAGTTAAAATAATTGACATTGCAACTACCACACCCTTATTAAACTTAAACGGATGATATACTGCTAGATGCGAACGTAAACGGTTAAAGTACAACATTCTTAAATTATAATAACGATTAAATAATGCCCTCTTCTTCTAGTAAACAGATTTATTTTGTTTCAGGTATTTGTGTTAGAAATGAAGTTCAACGGCAAGACTTGCAGCCCACCGTTTCCGTTTATCCCATACCAAGCATAAAGGTGGAGTGGGGAAAGACCCCACCAAAAACTTTAGGGGGATGGGGGTTGAATACGTTCATTGAAGCCATTCAACTCAACAAGTGTTAGTAAAGTTGTACGACTATTGGCTTTCATTGGAGCTTTACTTTGACTCCGCCTCCATTTTTTTCCCGCCATTTGACCGAATTACACCCTTCCGCTAAAAAATGTAAGGGACTAAGCAAAATAAAATATTTATTACTTGGAACGATTATTTATTGATTAATTTAATTAATTTTTTCAAAAATAAAATTTAAGAAAACCTTTTAGTCATTTAGAATACATAGATCTTAAGTTTTACGCTTTGCGTAAATGTGACCTTGGGCATGAATGCCATAATAAGCCTCGCGGAGTGATTCGTCTAGTTGCGTAGCTAATCTTATATCGAGCAGGGTATGCGCGAAGATCAGCGCAGTTCGGTGTTGGTTCTCTTCAAGGGCAGGAGTAATGCCGGGTGTTCTCAGTTGTAATTCTCAGTGTGTTGGATATAGTACTGTTGGAAAGATGGTAAGTCTTAAGATGACTATTTCTCTCTAATAGTTTAACTTCATTTATTTTCTTGTGACTGTCGGCCTTCATTTACTTTTAAGTGGGAGGTGCCCCTTCTCATTCCGCACCAGAAAATGTAGCTTTGGTTAACAACAGTGTAATATTTATATGGCTGTCGGCTGTATTTGCGCATTATGATTTAATTCGCATATGTTTCTTTATTAAAACACTTGTTCTAAATTTAATATTGCGATTCACTGTCTGCTAACAAATTAAGTCTTCATTAAGCTAATAAAGTGTCATTAGTTTCACTAATGAATGATCATATGAAGTTTTCATAAAAAATACCGGTAATCTCCCTAAAGAACAAAATGGTTTTCTTGCCATTTATGTTGAGGTTCATGTCAGGGCGCCAGCTGGCTGTGTTCTGAGTGAGAGGTCACAACGTGACTTTCACGTGGCGAATTGTCGATCTTAGAACTGCCGCCATCTATTTGATGTCATTTCTTTACATCAATATCAGTAGTTTGAACCGGATGATTTTATTCATAAAACACTAGGCTACCGTTCACCGAGCGGCGGTATTCGGGTTAACTATAAAGTAAAATGTCCTACTTTTCCTAGTGTGAACGGATTTCAATTGAAATAGCTATAAATAGCATTGGGTACTATTTCTCCTATCATTAATTATGTGTTCACATTATCATTATTTTAATTTTTATGTTCCGAGGGGGGGGGATATTTATATTATATTTATAGCCAACTGTCTACGTGTACTCTTTCTGTAGTCGTAGTTAAGACTGCGTTATTTAATAATTACTGTTTTAGTATTAGTCTATGTAATAGTCTTGAACGCCCATGCCCGTATGCCATAATCATAAACGCCATAAACTCATAATAAACAAATTAATATTAATTAGGGCCTATATATATAATAAATGGAGAGAGTTAAATTTTGTATATATAAATAAGTGTAGCCGTAGACAAGACTGTACGTTTATTTCCGATATTTTATGCCCGTCCCCTGTATATTCATAATATTACAAAGTTGAAAATGTATTTAGTACTGTACCGTAGCCGATAGCTGGATTCACAACGCTTTACAAACAAAATATTAACACATCAAGAATGCATTATTATTAATGTAGAACATACTTTTATATACGTTATGACATCTGCTACTGTCTACTGTGAAACTGCATAAGCTGCAATGTTTATAATTAAAAGAAGTTATTTACATTCAAATAATACGAATAAGTAAAAATAAGTTTTATATGATAGAACTGGCACAGATTTTGTTAAATTAATTTGTAAAAAAAACTCCCTATTCCCTATTAAATTTTAGGACTCTAGGTTAAATTTGTAAATATTTAAAATAATGTCAACCTAATATTTACAGTTATTTGGAGTGTTAAATCCAAGTGCTATAAAATTGATTACTTAAATGAATTTTGAGCTTTTTGTAACTTATAGCATCTTTTTCCCATTACTTTCAGGCGTTTTTTATGGATCCTGATATGATAAATTTTAATTCTGATGATGATGTTACTGATGTGGGGGATATAGCCAGCAGGATCTTTGGTCCAGCATCAACACCAATGTCACAATCTTCTCAATCTAATGACAATACTGACAGTGATTGTGAGCTGCCCGATAATGAACACCCAGTTGACCTAATAAAATACTTGGATAGCCCTGAAATTGATATTGATCTGCCAAAAACTAAATGTGAAGGAGACTGTAATGTTTGCACAGAGACCCCCGATAAGTATAACAAGTACAGAGTTTCCGCACGACAAGATCCATTCATGGGAATGGGGGGCTCTCAGTCCCATCCTTCCAGTTCCAGTACCTGTGGAACTCATGCTGCCATCACAGCCTCTTCTCCAGTCTTGACACCTCTTGACTTTGATTTTGATCCCTATAGTCAACATCAAATCTTGCAACAGCAGCGATTTTGTGCATGGGGACATAAGAATGACGATGGATTTGACTTGATGCTAAACAAAAGCAGTATAACCAGCCTTCTTGGAATTTTGGAGGATGATAATGAAGAGATAACATTTCCGGATACACCTTCTCCATCCAGTCGATCAGGTATTTTTTATGTCACTGTAAATTAGATTTTGTCAGCAGAAAATGCACTTATTTCAAGTTAGCCAATTTAATTAATTTTTTATAAGTTAATTCAGAGTAAATTCACAATACAATTTATTCTAATACCTTTCAGGGGATGACAGTGATGTTGATATTGAAACTGTAACGGATGCACCACGCTCTGCTGACTCTTGTGGATACGTGACACAGGATTCCTCACCATCAATAAGCCCAGCTGCATCACCTTCTCCATATAACACCCTTGCCAGTATAAGCCTTCAGTCTGCAATTTCCAAATCCTCTTCGATTTGCTATGGATCAGTGTCACCGTCATCCAGCAGCAAATCGTCAGGTGGATTCACATCTTACGGAGTTTCAAGCTCAGCCTCCTTGGCCGAAAATCTCATGGCTGGACGCACCAGCCTCCATGGCCAAAAGCGTAAATTAGCCAAAGAAAAGAAAAGTGGATCCAAGTCACCACAGCCTGTTTATACGCACATACTTTGCAACAGCAACAGTGTCAACTTTCATGACTATGCCATGAGCCCAGGTGCTTATACATTTCCCTCCACTTCAACGGAGACAGGCAGACCTACTGTCATGTCCAAGAGGATTTACAAAAGGAAACAGCTTGCACTAGATGCTTCTGATAAGGAGAAACAACACCATCATAATCAACTGGAAAGAAACCGTCGCCAAAAACTTGCAGATTTATTTGTTGACCTTAGAGACGAAGTTCCAAAAATTGCCAACCAGGCAAAGGCTTCAAAGGTTGTTATTCTCAATGAATCAACAGTATATATTCGTGAACTGCAGAAATTTCACAAGCAGCAGGAGGATGACATTTCCAAAGAACTGCAGCGGAAGGAGATGCTTAAGAAGCAGTTAAGACATTTACAGTCCCAGATTTCCAGAGCCGGATTTAAATAACTTGCTGTGTTGCCAAATGAACAGGGACAACGTCTATGCATTTGCATTATGAGTGCTGGGTGAGGAATTCGTGCAATGGAAATATAAAAGTTAAGTTTTATGAATGGTTTGTAAGGACATGTGCAATGATGAATTTGGTTGTAATATAATATAAATGGATTGTGAGGATTGGTGCAATGGGATTAATGGTTGATAAGTGAATGGTTTGAAAAAGTGTATTGGTATATTTTTGTGTGTACGTTTGAAATGGTATATTGTAGTGGTGAATCTTTGTATATAAATGGAGAGAAGCCTGAAATATGTTTAAAGGCATTTTCTCATTTGTCACTGCCTTTCCCTCGTCACTTTTCTGTTTTTGTATTTTATAGAAACGGGTCCAAATTGTATATGATTATTTATCATTACTTCAATGAGGACAGTCTTGGATGAATTTTAATGGTTTTTGGTTTTTCTGATTTTTAAAAAAAAATTCTTTCTTTGTTGAGGCCCAGCTTCAACACAGCACTCAGTTCAAGAAGTGCACTTGTAAAAATCAAGTTTCCATTGTCATTTATGTATTCCAATACATGGGTCATAGTTGTCAAAGCATTAATTTGAGGGCATTCTTTACTTGTGAAAATGTTAGATATATAGCAAATATATATTGGAATGTACAGTTAAAGAGTTTGCTGTGTTATAGTTATATAAATATATATATAGTTCATGGGGTTCGTTCCCCATTAGTCTTCTCACTTAGATTTTTTTTCCATGCGACATTGCACAGACATTTAATAGGTTTCTTAAACTATTAGTAACTTCTGGATGCTAACTGCCATATGTGTGCCCACAGTTTCTACTACCCATGCTTGTCTGTTTCATATTTTTGATTTTTTTAAAAAGTTTTTATTTTGAATGCATTGTTCAGATTATGTGGAGATCTTAACTTGAAAATGTTTTATTTCAGGCATTATATTATTTTAAAAATAATTTCAGTTTTTTTCTTCAACAGTTGGATATGTTCAGAACTTTGTGTCTCTACTCCTGCATATTATTTTTTGTAATATTAAGTTGGACAGCATTTACTTTCTGTACACTTCGAAGACTTTTTTTTCCAATGTGTTCATTTACTTCCTTTTCCATTGTCTTGCACTGTAGAGGGAGAGGAGATTTCATTTTTTTTTAAAGACACAAATAACATTGCCTGTATTTTTTGTATAGTTAATGCCCTAGCCTGCTTATTGCTATTACAAAAGTATAGATGAATTATTTCTTTCCATAAACTGTATGTAATATTTGTGGGGTGGGGGTCTGAAACCTTTGATTTATTAGTTGTAACATGGATAGATTATCAGCAGTTTATTATTATTAGCAGTGACTTGTATGTAAATTTGTATTATTTGTATAAAAATTTATAAATTAACGTGTGTGACATAAGTTGTCATTCATTTCTGTAAATTAAATAAATTCTATTTTAAGTTTTAAGTCACATTTGACATGTTTGACTTTGTTCTAAAAAGCCTTTTTTTTTGATTTCAGAAATAAATTTTTCAAACTACCTTTTGTCTCTGTTATTTATTTAACCTGCATGTAAAATGTTCCTTTTATTGATTAACTGCATACTGGTTGTGTCTAAGGCCTAAGATACGCTCAAGTCAAGGAATGATATTAGTAGTAAATTAGGCCTCTCAGCTTGAACTTGAATCCCAAAATGTTATAATGGATGTCCGAAAAGTGGGCAATGGATTTATTGCCAGTTGATGCTGGTACAGACATGAAAGTTTATTTAACTTTATGGATTCTTTGCTGCAAATTTTATAAACAGTGCTGTAGGCGCATATCAACACTTGTGAAATGTGAAAATATTCACATTTGTAACTGAGCCACTTTTTATGAGTATATCAAGTCATTCTAGTTTTCTTTGCAAGGCTGTGTGAAATGTATTGAAATCCAGTTATAAATTACATAGACTGGCAAGCATACATTCCCCAGATCAGGTCTTCCCACTACACTTGTGACCTATAACATTGTGTAAAAAAATATAGAAAGTTATATTTTGGTGGCTCCAATAAAATACTGCACTCCTTTAAAACTTAATCCCATCCAATCTATGAAATAGGCAATGCCATTTTGTCAAGAGTGAAATTAAACCATTAAAATTATGGATAAGTGTAGGACGCAATAATCTTCTGTACAGAAGTTGCGTCTTGTAACAGATAAGATTACAAATTTATTTTATTGCCTATTACATAAGTACATCAATTAGAGTTGTAATCTTCAATGCAGGTGGTCACATTTTAACCAAGGATTTTATGGTACCACTCATAGAGCTACTTCTGTTACCCCTTTTCAATCAAAATTAAATGGCACATTGGCTGCCAACCTGTCCCTAGAAACTCGAGTATCCCAATACTTAATGTGCAAAACGACCTTTATAATAATCTCTATCTAGTATCGGCAGGGGTTCTCTATATTTTAAAATCCCCTTTTTCAGTTGTTCCATTACTGTTCATAACTCACGAACAGCCTACTAATTTTAATAACTACTAAGTAAGTGAAACCCCGATCACCATGGCTCCCTTGCTGAATTGGGAATCAAAACAATATCCATCTACAACTAAATGCGTGTGTATTTCTTCTTGTTAACAATATCAATTGTTAACGTCTAGGTCTTCACAGAGAACCACGGGACCGTGGTGTGCCTAAAAACCCAGAGCGATGCGTTCTGTAATAATTATACGCCTATGTGGCGGCAACGTTTTTCGGTCCACCTACAAAGAGGATCCATTATCCACAAATCAAGGTGCGAAAGACGTTTGGACCTGTTGATGGTTCTTAGACGAGTCGAGGGAGAGGGGGCGCGTTAACCCTAAGGACAAAGGCGCCTGGGAGTTGTGCAAGGCATGCCATGGTATGGGTAAACAGGCACAGGAATTGGCGTTTTGCGTTGTAATTGTATGGGCGGGTGTTTTCTGTGGTTCTCCAATCGGACCTATTAAAGTGTTGCTTTTTTTTAAAAAACTTATCTCAAAGCCTAGGCAAAAATGAGCCTTCGGCCCCATGGGGCCGTCCATAAATGACGTCACACACCTAGGTGGGGGGAAGGGGGTTACCTATTTGTGACGAGGGGGAGGGGTTTTTACGAAATATGGCGTCATATCAATAGGCGCAAATTATAACAAAAGGTCCCTATTAGTATTTGATTGTTTATGTTTTACATGGCTTCACGCGTATTACGATATTACGAGTGCGCCTCACACTAAAAATAAACTTAAATCACAAATAGGAGATTTGAAACATGTTCATTTTCAAATAGAAAGTACGGCTTTTCTGGGGACAGGTCAAAGCTTTGTGACTTCATATTGGAGGGGGGTTTAAGTTTTTGTGACGACGCAAGACGTGTAAAGTTGGCCAACATCGCGTGACGTCATTTATGGACGCGGCGGCACCTTTATAAAATAAATATATACATTCAGCAGGGCCGGATTTAGCCTTTCAACCACTCCATGCAAAAGTGAAAAATTGCGCCCCTATGAGGCTGTCCATAAATGACGTCACGCAATTTTGGCGATTCCCCCCCCCTCCCTCTTCGTCACACGTTGTCACAAAAACATAGACCCCCCCTCCAATATGACGTCACAAAGCTTTGCCCATCCCCATAAAGGCAGTAATTTCTATTTGAAAATAAACATGTTTCAAATAACTTTGTTGTTTTGTTTTGTTTGTCTTTAAAGTATGTATTTACTAATTGATGGATGTATTATTGCTGTAACGATGTTATATTTATTTTAAAAAGTCGAAATTTTGTACTGTTTTGAGTACCTCAAAGGTTGTCAAATGTCGATACCGTTTTATTGTTTACCAATTACTATACTTTCAGTCTGCAAGACCAAACAAGAGGTATAAATTTAGTTTCTTTTCTTTGTTCTGCTGTCAATGACAATGACGTTAAATTACCAAGTAATAAATCTCTGTTTCTATTACTGATGGTTCCCCTGCCATGTCTGGTGAGCACAGTTGACAAACAAAACTTGTCTGTAACAAAGTCAGCGAAGGGGCTGGCAAAGATTTTAAACTTCACTGTATCATTCACCAAGTTCTTTGTGCCAAATACTTTAGATGTGATCGTGTCCTTGAGCCAGGAATAAAAGCTATAAGCTCTATTCACTCACCGCCAGTTTCAGTAGTTTCTTCTTAACATCCATGGAAAGTAAACAAAGATGTTGTGTGTCTCAGTGGTACAAGATGGTTCGGTCTGGGAACAGCACTTCAGCGCCTCTACACACTTAAATAAGACACGGGGCTATTCATCGTGGAAAATAAAGGAACAACCGATTCCAGAACAATCTGATACTGCTTGGTTGGTATATTTTCCATTTTTAGTTGATGTGACAAGACATCTAAACTCTCTTAACACAAATCTTCAAGGGCGAACAGCAGTGGTAATCCAATTATGATTTATATTCACAAATCAAGGCTTTTTGGGGAAAAGGTGCACATTTTTCAAAGGCATCTGTCTCAAATTCAGCTTAATACTTACACATTCCGACACACTACAGGAAATCATGACAAGAGTTCCCGAAAGAACCATCAATGATCAAAGTCAGAGGTCAATTGCAGATGTCATATCCATGCTGATGAATTTCAAAAACAGCTAAAAGTTGGACTAACTTTAAAAAATATTCCATTATCATGTTCAGATGCGTCACCAGGGGCTGCGAATCGCACCGGGTGACACCATCACAAGGGGTGACACAAAAACGTACAATTCTGTATGTTCCCGTTGTTTGGCACTGGCAGGCTCGGAAGATGTCTATGTGGTCAGTCGTGAGGGGATGACACCATGAGCAATCTCACTGGGCGAGATTTGTGACAGGGGGGAGGGTGGAGTTAAAAATGATCAAAAATAGCGTGACGTACTTTATGGACGGCCCCAATGGCGTAAAAAGCAAATATACGAAATTTTTCTCTGGCTTTCAGAGATACCTCAGGGGCTTCACCATCAATGACCACTGTCTTTAACTTTAATGCACGTGATCTGCTAGTGAAGAATACAAAGCAGCACACGTTTTCAAGTTAACGTGCTCATTTTGTAGAGCTTGACTGAAATCTTTGAAAATGTAACACTTCTTCCCAAAAGACAAGCGTGAGAGCAAATTCTAATTATTGTGTAATCTTTGCAATTTTTATCTGCTTCTCTTTTGGTGTCCCCCTTCTGTGACAGGTCTTATTGTAAACACTTTAAAGCTTCTATAATCTGAGGATGAGACTTTAGAATAGCTTTAGTTCCAACAGCATGTGCTTCCCATCTGGTATCGGAAAGAGAGTTTACCAGCGTTCAATCCAAAAGCATCCTTTCAGAATCTTCCATCTGTTGGTTGAAGCTGAGAAAAAAGTATCGATCAGTTGCACTGTATGGAAGAAGTTTTAATGCCTCTAAACAAGAGTCAACGGCACTTCTGCCTACCAGATTTAGTGAATGGGTAGCACAGGGTATGTAGATAGAAAACGAATTTTCCTCTAGAATTTTGTCCTTCATGCCCTTGTAATACCAAGACATATTAGCTGCGTTATCCGAGACTGACCTCTGCATTTCTCAAAATCAATATTGCAAACTTCACGTAAGTACTCAACTCTTGCTTAGCCATACCTTCACCGGTGTGACTTTGCAGCTCCAAGAAAGTCAAAAAGCGCTCAATGGGCTCTCCATCTACAACATATCGAAGAACAACGCTTAACTGATCTATAAGTGACATATCAGGTATTGACAAGCTGAAATAACCGGAAGCCTTTACTTCATCTATAATTAGTTGATGGACTTTTGGGGACATAATTGTAATCAGTTCTTCACATTAATTATAATTTGGGATACATAAGAAGGATTTCCTTTTCCAGAATTTCATTATTTCGCAATGTGTGATGTTAAAAATGGATCAAACTTACTGACCAACTCCAGCAACCCAAGAAAATTCAATTTTTGTAAAGATCCAAATTTTTCATTTGTCCCTTTAAAAGCGATTTCAGGGGTAGATTAAGATTGCACGGGGCCCCTGGCTGCAATTCCACCTGGGGCCCTGTCCAGCCACTTAATTATACAATTTAATAAGTTTGGGGTCCCTTAATGTAGTCTTAAATCATTTGGGGCCCTTGGCTTTAGCACAACCAGCCTTCCATTTAATCCGCCCCTGTCCGATTTAATATTACATTTGCGATTTGCTAACGTCATGTCGATTATGGACAATCTACAAATTTTTCTTGAGGACTTATGGTGCCCCACAAACGCTTGGTGCCCAAGGCACGTGCCTTGTTTGCCTATAGGTTAATTCAGGCATGGGTCTGTGTAATACAGTGCTTCTCAAGCTTTTTAGTATGGTGGACCGGCAGGATTTGTTCCATTGCACCCGGGACCGGTGTACTATTTTCATTGTACTGACATGGTAGCTAAACGTAGTTAATATTGTTTTATTTGTTTCATTTTATGTGCCTATGGTAGAGAAATTGACATATTCTATGAGGTTAGTATTAATGGATGAAAATAAAGGATTATATTAAGATTTTCTGGATAACTTCTGCGGACCGGCGGCGGATGGCCCACGGACTGGCCTCCGTGGACCACCACTTTGAGAAGCACTGGTCTAATGAGCACATTATCTTGGAGTTTCGTAAACATGTATGTGAAAATTGAATAGGAAATCAGAACGAAAGCCAACAGAAATGAGAGCACAAAAAAAAATCTTTAATTCACCATCATATAAGTTTCAGAAACTCTAACATTTATTTCTTCTTTTGTATACATTTTTTTTTCGTGAAAAAAAACACACTGCGGATCTTATAAAGTCCAATTTTCATTAAAAATAGGTAGGCTAAGACTCAAAATTCTATATCATTTTGGGATCGTAAAATTGGAATTGGACCATTCAAAAACAAGGGACAGAGAAACTAATGCGTTTCTTACAATTACAAGTGAGGGGTTGGGTTGACTTCCCGATGTTTACTTTTGACGTTTTATATATTAATAATAATAATAATAATAATAAATTGATTATTTATATAGCGCTGTATCCCAGTAAGGAACTGGGCTCACAGCGCTTTACATGAAAGAAATAACATACTTAAAAGTATTAAATTAACTTTCATATCACAACAAACACAAAAAATTACAATAAATTATACATAAGCTACGTTAATCATTTACAAGAAATGTTGTTTCATCAATTTTAAAAATAAGTTGTGAAAAGATGTGTCTTAAGTGCAGTCTTGAAAGACTTGGTTGTTTGAATACTACGTATGTGTAATGGTAGAGAATTCCATTGTTTGGCTGCACAAAAAGAGAATGACCTTTCACCAAACGTTTTGGTGCGTGTCGTAGGAACAGAGAGAACGCGTGTGTCTGCAGAAGATCTTAGCTTGCGAGTGGGTGAGTAGACCGACAAAAGTTCAGTAAGATACGATGGGCATGAGTCCGAAAAGAAATTGTGACAGAGAACGGCCAGTTTGTAATCAATACGGGCTTGTATAGGCAGCCAATGAAGTGAGCGAAGAAGTGGAGTAACATGGTCATGTTTTTTTGCCTTGAGCACCAGTCTGGCAGCTGAATTTTGAACTTTCGGTATTCTTTCAATGCATTGTTTTGGCACACCAGACAAAAGAGAATTGCCAGTATATTACAACTAAAATAGAAGAATATTGTGTTTACGTAATTTAAAAAGCTCCCCTCAATCGAAATTTAGTGAAAGTTCATTTCAATTATTAACCATCAAAAAGTAAATGAGGCGACCCTATCAATATTATTATGCAAAACGGAACGATTATTATTAATTAGTTGTTGCATAAATAATTTAATACAAATACAAGTTCTTTCTGTGCTCTCTTGCATGTAATAAATATCTCTCTAAGGTTAATATGTTTTAAGCGTGTTTCGCCTTATGTGTATATGTACATGTGTTAGCCTCCTTTTTTAATCAGCTGGTGAACCCGCCTCCCCAAAATAAATTTAAAAATAAAATAAATGTAAATATTAATAAAATAAAAAAAGACAGAACGAAGATCACTTTAGAGTTATAGCCAGAGGCGTCACTAGGGTTGGTGTCACCCGGGGCGGTAGCTCATGGTGTCACCCCTTCACGACTGAAGGGGCCGTCCATAAATGACGTCACGCGAGGATGTCGATTTTTAACCCACCATCCCCCAGCTTCATACTTAGACCCCCACCCCATTTTCCCGATATGTCATAAAGCTTTGACACCCCCCTCCCAAGCCGTATTTTCTTAATAAAAATTAGCACGTTGCAAATTATTTTTTGTCATATAAATATGTATTTAGGGTAAGTCTGTGCTCTGATGTCGCAACACGCGTGAAGCCATCGAAAACGTCATTAAATAAACGGTAAATAATCAAATATTTAAGTGGAACTTTTATTTAAAGTTGCGCGTTTTTTATATGACGTCACATTTTTTAACCCCACCCCTTCGTCACACATCGTCAACGATGCGTGACCCCCACACCCTATTACGGATTAAAAAAGGGGGGGGTTGCTGAACGGGCTAAAGCGAGGGGCCACCAATAATTTAAGGTACTCCAAACTTATTATAGTGAATAATAAAGATGCAGGCAAATGTTGGTATGAATCCCTGAAAATGCCTTGGACATTCATACGGCAATGCTGCAAATGAGTAGGAAGTATAACGGAAACTAGGCTATTCTTCGTGAGAAGTGCAGTGTTGCTCATTATGTGCCGTGCACAGCTCATTCCCTTAATTTGGTTGGGAAAAGTGCAGCAGGTTGTCCTGATGCAGTCAGATTTTTTTGTCTTCTGCAAAATCTTTATACCCGGCTTGTTGCATCTACTCATCGTTGACAGGTACTTTAAAACCACATGAAATTGATACATGTTAACAAAGCCTTGTGTGACACAAGATGGTCAGCCTGACATGATGCAGTAAGGTCTGTTAATAACTTATACCATGCGAATATTGCAGCACTGGAAGAATTAGCAACAAAAGAAAATCAGCCACGTGACTGTCTACTTGAAGCAGAAGGATTTCTAAATGAACTTGAACAACTGGAAGTCGCTATTTTACTTGAATTTCCGGAAACAATTTTAGAAAGGAAGTCTCTCATTGAGTTTGTTGAAAGACAGCATTCTTAATTTGATTCCTATGAAGACAAAGGAAAGGACAAGTCCGTGGTAAAAAAGAGTATGAACAATCTTCAATGCTATCAACAAAAAAAAAGAAAAAAAGGGCGTCAGTTCTATAAAGGGACATCACCAAAACAGTATTCTCCCCGAGACAAAAATTCAAGGTTGAGGTATTTCTGGTAATCATTGACACACTTTCTTAAACCCTACAACATCGGTTAGGCCCATATAAAGACATCCATGAGAAATTTGGCTTTCTTACAAACCTATCTGAGCTCAGCAATTTCGCCATCCGATGGGCAGCAGCCAAGATAATGGAAGAATATTCAAGTGATTTCGAAGACTGCTTACCTTCAGAATTAGACCAATTTTCAAAACTCTTTTAAAAATTTATTGTCTAGGCTCAGGGTAAGGAAAAGGAAGTACCCCAATGCCAAACTCAAAACACGTGCACAGAGCTAAACATTTTGCTGCTTTTGAATGAGCTAAATTTCACACAGCTCTTTACAAATGTACACATCGCACTTCTCATCTATCTCTCTATGATGACATCAAACTGCAACTGAGAGCAATCCTTTTCAAAGTTGAAAAGAATATAAAATGAGTTAGAATTTGCATGGGACAACAAAGACTGAATATGCTCTCTAATGAGCATTGAAAAGGAACTTACTTGTAAGCTTTCTTAGCTTTACTGACTTGATTGATAACTTCACATTGAGACAAATTCGCAAACAAAAGTTGTAGGTTCAAATAATAATAATAATACATATTTTTTTCAATAAATTCTTTATTTCAACTAGACAAAACAATTTGTTACCCCATGAACAAAAAAAAGTTTTAAAAATAAATAAAAAATTCGGAATAACGCGTAATATTATTCTTTATGGGGGAGCGTTCGTAACAACGAAACAGCGTAAGTCGGGATGGGACCGTCGTAACCGGGGGACTACCTGTATAAAAACATGCATATCACGCCTTTAATAAATATATATATATATATAACAAAATATTAACTCAAAGACATTGAATTCATAATTTTCGTCTAGAAAAAAAACAAGAAAGAAAACCCATCTTTTGATAGTTTTTTTGGGGTGGGGGGGGGGATAAAAATATTAAGTGTTGTTTGTGTTTTGGGACTGTTTTATTATTGCAAGTTAGCTGATATTTTTTAATAAAAAGTTTTCGCGTTTAACGTATTTCTTTGTATTTAATTTCTTTCTAGATGAAAAAAATGTGACTTCATTTTTTTTCCTGAAAGAAAATCGTACATAGTAAAATTTTAGGCTCGGGTGTCACCCCCCTAATGGATGTCACCCGGGGCGGCCCGCCCCCCCCCCTAGTGACGCCACTGAAGTTATAGCAATAATTATTTCTCATCTTATCTATCCATTATAGACGCTATTTCTATAAAGACGATAATTGCGTCCTACGCCTATCAATGGTTAATTTCTAGTCATGCATTTTCATAGAATTTAAAATGTTGATTGGAGTGTTGGTTTTCCTAGTTTCATCAGGCGGCGCAGGCAACCCATTTTACGCCCGAATTCCAGACGGGAAGAACGAGAATTCGTTTACGTTGTTTCTCACATAAAGAATAAACAAAGTTTGTGTATGTGTAACCCTATGTCTATCATATGTTTTTATTAGATTATCTTGTATTAAAAAAATAAAAATAATTTTACTTAAAAATTTAGATCTATGTAATGTGTTTCGCAAATGAAAGTTAGCTTTCTGTAAACACAATCTCTTTCCTGTTTTGAGAATTATTTCCCTTAAAAAACATGGCTGCGCGCAGGTTACCAATCGTGGTTGTTTTGGGTGCTACAGGAGCAGGAAAATCAAAACTGGCCATTGAAATCGCCAAGTTTTTTGGAGGTGAAATAATTAGCGCAGACTCAATGCAAGTATGCGTTTTATTATAATCATGAATTATTAAAAAATATAAGTTTAAGACTTCGATGTGTTATAAGTCAAAAAGTTATCGGCGGTTGATCAGTACTCAACCACTGTTACAGGTTCATGTTTTTACAGTTACTTTTTAAAATTTAAAGGCTGTTAGTGAGAGTGTTAGTCATGATGTGAATACTATTGTATTATTTACTATAAGTATCAGACATACCTACTAGTTAAAAATACACCCATTTAACATATTCTTTAAGTTTAAGAGAAATAGTGCACGATTCACTAATTTAGATTATTACTATCAAAATAGACTACTTCTACTTCTATGCTGGGTGAGGGTGAGATAAGTTCTTGATGCATTCATTGTGGCTGTGGGCATTGGCATTGGTCAGTAGGCTCAATTCATTTTGCACACGATTTTTGCAGATTTCCCCCCTCGTCACGCGTCATCACAAAAAGCTTAGCCCCCCTCTAACTCTAATATCACGTCACAAAAATTTGCCTCCCCTGAAAAGCTGAATTGTCTATTTGAAAAAGAGCATGTTTCAAATAACTTTTTTGTCATTTAAATATGTATTTAGTATTTAGTATAGGCTAAGTGTAAGGTAGCACTCTGATATCGTAACATGCGTGAAGCCATGTGAAACGTCATAAAATATTTGTAAGAAGTCAAATTTTAAGTGGAACTTTTATTTGCAGTCGCGAGTTTTGATGTGACGTCTGTAACAGGCGTCTTAATAATTTATTATATCTAGACCGCTTGCTCCCAGATTCATAAACCCCTTTACACAAGAAATGACTGAACACTGCTAACGGAAACTAACTTTAACCCTTTACAGTCCAATGCGTTTCGGCCTTTTCTACTCCCTGCGACCAAGCAAGGGGAGATAACACTTTCTTAAATCAATGTTCTTTTCCTAATTAATTCATAAAAAATAAACTATTTGTAGGAAAATGAAGGTAAAAATAACTAAGTACAAACAAATGGACACACTTTATATCCATTGGTCTTTAAGGTGTATAATACAAATAATGTTCACAAAAAAATTTCAGAAAACCCCCCAAAAAATTTTAAACACAATTTTCCATGTAATTAGTTTAATTAGATACATCTCTTATCCATTTTCAAGTCTATTACAACTCTGCTAAAGCAGGCATTATTAGCATGCACCCTTGCACAAGTATGAGTCGACCACAGGCATATTGTGAATGCCAACATTATATTTGTATTTAAAAAACTTCTTTATTTCAATGGAGAAAACTGGCTGCAAGTAAATTATTTTTTGTAGCATATTGTACTAGTTGTAGTGCAAACAAAGTTCGTTTTTTTTGTAGTAATTGTCTGGTATGACTAAGAAACGTAATCAGAAGCAATAGCATCATCAGGCAAATTTTAATTATGTCTAGGGCGTGATTGTTTGATAAATGAGGAAAAAAATGATTGCGTAAAATTAATCGACCACTATCGATCTGATTATGGTCTATAGAACCATTTCCATCCATGTCGTATCACTATTTCTATCATTTTTTATGAGTGTTTTTATAACTATCACTAGTGTTAATTAAATTAAAATCAATAATCATATTAATCACTGCTATATTCATTGAATAAGGAAGCCCCATTACGCCTAAGTTCCTTCAATATTTTGTCCATTGCACTAAAATCCCCGTGAAAAAAAACGACACTTTTCAAAAAATTGTATAAAATGAGCCCTTCGGTACACCACCTTCAAACTAGTATCAAAATAAACATCGAAAACGAGGCTCTCTTCCGGTAAAGTTAAAGTCAGTAATGCGCGACGGATATGCGCAGCGCTACGCAACAAAGTAAACAACCTCGATGCGGGCGGGTTTGGCGTTATCGGACTGTACGCTTAAGAAAAAAAACGGCGCGTTTCGGGCGCATCGGACTGTAAAGGGTTAATGGCCGAACCCCTTTTTAACAACAAAACTATCACCACTAAACTCTCTAACCTTCTACACCCATTTTCATGACGTCAACAAAACAACTCCGTTTCGCACGACTAAATAATAACACTAACACGTAATATAACCACCAAACACACCACCGTGCGCAGCTCACAAGTTATAGTGGGATATTGGTTATTCGTGACGTCTCATTTCTTAAACTCCCCCCCCACCCTTTCGTTACACATCGTCACAAATGTATGGACCCCCCTCCCCACTAGGTGCGTGACGTCATTTATGGACGGCCCCTTACATGTGGCATGTGCACTATTTAAATTTTTATTTTATAAAAAAGTAAAAACTTGGCATTGAGTTTGAGAGACCTTTTTAAAATAGCAATAAATTTAAGGAAGTGTCTATTGGTACTCAGCTACCAATACTAATAGCTCGTAGAGAGCTATTGGTAGTCAGTCAATCAAATGAAACCAATATCGGAACTTTCAAAACCTGGCTTATAACATAAAATAGGATAGTTGAGCTGTAGGTATAGGGATCGATTTTCAGTTGTGAGATTATTTTTTTTACTTTCGCTCTCGCATTTGTCTTTTCTAACTTAAGTAAGTAATTGAAACCAGAATCCTAATATCTTATTGAGTTTGCAAAAACAAATGCGAGAGAGAAAAAATAAAGATGCAAAACTGAATATCGAATCCTATTCCTACAGTACAACAATCCTATGCACTACCAAGACACCAGAGAAGCTTGATTATAAACGATGTTTAAAAACCTTATTATATAGCAGGTTTCGAAAGTTCCGGTGTTGGTTTCAATTGATTTGCTGAGTACCAATAGCTTTGCTGTGGCTATAGGTTAGGGGTCTACCGATATGCCTTTTTTGCCGATATTGCCGATACCGATATTACCGATATTTTTTTGCCGATATGAGTATTTGTTATGACAAAAACCAGCGGTCATATTTGATGACGTCATTCTTAAATTTATCACTCGTAATTATTTATCTTTAATATTAGGGGACTACCGATAGGCATTTTTCGCCGATATTACCGATATTTTTTCCGATATGAGTGCCGATAGGGTATTTGTTAGGACAAAAACCAGCGGTCATATTTGATGACGTCATTATTAAATATATCACTCGTAATTATTTATCTTTAATATTAGGGGACTACCGATAGGCATTTTCGCCGATATTACCGATATTTTTTTTTCCGATATGAATATTTGTTAGGACAAAAACCAGCGGTCTTATTTGATGACATCGATCATTCTTAAATTCATCACTCCTAATTATTTATATTTTATATTAGGGGTCTACCGATAAGTATTTTTGCCGATATTACCGATATTTTTTCTCCGATATGAGTGCCGATATGAGTATTTGTTAGGACAAAAATAACAGCGGTCATATTTGATGACGCCATTCTTAAATTTATCACTCGTAATTATTTATATTTTATAATTAAGGGGTCTACCGATATCCAGTTTTGCCGAAATACCGATTTTTTTCCGATGTGTTTACAAGTTCCAGTTCATGACCTACATAGGACTCATAAAAAAACGAACCGTCCTTTATAAAAATGTACAAGCATATTAGGTACTCCTTTTGAAACTTCAACCTTGACTCATAATTATTAATTCTAACCAATAGTTTAATGGCTTTTGCACACGGCCACCTTTTATGAATGAAACAATGAGAACAAAGTACAATAGTAATATAGTGAAAATGAGCCTGAAGCTTGAATGGTTGCCAATGACAACACGTCTTCACACGGTACATTTTGTTATTCCATACGAAATGAAATGTTTTAGACATCTGCGATTCTGCGTGCATCTTTGCTATTAGAGCAATTACGTGAACATAATGTTTACATGTTATCCATTTATTAGAGCAATTACGGTATACTTGGCATCGGCACTATTTACACAGTATTTCTGAGTATACGAAAATCGGCCGATACCTAAACAATATCAAAGCACATGGCACACTGTATCGTGGCTGCACATATTAATACTAGGACTCTTTTGACTATTTCAATACTGGTATCGGGGTCGATATATTAATTTGTCGAGATATTGTAAACCTAAATGATAGTTTTTTTGTTTCCGTTTTTTTTTGGGTCAAAATGTCACTTATTATGAAATATCGGTGACGTCAATATCGGGACCTTTACAGGCTACCGATACCGATATTGCCGATATCCAGATATCGGTAGACCCCTACTATAGGTACGCAACTACCAATAGCTCTCTACAAGCTATTGGTAGCTGAGTACCAATAGCTGCAGCCTAAATTAAATCATACAAGGAATGAATGAAGATAACCAAAACAAAAATTATTTTACCATGTTCGTCATATCATTGCCAAAGCAGATGTCATAAAAGTAATATTCCTGCTATGGTTCATTTGTCTGTTTCAAAGTGACAAACTTGTGTGTTAAGTTTCTGGGCATCCATTTTTGGTCCAAAATTTTACACCCCTCAAACACAGACACAGTATTTGAAGTAATTTGAACTGTGTTATTCTTATCAAAATTTGATGTGATATAATTTTAAACTACTGCGTGGCATTGGTCAGATATCTGCGTAACCGCACAGCTTATAGGGCACATTGCATACAATAATTCTGTGGTACCCAAGATCAGGTCATAATTAGAAAGGGTAATAAGATTATTTGAATATTAAGATAATTGAAATATGAGTACAACTTGAGGATTATCTCTAAAATATAAAGTTAAGAATTGAAAAGGAGAGCAATAATTGTTCATAATACAGTGGGACCCGCTTAAGTCGACGGCCTCGGGGTATGAAAAATGGCGCCGAGATAACCGATCATCGAGTTAAACGAAAACCAATATGGCGGCAAAATATTAACATGCGGTTAAAATTTCTATATATGCATGATGTGCGTTAATTAGTGATGGGACGATTAATCGTAATCGTATCGAAATATTGGGACCCATTTCTTCACTCTTTCCTAAAGTTGTTAAGACCGTTCGTTTTAAGGACCGTTTAAGTTTAAATATAACCCTTTGTTGCGTCAGCGCAGTTTTTTTCCCTAGTATATAACTACATGTATAACAAATTCATATACTCCTGCCCTCCACACCGGCCCGCGCAGGGTCCGCTGGTGACTTGCGTGACTTCCCTTACAAGCTACACAAATAAATAACCCACCCTGTCCGTCCCCTCAGCTTACAATAGACTTGGAATACCTTCGGTAACTTGAGTGCTAATCGGACTAACCAACAACAATGGTGTGGGAGATTGAGAGTGGGGTGGGTAAACTGTCTGTAGTCTGTTATATTATATATTTTAAAATCTGGGGAGCCTTGTTTACAGTAAGCACCCTATGATTTTTCGTCCCATCACTAGCGTTAATAAATGAGAATTTACATGCACATGATTTTTGAGTTTTTTTTTACACGAAGGCGTTGTCGTTATTTGTTTATAATGATCTATATATGACTCATAACAAAGTGAACTCTTCTCTATAAAAGTGTACAAAAATAAATTAGGAACTCCTTTTGAACCTTCAACTTTGATACATTTTAATTAATTCTAACCAATAGTTAAATGGCCACTTCTTATGAATGAAACAATGAGAACAAAGCAGTAGTAATAGAGTCAAAATGAGGTTGAAGGATGAATGGTTGCCAATGACAACAAGTCTGCACACTGTACATTTTGTTATTACATACGAAACGAAATGTTTTAGACATGCGATTCTGCGTGTATCTTTGCTATTGGAGCAATTACGTAATACTCAGCATCACTTATGCGGCCAATTGCCGAGTATCTCAGAGTAGACGAAAATCGGCCGATGCCGAGTAGCTGAACCGACCGGTTCAGCCCTATCGATAAGAACATTTTCAAAAGTTGGCGATTTAAGTTAGTAACACAGCGCTGTGAGCAAGCGGGCTGTGACGTCACCAGCGAGGCAGAAATTTTATGTCTTCACTTGGTTATAAAAAATCACATCTAACATTTTCAAAAGCTGACGATTGGTCATGGGGATCGAGATAACCAACACTATGTGGAAAATTTGACCCTCGAGGTATTAGGGTTCGGCGACTTAAAATAATCGAATTAACCGATGAGAAAATGTAAAGACAAAGAGAGAATTTGGCGGTTCCAAAAAAAAACGTCGACTTAATAGAGCTGACGAGTTAACCAGGGCTCGAGTTAAGTGGGTCCCACTGTAATTAAAAGGCCTATTCATTTAAAATTAGTTTCACTCCTAAAAATTTTTTTAAAAACATTTTTAATTTTCCAAAGCAAAATCCAACCAAAAAAAAATTCAAATTAGTTAATGCTGTTTAGAGCTGATTATATAAAGTTTTTTTTATAGTATATAATATTACATATTTTTAAATAATTTAATTTTATGCTTATACATGTAATGTACTTATATGAATAAGTTAAAGATGCTGTCTGCTTGATGACTTAATAATACATAAGAGCTAGCCTGATGTTATTTCAGCATATTTTTTCATTTTGGATTGAAATTAACAGTTATATCTTGAGCCATAGTAATTGAAAATGATAAAGCAAAGCCTTGGTTGTCATGTGTGATGAGACAAAGTCAATCTGTACATGTGTGTAAATAAACATACAATAATAATATATTTGTAACATCTAAGGTGTCTTTTTTCTCATTTTTCTAGTATTATACACATGGTGATAGGAGTGTAATTTCATGTCACACATCTATTTATATATACATGTTATTTGCCAGAAAGTAGAGCAAGCAAAAACGCAGTCTATAAATCTGTAGTAGTGAGCACACCCGCACAGCGCGGCACTATGCGCACCACACTGAGACACACTATATTGAAGGAAAGGAAGTAATGCCTCAAAACAACTACCATAATGCCCACTGCGGGAAGTTTGTGCTGTACCTTCTTTTCCCCCCTTTTCACCACGTTTTTATTAACTCACTTTCGTTCCTGTTTGTCTGTCCACAATTTTTCAAATCTGCCAACGTAAAATTAAACCACTTCTGATGGTCATAGAGATCTTAAAATTTTACCACAGATAGATCTTGGATGACAATGCATTGTATCAAAATTTCAGATCGATCGAATGTACCGTTATTAAATTCTGGAACTTTTTAGTTTATCTATATATAATCATATGTATTATCCGTCTGCTCTTGTTTACATTACATTCACGTGCCGAGTTCACATCAACCATGTTTAGCATCAAGGGGAGATCAGTCATTTCCAATTTCCAGTCTGTAAATGTTTGTCGGGCAATGCATATTATATTTGAACATAATCGATACTTCAAAACTCACCATAGCATACACTTAGACTAAAAAGAATAAAATAAATAAAAGTAAAAAAAAAGATTTTTAAAAACCATAAGCGGACTAAAAAGAAGAAAATAAATTTTGTTTTCACAGAATTGTGAAGGAAAAATCTTTTTCGGGATTGATAAAAATTTCATGCTTATATGCTCAAGTACTATGATGTAATATGACTAAAAACGTGGGCGGGCGCTTTTTAGGCGTTTGGCCAAAATGATTAGGGTTTACAAATGACGAGTAAGAAAATGAGTGAATTGAATTAGTTAAGCCTGAGAAGCGCCTGCCCCATGATTTAGTTTTGTCTTTTTTTTGTTGTTGTGATTTTCATTGGACAAAATGTTGAAGTCCAGCATACCCGAAATCGGGCTTCATGGACCAGCAGAGATTTGAAAGCTTTATCATTGCATTTATTTGCTTTATTATTATTGAAATATATTCAAAATATTACTGTTTCTGAGGTCCTTAATTTTTAATTTTTCTTCTTCTTTTTAAATCCTTTATATTAACTGGTGGTGTCTGCTTGAGGCGGGCAGGCGGTGCCGAAAAAACTTTGAATTGATTTTTAACTCACTTCCTTGTAAGCTAGCGAGCTGAAATTTTGCAGGCAGACTCGTGCCGATGATAAAAATGATGTATCGAAATTTCAGATAAATGGAATGTACCGTAATTAAATTAATGAATTTTTAGGTTATCTTTATTTATCTCTATGTAACATGTTAACTTTTTTGCTATAGTGTCGTGGTGCATATTATATTGAACTACCTTTCCTGTCGCGCAGTAAGGTGCGTATTTTATTGACAATACTTTTTCTAAACATATTCCTGATCGGTGTGCATTATATTAAACATGTTTTTGACACATAACTACAATTTTGTATTTTTGGATTGTCTTGCGCTGCGTATTATAATGAACATTCTTTTAGTTATGTCTCGTACAAAAAGAATTTATAGCCAAAAACTTGTTTTTTAAAGTTTTTTTAAATTAACTTTTAAAATAATACATTGTTAATACAAGGTTAATGTTTTAGTGTATAGGAATATTTTTTAAAATGTCAGACATTCCTGTAATTGAGTAGTTATTTCAAAAGTGGAAGGATTGTTTAGTTGTTCATATTGTTCAGTAAGTCTGTTATATAATTTTGTCAATGGTTTAATATTTTACCTAGGTAATCACAGTAATTTATTACTTTTAGCATCTTTATTTCAAGAATATAACATAATTATAAGACTATGAAAATATGAAATGCTATCAATCCAAAATATTTAAGTGATCTCAATAATTTGGTGCTTAAAAGAAAAATTCTTAATAAGATTTATGATATTCCTATCTCATGAAAGACATCATTGAGCTCATACTAATATTGCCCATATCATCGAATAAGTTAATATTTAAATACATGTACATGTAAATGTTTTAAAATTTTGTTTCTGTTTTGCATTATACAAACAATTTAGACCAGAATGTATAAACCTATGAATAGGTATTTTTGTATAAGCTTTATTGAGAAAGTAAATAGTTTCTTTTTAATTCAAAGTAAATGCAATATTGTCATTGAATGTTCTTAAAGGGTTAATTTTGTTCTCTCTCCACAGTTATACAAAGGGTTGGACATTATCACTAACAAAGTTACAGAAGAGGAACAACAAGAATGCCCCCATCACCTGATCAGTTGCTTGGGTGCAGATTATAAGTACTACAATGTAGTGGAATTCAGAGACTCTGCTGTGCCTATTGTATCCTTGCATGTTGAAAAGTGTGCCATATCTAGAAACAAGGCTTTTCAAGCGTTTGATGGGACTATGCGAAATAAGGAATTCCAATTCATTCATAACATGCAATATACACGACGGCATTGTGCTATTAAAACAAAGAATTAAAACTTTGTTAATCGACAAATACTTATATTTTATAACACCCTGTTACGGGGTGTGACATATTGACATGATGGTTATTTAGTCTAGTAAGCAGTTGCCCCATAGAAGTTGAAGAAGGAAGTAGCCAGGAGTTATAGATTAAACTTGTGTTATTAATAAAAGATGTTGTTAAGTTTGTGGCACTGTCTTGAGAGGTATTTCAAATATATAACCAGACCTTAACATTAATCATTAATAAAGATTTAATATATTGATTTAAACACACAACTTTTTTTGTACCTTGTATCTTATGAGAAAGCTTTACATTAGTCCAAATCTGTGTGTCTATATAATATAACTTATTAATCAGATATTATTCCTAAGAAAAATTGTCTTCCAAAGAAAACTGTGATCCATGCCACAGTTGGCATGCATGGCGAAATTTGCAGACCTTTGTGTTTTGTATTATTTTAACTTAGCAGTTTCTCGTATGGAAAAAATATCACAAATTAAATTATCAGAAGTGCTTTGAGAGTTATTGTTTCCTTGATTTACCCCAGATCGATGGATTACTAAAACGAAGAAGGTTGCCTGTTATAGTTGGTGGCACAAATTATTATATTGAAAGTCTTCTGTGGGATTTTCTTGTCAGTAAAACGGTAAGTTTTTATTTTAAAATTAGGACAAGAAACAACATATTTACTCCTTTCCTAAAATTGACTGCCCATGCTAAAAAATGGTTTTCCATTGAATAGGCATTTTAAAAGAAACCCATAAGATTTATGAAAAGGGGGGGGGGTGGCGCAGGCCACCCCTTCTCCACTATTTCATTATCCTTTTACACACAACTTCACCCCAAGGGGAAAAAAAACACTGCGAAAATGCCCTGCAGACCTGACCTTGAAACAGTTTGTTATGACGAACGTAACACGGGCGTCCCCGTGAAAAGAGCAGCCACTGAGACCTGTGAGCACTTCTTACCCCCACCTTCCCTGAGCTGATTTAGTTTTCAATCGGAAATTATAAACAGGGATTGAGCTATTGCGTTTCTTATCTACAATTTTTGTTAACGTGAAAATCAATATTTCTGAGAAAGCCAAGTCATTGTTGTTATATTTGTGCTGTGTGCAAGGGCTGTTAGTTACTTAAGTTTCAAAGGACTAGAGCTCAGGAGGCTAAACGTCTCTGTTTACGCCAGGGGTCGGGAAACTTTTTGTCTTAGAGAGCCATATATTGAAGAGTAATTCTGTTAGAGCCATACATTATGTTTAAAACTAAAAATTTAAGTAAATGTGTGAATTTTGTTTTATTTCAACACTAAAAGTACAAAAATTATGTCTGTGAATTCTTTTTAATAACATTGTTATGTTGTTTTTTTATATGCAATTAATATGTGGATCAAAGGAGTCTGAATAAACTTTAGAAAGAAATAAAAAGGAACATTTGTCCGAGAGCCAGTGTAGCCATCAATATAGCCACATCTGGCTCGCTAGCCATGGTTTCCCGACTCCTGGTTTACGCTATGATGATAATATACATTTTTTGTAGAGTGATTTACGGTTTCACTTTAAGCTATTTTTTTTTAAAGATTACGATTCATTTCAATGTATAAATTGTTTACAACTTTTACTCAAATGTTTACAAGTTAGCTCTGGGGTTTCTTTACTAAAAAAAAAGATCAACAAAGTTGCAAAAGTCCGCCACGGACCGCAGATAAGGAAGGTCGACTGTTGTAACCTTGACAGTGCGATGTGTATTTCTACACGAGGTGGATGAACTATTCCCCGACATTCAGTTTCCACGCCCCTGTCTCTCTCGGGGGGGGGGTAGGTCTCGAATCCCTGGGGGTGTGAGAAGATTGTGGATGCGTTTCTTGTAAGTCCGCGTGGGCGTGTGACGACACAATTGTTGACGTGTGTTGTGAGCCATGTTCCATTTTTAGGTGCGTTGGTCCGTATGCAACATGAGAAACTCCTGTGCATTGTTGCACAGCATCCATTTTTGGTGCAAAACTTTACACCCGCACAGAAATAAGATATTATACTAGCTTTATCAAAATTGTATGCGCGGTAATTCTTAACTGCTGCGCGGCGTCGGTCTGATATGCGTTGCCGCACAGCTTAAAGTAAACATTTGTTGATATTAGAGACATGGTCAGTTGCCGCCTCTGAAGAAAATAGGATTTTTAATAACAGCCTGACTTGAATGTGAATATTTTTTTTCATAAGTACACATTTGTGTACATTAATTGATAACTATGAATTTTTTACATGTGTACATTTGGCATACAATTTGACACGTCAATCACTTGTTAAACGATTACAATGGTTTAGGGCAATTTTTAAGCGCAGCATACTTGTTTATATTTTCATAAGAAAGCCGTGAAACAATATATGGACGTTCTCTTCAGTCGCTATGCTTGGGATGGTAACCAGACAAAACGACAAGTAACGAAACGACAAAACAAGTGCCAAAACGACATGGTGACTAAACGACATGGTGACAAAAATAGTTCAAAACGGGACAACGAAAAAAAGGCACTGATTTTGACTGAAGAGTGTTTTTAGTTTTGGTCGCTGAGTTTTTGAGTCTGGCACCCTTAGTCTATGTTCAAAGTGACCTAGTCACGGAGACTTCATTAAAAGTTCTACAGTTATCTACGTTGTTTCTATGAGACCTTGTCGTTGTGTCACTTGTCGTTTTGTCATGGAACCGCTTGGGATTCATTTATGGTTGATTACCATGTCTTGTCCCTTTTCTTGTAATTGGACGGGATTTCCCCTTTCATCCGTTATGGTACATCTTGTAATATTCAGTGAGACAAAGCACGTTTAAAGTGTCAAGGTAGTAACACGTGGACTGGTGGATCAAAGTAAAGATATAGAAACACATTCACATAAAAAAATCCTTTGTGGTGCCTCAGGAAATAAGTTTTTATATGTAATCGGTATTGTTGTCGTGGTCTTTGTGCTGCAGGTGTTGCTAATTAAGATTCAGCGTCGATAGTCTACATATAGATGCTAAAATACATTCCATTTCACTTCGTTTCTTCTTTTCCTCTGCGTAGCGCACATGTCACTCACTCCGGTTTGATACCAGTTTAAGCCTCTAAAAGCTAATATTATACCTTTAAAATGAATGGTGCTAATGGACACCTTCCCTCTTTTCCCATTCGAATATCGGGATTTGAATTTCAGGCCGTATCGCGCCATATTTATTCTATTGTACTAAAATACGTTTTTACACGTTTGCATACAAGTGTGTGATCACACCGTAGGCTGGTTTTTATGAGTCTCTCAAGTTCTCTGTGGCCGAGGAGTAGGACTTGGACTGAACCCACGCCAGCTGTCGGATCTTTTCATTATGTTTGTTAATGAGTAGGCTTTAGGGCCGTACTGTTAGTTATTAGATGAAGTAGTGGATATCATGTGGATTTGCACAGGTCTGTTATTCCTCATGAATAAACATCGAGGTTATCCCTTGCCATTTTTTTCCCAATGGCTTTGACTTTGTCGTCGGTCTGCGAGTTTTAAAATAAATACATTCAGCAATTAGTCTATCTCTGTCTGTTTGAACCGTTTGTCTTCGATCTTTCTAATCTAATATATCCCGTCAATTTATCCAACTTTACAAAAATTAAGAAAATAACTGAATTAGATAGCGCCGTATCGAAACTTAAAGTCTTGAAAACAAATTCAAAAAATAAAAAAATATTGTAATATCAACACTTTAACGCAAATACAACACCGGTACTGATCATCTATATAAATAGATTGCTTACATTATGCACATGTGATAACTATCTTCATCAATGCAAACTCGTAATTTAAAAAAAAAGTTATTTCTTAAAACGTTAAAACATTGATTAAATGATCAGGAGCCTTTCAAGTGTCTGGAACGTGTGTTCTTATTATGAGTTAGTAGTTACCAAAGAATATGTTTCACGGTGAAATAGTAAAGATAACTTTTAGTCTAATGAGGAGTGATGTTTTAAACAAATAGCAATGCCGAAGTGAAAGTAAGATTTCAATGTCAACATGATATCAATCTGTTTTGAGTCTCAATCAAACCATCATATTAAAAAAGGGACAAATAAGTCTTTTCCAATACTGAGGCCGGAGCTTATTCCATTCATTCATTTTCTGATGGGTTCTTGAGGCAACTAACGACCATTAAACGCCACTTATGTCTGTCGTTTCTGCCATGTCGAGTGATTCCATTGAATTATACAAAGAGCCAATGGCGACACGCGCCGGCGTCACATGACGGAGATCATTCATAAGTTCTTAAATACATGTTTATTGCCATGTAGATTCTCTTGGGTCATTTGTTTCCATAAGGGATCGAGACCAATACCAGGGTTCATAGGATTTATTTGAAAATAGGTCCCCGTTCTCTCTCTCTCTCTCTCTCTCTCTCTCTCTCTCTCTCTCTCTCTCTCTCTCTCTCTCTCTCACTCTCTCTCTCTCTCTCTCTCTCTCTCTCTCTCTCTCTCTCTCTCTCTCTCTCTCTCACTCACATACTTTAGGACCGTTTCATAGGCCCCTAAAAACTGGTAGATCAAGTTTAATTATAATTTTAAAAAAAACACCAATCTATGTATATATTATATAGTACGTGTAGAATAAAAGGAAAAATATGCATTTCTATGAACATTGTTTTTTTTAGTGTGTACTGAATGGGTTCACCTTTTTGGTCTGCTAAGTAGAGTTGTTTAAAAAAAACACAACGATTCCACGATATTATAAATGAAAATATATGTATTATCATTTATTTAATGATGAATGAATGAACTTTTTGTGTGTATTGAAATGTTTCTAAATTATATTTGATTTTGTCAATGAAAATGAAAGACGCTGCTTAATTTTGCTGTTTCTCCCCTGCTTTCTCCATCTCTTCTCTGGAATGTTCATAAAAACAGAGGCTATTACGACCTTATGGACTACTAATTATTTATATTTAGAACGCAGGGTCATTTGTTATTTTGAAATTAAGAGACAGCCTAGGTTTGACTCTTCTTATATTAACACATTTGAGTGGTTTTAATTTAGGATATCCCCCCCCCAATAGTCTGTACACTATATTTTTTTATAAATATTAGTTATTATTGTAAACTTTGTTCGTATTACGGTATGGTTGTCAAAATGTCTCAATCTGTGTGTATTTTTAACATTTCATAGCTCATATTTGGGCGCCTGTTAGTTAGAGTTAGTTGATAGTTGTATAGTTTTTATCCTTTATAAATTAAATCTATACTATCATGTTATAACTAAATAAGTTCTTCATTGTTTTAAACTATCACACATTTGGTACTGTTTATTATGTGGCTTCTATTTAGTTTTTCACATTTCTTTGGTACGTATTGAATAGTTTCCTATTATTTAACTTTAACCCAACGTTTAGTTTAATGACACATGCCTATCAATTGGGAGTAAAACATCGACGTTCGCCAAAAGTATTATCAAAGTCTGGTTTTTTTATTTGTATACACCTAAACACTAGCCATATGTCGTGAAATAAATGAGGTGGTGGCTCGTAGTTTGAGAAAAGGGTATAATATAATGTTCATTCATTTCTTAGCATTCCTGAGATCAAGATCGCCCTCCAGCAAGATTATGCATTTGAAATGAAGGCAAAACATGCCTCTGTCTGGGTGTGCTGGGGACAGCGGGAGAGTGAGGGGGATTATGGGTTTTGACGTGCGCCCGTAGGTCTGATGAGATTAATTGCGTTTATGACAGTCATTAAGAGGCGTGGGAGAGGAGTGTTTATCCACAGGTCTGCTGGCATCCCAGCTATGTTGTTGGTTAGCCTATGGAGCCGTGACTCTGTTGTGGCATATTGTACGTACGGCTCTTGGGTACCTCGGCTCTCGGCTTTCCCAAGGGTTCAAGTGCAGGACAAGCTATTTGCGGGCCTATTGCCTATTTCAATAAATGCTTGTGTTGTTACTTTTCGTAGCTATGTGTTCGTTGGGCTTAGGTGCACGCTGACGACAACAAAAGAGTAGTTGTAAACGATCATATATTTTTTAGGTTAAATATAGGGTTAGTTGGTCTCTGAGCGCGGCCGTGTATCACATTGTAATTTAATTTCACTGCTTGCGCACCTACTTAGCGTTATTCATGTCATGACTTAAGCCTTCGTGAAATAAAGTGTTAGGCAAAAACTTTAACGTTTAATTATGTTAATGTCTGTTTACGACATTACTTCTTAGGGTGTCAAAGGTTTGTGGTTGAAATACATTCAATGACTTGGGAAAGGGTTTAAAGGTTGATGGGGATTACGGGCTCTTTAAGTGGCAATATCGTCCTTATTACCTGATAACACTTAAACCAATCAGATATAGAGAGTAGAGACAGAGAGTGAGACTGTTGAAAAAGTTAATTTCAAGCTAGCAAACTGTTTATTTCAACAAAAGGTTTCTGAGTGGTTCGGCCTGTTTATCTCTAAACACTAAAGAGACGATAATTACCGGTACCCGGTCTGTTAAGAAAGAACCGAGGTACTATTATAAGCCCCAGATAGATTCATACGCTCGTAAACATGAACTGACACAGTTGAACAAAGAAACGACATTAAAATATAGAGTTGAAAGCCGTGCGTCTGCTCCAAATAACCCGTGATATTAATAGACTGCAGAAGAAAGAGAAGAAAAAAAGCGCGGGAAACGCAGCCAGCATGACTGTTGCCGGGAATAGCGCCCCAGTCATTAAACAAATAAATTGCCATTACCTCACTGCCAGCAAGCGAGGTCTAGTCTAGATGATTTTAGCCTTGCAGGATTTCACCAACTTTATGGAGGGTTCTCGAACTGTTAAAATGATTGCAAAAACATTAGACACTCAGGTAATCTCTGACCAGCCTTTCTGACAATTTTTTTTGAGCATGTAGTTTGAAAGTAGTAAGTCTACAATATGTGTCTACTCAGTGGTACTCAGCGTGATTAAGATGGCGTTGGTCTGTGTATTAAGCGCCCCCCCTTTTTATTTGGTCCTTACTTATCAGGTTCAAACTGAGATCGATTGCTGTTTTCTTTGATGCAACTGTCGTGACCAAAGCTATAGCCCTAATATTGATTCCATGAGGCTAGACCATACGCATGTGAGCATAAATAGAAGAAACTAATATGGCTGTCATGAATCTTATTCTTCTATTCAAGCATCTTCAACCGCTCTAATTGATACATATATGAGCAGCGCCTAGATTTTTTCATTTCTTGTTGGATATGAAATTGACATTTACGATCGAAGTAAATCTGAATAAATCATTAAATTTTAATATTAAAAGTTCATCTGTTGGATACTTAAAAACCGACTCCGTGAATTACTACAAATTACTTGTATTGGAACCTAAAAGAGATAATTTCATGTGCTTGTGGTCACCATCAACCACACTCATATTTTTTATCTTATATTGTTTCAATGTATGCTACTTCAAACGGACAAATAACAGTTTTGAACCATTGTTACCAAACGGGACATTCAGGGACCGTCAACCTAAGCCCCCAAAGAAATGTATGCTGCAGTTTGGCGGGCTGTTTTTTTGCTTAAGTACGTTTTCCACATTATGTAAACACTGCATTGCACCACGCAGTATCTAGAAACCTTCACCCGTGTCAAGGCCGGTTTATATTTTGATCTTACGAAGCAGTAGCAGGCGCGCGCACATCAATAATAATGTCACAACAGGGTACGTCACGTGAACACAAGCCATTCATTCATTTACCCAGGTTACCATAACGATTTCAGACTTACTGATCTCCTGTCCTTTCCTCAACGTGACGCTGAATTCATAGCCATGTTCAATACACAGAGTTGTCTTTACTCGCCGTGTTATCCTACCAACATACATTGAACAAAAAGATTTGCTATGATTTGAAATTGTATCAGTCAGTGTTGCATCAAGTTGATTGTTACGTGATTTAACAGGTGTTATGTGACTATGAGATCGAGTGCCTTATTATTGCCTTCATGAACCCCCTTCTCCCTCCCCTTCCCCCGAATCCTAGCTGAGTGGTATGGTTCTGGTAAAGTGCCCCGTTGTCCTGCCACCAGTACTCACGTATACACCTAGACCTCACGTGTGCTCACATTAGGCACCACGCCATCATTCTCGCCAGTCAGTACTCCACACGACCACCGCCCTCTAATCAATAACATCACGCCTCAGCCATGTCAAGGTTGATCTGTCTCCCGGCCGACAACGATTGTCAACATCCCCGGTTAACCCACCATCACCCCCCGCCACCATCACCCTCTCAAACAATGTTGACAAATTTTGCTACACTTCTTCACTACCGACATGCAACAGCATCTCTGTTACATCCAACTGTAATGTTGATGTGACGTGCAAGGGGCGGGGGGCATGCTGTAATGAGGCCAGGGTGAATAACCTTCATGGAAGTTCACCGCGGCCTTCTTTTTATAGCTGGCCCTTGTCTTGCTGTTTACACCTAGCAACAGATGACACATGGTTTGCACTATACTATACGTTGAAATAACGCAGCCGTTTTGTTTGTTATTGTTTTATTTCCATGTTTAATTTCTCCAACAGCCCACATGAATGTAAAACGAGTATAAACAAAGGCTTACATTTGGACAAACAAGCGACCTTGGTGGTGGTATGGGAACCTGCCCTCTATACTACCATCGTGTTGTGATGCCATGAGCATGTCGCTTCGTTAATCTTGAGTCAGTGGATGATGGCCTTGTGTGACACAGACTATCGACCTAATTATTTTCTTCTTGTTTATATGACACACATTGGAGCACTCTACTTTAAGCTCTTAATCTCGCATACCTTCCTCATAACCCGCCTACTGCCAGGAACAGGATCATATGTGCTTGTCGATCAATTGCTCCTATTTATAGCTTTCACAATGGTCTTCCGCCACACTTTTCACAGGCTTAACATTCTACATCAAATGACATGATAGTATATGATCCTTTGGTTTGGGACTAAAACAATGAAAGGCACTGCTTGCCGCACCAAAAGTCTCGGAATTTAGCCATGTCCGCTTTCAGGCATCGAAGATACCCTTAATATGTTTTTCCGTTCCATTGAAGGTTTAAAGTCGACAGTAAATGTAACTTATTATTTTTTAATTTGAGTTGACATTCTCTACGAATGTCGAGTTTTTTTCAAATGTGCATCCTTTATCCCAGCGATGGCCCGCCACGCAGAGCCTCATCAGCCGGCAAGCCACTAAAATCTATCTATATATATAATTCACCAAAGCGAGTATGTGCAAATGAGCATGACGAATGACCCTCGCTGGGGTCGACCAGTGTCTCGATTCCAACAATGGTTCCCGCGTTCACTTACGTTGTTCCTTCACAGAATAACATGAGATTTGTAGTGTAGTGGTTATCACGTCTGCCCTACACGCGGAAGTTCCTGGGTTCAAGCTCCAGGGAAAACATTATTTTTTTAATTTTAAAAAATGTCTGTTTGTGCCCGTTCTTTTCCCCCTTTTTTGCGAACATGGCTGACCCTCGCTAGGGTCGGCCAATCACTGTTTATGGTTGACAAGCTAATGTGGTGAAGGGTGGTGGGCAGGTAGATAACAATGCGAATGTCTCTTGACCAACTATGCGTGGTCCCCCACTGACGTTTCAGTGGTCCCCCACTGACGTTTACTTGGGCGTTTTGATTTCTTGGTGCTGTAGTTTGTGTCCGTTCTTTCCCCCCTTTTCTTTGCACTATCCATGAGCAAGTCTGCGGCGTATGCTACGCCGCGGGGCGTATCTAGTATTATATATATAGAGAGAGTAGTTTGCAAATAAGCATGACGAATGACCCTCGCTGGGGTCGACGAATCACATTTAAGGTTGGCAAGAGAAGGGGTTCAAAAGGGGGGCATGTCTCGAGACCAACAATGCTTCTTGCGTTCACTTGCGTTGTTCCTTCAAAGATTAACATATGATTCGTAGTGTAATAGTTATCACTTCCGCCTTACACACAATTTGTCCTGGGTTCAAGCCCCAGTGGAAACATTATTATTTTATTTTAAAAAAATGTTTTTTTGTTTTGTAGGTGCCCGTTCTTTTCCCCATTTTTTGCGAACATGGCTGATCCTCGCTAGGGACGGCCAATCACAGTTTATGGTTGGCAAACTATGGTAGTAAAGCAGGGGTTCCTAACCAGTGGTGCATGCACCCCCAAGGGGTGCATGAGCAGGTTCCAGGGGGTGCATGAACCATTCAGAGAAAAAAAGAAAAAGAGGAAGAAAAAAAAAGAAGAATGAAAAAAGAAAAGAAAGAAAAACTGATAATCCGAAAATGTAAACCATAAGCAATGCATGCTGCGTTAAAGGGCGCCCATATACAACCTTCGCGCATTGTTCTGCGCATGTCGAAAATTGACGGAAAAACTTTTTCGCAAAATGAACGGTTCGCTCTACATGTTCCTCGAAAATCCCGTGTTTTAAGTCACAGTTTTCTAAAAAAATAATTTAATTTTGTCATCAAATACGTCAGATATATGTCTTCCGGAGACCCTCTAACTGTTTTGAGCGGATGTAAACATTGGGATTTTTTTTCTTCCCTTTTATTGCTCGGTACGCTGTAAAGGTCTTAAAAACGTTAATTATTAATAGTAAGCCATTATTCGTCATTGAAACCCAAAATCTTGAGTTGAGCATACAATTCCGGTCATTAAAAACATCAACTTCGTCAGTTAAAAATTTGCCTGTGACTGGTACTACTTTCCGATTGTCATCACCCCCTCAAAATCGTAAATAAATAAATTTAAAAAAAGAGAGAGAGAGAGATGGTACACAAAAGCCTCAGTGCTTCCTCTGTGGAAAAGTCCTGTGCAATGACAACATGAAGCCTGTTAGACTCCGAGAGCACTTGGAGAAAGTCCATCCATCCAATTCCAAGGACAGTGTTGAGGTCTTCAAGCAGAAGAGAGCTCGCTTCTTGACCTCAGGTATCTTGCCCAAGCTTGGATTTTCTTTGTCACAGAAACCTGCACTGGAGGCATTATTTAAGGTTGCATATCTTATTGCAAAGAACAAGAAGCCCCACACCATTGGAGAAACTTTGGTGAAACCTTGTGCTCTGGAGATGGTCGAACTGATGTGTGGTCACCAGCAGAGGAAGCAGGTTGAGAAAGTTCCTTTGTCCAATGACACTATTCATTCCAGGATTAGTGACATGGTTACAGCCATTCTGGATCAAGTCTTGTGCGAGATGAGAAGCAGTCCTTTTCCATTTAGCATGCAGCTGGATGAATCCACTGGTGTAGCACAATGCAGTCAGATTCTTGTATTTCTGAGATATGTTCTCAGTGGATTGCTGAAGGAGGAATTTCTATTTTGTAAGCCACTCCTAGCTACTACCAAAGCTGCTGATGTGCTGCAGCTAGTCAGGCATTCTTCACTGAAAACCAGTTTGACTGGACTTCAAGAATTTCTTCAATTTGCACAGGTGGTGCTCCCTCCATGCTCGGTAATAAGTCAGGATTTTCAGCACTGGTAAAGAAAGAAGTTCCAGATATTGTCACTACACACTGTATCCTTCATCGTCAGGACCTGGCATGCAAAACTCTACCTCCAACCTTGAAGTCAGTTCTTACTACTTCAGTCCAAGATGTACATTTTATCCGCTCACATGCCTTGAACCACTGCCTCTTCAAGTTGTTCTGTCAGGAGGTGGTCTCTGAGCATGAAGTTCTGCTCTACCACATTGAGGTGCGCTGGTTGTCCAGGGGACGGATACTTTCTCGGTTAGTAGAACTGAGAGTGGAGCTTGCCATTTTCTTGCGAGAAAAAGAGAGTGACCTTACTGACAAGTTTGACTGTCCAAATTTCATTCATTACTTGGCATACCTGGCTGACATCTTCACCATCTTGATTGAGTTGAACACATCTCTCCAAGGATCTGCTGTGACTGTCATGGATGCTACTGAGATATTGCAAGCCTTCCTTAACAAAGCGCCACTATTCCAACGACGACTAGAAAAGTCCAACTTGGCTAACTTTCCACTCTTGGATGAAGTTGTAATATCTGGTGCAGAAGGAAGCACTTAGGGATCACTGCGTGACAAAATCAAAGGGGAAATTTCAGCGCACCTTTCAACATTGCAAAAGTCCTTTGATGGGTATTTCTGTCAAGAAATTGCTAGGAAAGACCTTTGGATTAGCAATCCTTTTCTCTGTGACTTGGACAACATTGATGACAGTGACTTTGCTAAAGATGACCTGATTGATTTGAGAACCAGAGAAGTACTGAGGAGTGCCTTCAGTTGCAATACCTTGATTGAATTTTGGTGCGCCCAGCTAGATTTCTACCCACAACTAGCCAAGAGGACAGTACTGACTCTCCTTCCATTTGACACAACCTATCTCTGTGAAGCAGTATTCTCCATACCTTTGACGATTAAAAACAACGAAAGGAACACGTTGAATGCAGAGGATGACATGAGAGTTGCTTTGTCCAAAACAGTCCCCAGATTTAAATCGCTGATTGATTATAAGAAGCAGCAGATCTCTCACTAAATTCCCTGTTGCCTATGGTCAAAACTGTTGTGTTCCTAAAATAAACATAGTTTATTATGCATTTTCTGCAAGTTTCACGAAGGGGTGCATGAACTTTTTTGGGCATCTGAAGGGGTGCATGGACCCCAAAAGGTTGGGAACCACTGTAGTAAAGGGTGGAGGCGGGTGTTGGGGCAGGTAACAACAACCGCAGTGCGCATGTCTAGAGACCAACACTGCGTCGGCGGTTCCCCCCCACCGACGTTTACTCGCTATGTTTTTATTTCTTCGTGCTGCTGTTTGTGTCCGTTCTCTCCCCCCTCCCCGTTCTTTGCACTATCGTTGATAAGCATTTCTGTGGCGTATGGTACGCCACGGGTCGTATCTAGTTATATTATATTAAAATAATAATTGGAGTGTTGGCACTTTGCTATAAATAAGTGGGTTTTGGTTGAATTTTGGGCACGTGGACCCAAAAAAGGTTCGCGGCCGCCACTGCTCTATCCTGTAAAGTAAATGCTAACGAAGTTTTTGCTCCCTCAGTCCTTAGCAATAAAATAATGCTTACATTAAAATCATTTAAAATTTATTATCATTATAAAACCATTTTCAAGTATGTTATTTCCTTAAATAACACATTTTTACTTTCGTTGTTAGTAACTTGTTAGTATCTTGTTAGTATGAACGTCAGCCACAACATCCCACAGCATCTACTTTATAAATACAGTAACGATTTTGCGCTCACAGTTAAGATAAAGAAATTACAAACCCAAACTTACCATCTTGTACAAACTCTATTAACTGTCAACATCTTTCTTAACCGGGGATCCGTGATCGCCAACCCTCGGCTCTCTGTGGCAATTCGTCATTGTTTATCCACCAATAACCATGCCATTTTAAATTTAAATGTAGCCCTTATGTTTTAGGAAAATACAAATACAAACAAATTGTAAGACTATTAAAGCTTTATTATTGAACTAATACTAATACAACAGTAAACGATTCGGCTAATGTCTTCATCAGTACAATTAACAGACAGTACTTACATACGTATTTAAATTATATATAGATTATTCAGACATTTATCAATAAAATAATTAAGCAAATCCTACTTTTGTTTATTTTTAACGTGCCTCATTTCACCGAGACCATGTTTGTTTATAGTAAATGCCGCAATATTTGCGAGCCCGTTTTATTTGTTTATTGTTAGGTCATCGCGATCTTTCAGAAAGATGGGGGCTTTAAAATCCTGACCCACATACCTTCAAGGTTAACGGAAATAAGAATGTGTTGATCGCGATTGCTGGTGGTGTTGAGTGACGTTCACATTTATTGCATGTTCAAAACAATGGGCTGGAAAAGTTGTCAGAGAACTTACACACAAGTGAAGATTTTGACTAAGCATAGTAGAAAGCATGTACGCCGAGTCAGAGCTTCTCGTGTTTTACTATTTGTAACAACGGATAGCAATATTTATTTTTTATTGTAATAATTTATACAGTCGAACTTCCCTAAATCGAAAACCTACCCTATATCGAACTAATTGTTAGGTCCCGGCCAAATTCTGCGCCTATTACGCCATTTTGCCCTAACTCGAAAACTCCGTAATAGTCGTTTTTGTTTTTCGGGTCTCTTTGAGTTCGACTTAGCGAGGTCCGACTGTATAACCATTGCATTAACTTTGTCTTACAAAGACGCGTTCGATAGAGTTCTGTTAAGTTAGATATAAGTAAAATTCTTAAAACGTGCTTTAACTCGAGTGTATGATTGTCAAGTAATTCAGTAGATTGGAAGACCACCTTTTTTGCCCTGCTTGGCTGATCCTGTCTAGCGCAAGGCTCACTAAACTTATTTCTCGGCGGGCCGGGTGGCTGACAAAACGAAGAGCGGCCGCATAACCATACTAAAGAAGAAAAAAAAATAATTTAACATTCCATGTTAATCATGGGTCAGTTGTCGTCGGCATCCTTCCGTCTCGCGAGACGATGATGCATCACCTTTGAGTTGGGTTGCATTTCCTCATGTGGCTGGGCAGTCCTATCCTTGAGTGACAGTCTTTTCCACAGCTTTTGCACACGAATTCCGCGCTTTCCAATATTTTGGACTTTCTCCTAGCTCTTCTGCCTGTAGCCTCCTCCATCCTTCGCTCCTCGGCTACTATGACGCACTCTTTGACAAGTGTGCTGCCTCTAGATCGGTCTTCTACTTTACATTCCCAGTCACTTGTATTTATTCTGGCTGCTTTCATGTCTCTCTGGCAGAACTCTTTAAATCGAAGACGTGGGCGACCTGAATGAGTCAGTAGGGGCACTAAAAAAAGAACCTATAAAAGCAACAAACAAAGACAATTAAAATATGTATTTGCGAAAAGGCTATCAAAGAAGGCGAAATAAATACTTTTTAAAAAAAAATTTAAATGTTTTTTAAAAATAATTAAAATTAAAGATTGTCGGTACAAAACTCCCTGAATTTCTCAACATTTGTCATGATCTATTATTCTAAATTTAATATTTAAATTGTATGAAAACGCCAGGTGTGCCATATTTCTATTGAGCGCATTCAAGATTCAAGTACCGTTGGTGGGCCGGATGAAATGGCGTCGCGGGCCGGATCCGACCCGTCGGCCCTAGTTTGATGACCCCTGGTCTAGTGTAATAAATACTTTTTAAAAAAATATTTTTAAATGGACAATTAAATCTTCTGGAAAAGTACTCCAAGGAAAAATAATCGAAGATGATATTGTTTTTAATTGTAAACCTATATTAAAGCCCGCTCTAGATAATCCATCCATTTAAACAAAAATCTAGTTAACAGTTGACACAGCACTGTCCTTAGAATGTGAGCTGCACTATCAATATGGGATTGCCGTGTAAAGGGCTGGTTGTGTGTGGAAGTCACCCACCCCGTCCACCACCCGAAGTATAGGTGGCCTTCAATGGCAGTGTTGAATACCTTAAGGGTCGGAACGGGTCGAGGGGGCTGGGGGCGTGAACAGTGATCCTCCAGTTATATTTTACTAATGAAGCAAGCTCTTCCAGTCAAAGAGCAGGGTACTACAATGTTGAAGTTTTAGAGAAAATACATCAAAACCAGTCAGGCTTTGAGGCGGTGGAGAAATGAATGGTTAGGGTGCTCTAACAGAACAGTTGTATCGACTGGGGTCCTGGAATGAGCGTTCAACTTCAACAGTTTTCACACAAAAAAGTAGGTCAGATTATGAAGCCATTGATAGAAATGTATCATCTCGCTTGTGCGTGCGTGTTCAATACCCCGCGGCAGCGCCGTCTTAACGCATAGGCCCGTTGGGCATTTGCCCGGGGGCCCACGAGCATAGGGGCCCCATGGGAATATGTTTATTTATATATATTATGTCTATTTTTTTTTATTCCTGCGACGGAGGGGCCCAACACTATTTTTTGCCCGGGGCCCAAAATTGTGTAAAGACGGCTCTGCCCCGAGGTGGTGACCCGTCACCTCTAGGTCATCAAACATACGTCTTTTAAGGTACATGCGATGGTGGGCTGATTTAAAGGAATATCACATTAAATTGATGTCCCAACACTTGAAAATGGAATCAAAAAAAAAGGATTCTAAAAAAGAAATATGTGAGAATAATCCTCTTGTTATTATGTTGCAGTTTTAGCGCAATTTCCCCATGGTGAAATTGGGCTTACAGGTTTGAAAAATCTGTCCAGGGAGGGATGTCTGTTCGAGCTTGCACAAGCAACTACTCCTGAACCATACCAGATAGAGGGTTCGGGTCTTTTGCAAATGGTTAAGGAAGTCTCAAGGATGTGCACAGGCCAAAAAGAAACTCCCGAAAAGGTTTACTGCATTTCCTGGGGGAAAAAAACAACAAAACAAAAAATATCAATATATCAGTATTTTGTCAATTTCTCGACTACCATAACAGCTATCGGGTTCAAACAAACGCCAAACGATAGCTAATAATATTAAGAACAATGTTGGAGAAGGAATTTTTCAAAAATCTCTTTTGGTTTGACTCCCGTAATTTTAGCAACAATTTGTAGATAGCAATTGTTTTGTTTACTTTCAGAATTAATGACTTTTAATGTAATCTAGAATGATTTCCCTTTAATAAAAAAAAGTCGGACATTCTTTGTTTCACCTCAACGTGTTTTCACAGCAAAAGAAGCGTTTGAATAACTTGTTATTAAAATTATCTGTGATCGTTATTTACTTGCTGAACACTATTTAGTGATTTGTCTCGAAAATGTTATGGACAAACTGGAAATTGCGCTTAAATACTCATTCGAATTTTTATTACTTGTTTTTTTTTACTTCTCATCTCTGAGCCATCTATACCTTATTTGACCAAGCAAGAGAAATTTCTATTTTTTGATTTAGCACAGGTAACAGTAACTGAGGAAACGCTTTTACATTTCTATTCTGGTGTTGAGTTTTAGTGATAAGAGTATACATTACTTGGTTCACCATTTATCGTACTCGTCTTGAAATATATGTTGTTGAAACACAAGAAGTAGGTTAATAATGGCCGCATATGCATAAAATGTGTCATTTTGTAATTTGGTAGTTTAAAAAATATTTTAATTTACCAATTATTCAATGACCAATTTATTTGGGGTTCTTAACAGCGGTTTATACTATTCCATTAAGAGGCTTGGTTCTACTTGAAAACATGAAAAAATATAGCACTTTTAATCGTTGTTAGTATCGCTCTTAAAATTGGAAGTTTCTAACACGATCATGTTATTTTGTAGGATGTTAAATGTCTGGTTTCATCAGTTTCTGTGTGTTTTTGACAAAACCATGACAAAATGAGGTGCTGAAGAGGGAATGTTAAGGGGCACGAGGGATGTTTACGCTTTGATGGTGTCACGTAGCAGACCCGAGGAGCTGTTGTTTAAAGATACACAGCGAAACTTTGACTTCACGGTCTTCACAGGTGACAAACAAGTGTGGGGAGAACGGTCTTAACGACTGTGTGACATGCTCAGGTCGATTGTTGTCGGAGATGGACAGTACACGACTTGGTGGCATGAGCCGACACCGGAACTTTGTTAATATACATGTGTTTGAGAATAAGAACCAATGAAGTAAGCTTGAGAGGGTTTCAGCGTGAGATTTTGCAACTCACCAACTTGATGTACGAGTATGTTACATATTGCAAACTATACGGCTTTGTTTTCCCAAGAGGCCTTTTCATATCATGGTGGAAATTTATAAATAGAAATAGTCTGCTTTATTGAATGAAACGTTGGGTAAGGGTGATCCTATGTAAGTATTTTCAGGGTACTCCTTTGGAGGATTACGAAATTATTTAAAAATTCTGTGAGGAATTATCTCAACAGCTGTTATATCTAAGTTAATTTCATTTAGTTTATTGGGCTTAAACAAGACAAAAACTTGTTAGCAACATTTGCGAACGTACAGTCACTTCTCTCTCTTCTATTTATCCTAAAAACAGTTTTACCAAAACCTTGTCTAAAAAAAGTAACATTACGTGATAACATATGGCGTTTTCCGGTCTGAGAAATGACAAACCCTTCTGGTTGTCTCTTACAAGTGTATGACTTGAGCTTTATGAACAACAAAAGAAATTCGAGGGCTTGTTTGCAACTATGCACATGGTGCTTGCTTTAATGGGGAGCCCAATATGTTAATAATGTAAAAATTACTACTTGTTTTTGGAATGTTAAAGATGCCAAAAGAAAGTTTTTGGAAAAATAGTCCATTTAATTTATAGAAAAGATGTTTTAAAAAAAACAAAATACAAAGTCTTTGACTAAGTTCTTTAATTATACTTGAACAATTGAAAAGTCCACTTGCAAAACCTACTAAGCCGATTTTGGTGGGAAAATGAGTTACTGTCCTTTTCTGGTATAAATGGTAATACTCTCCAGTATTCTTTTGGTTTGATCATTCAAAACCTACTAAATACGCTGTATTTTATTTTTAAATATATGAAACACTTGAAAATCTGCTAAATCGATCAAACATAAATACCCTTTTCTAAAAAAACTCTAAAAGTGACTTCGTAAGTTTTACAAGTGAACTCATTATTCCTTATTTTTATAATGAACAGACCATATCGATGAACACATAACTCCATAATTAGCTGATTTTACAGTCATAATCTAGAGTAATCTAGACCAGGGGTGGGCAAACTTTTTCTACGGAGGGCCGCATTGAAAACTTTATTGTTATAGGCGGGCCGCATTCATATTTTGTCTACTTACATTACGGTACAATTTACAACGTATAATATATGAATTAATGATTATAACAATGTACTTGTCATTTTTTAACATTCAAAATCTATTACACATGTATGTACATTATATTTTAAATACGAGCTGAAACAGTTTCTTTTTTGTTAATAAGCTTTTACGATTCAATATTATTTCAACAAAATTTTATTGCTACCTGTCATAATGACTATGAAGACTTAGGAACGTAATTTACATACACGCTGACCATAGAGTGCAATTATAATTAATGCGAAGTATGTAACTGTTCACAATTTTGGATAATTTTCTTTTCTTGAACAGTGATGAACCAATTTACTGGTAGTGATTCACATGACTGAATTCAAATTGCAGTTAGTCAACATCGTTCAGTTATTACTCTTGTTTATTTTCATGCAAGAAAAAGCTTCCTCACAGATGTATGTGGACTCAAATAGTGACAAAAGTTTGGCAGCAAAGTGTTTTAAGTGTGGAAATGCTGCTGTTGGCTGTGCAGTTCCACCCCCTCCCCCCCCCCAGTTAGGAGCGCATTAAAATAGTTATGATACCCTCAGCGCTTCCAGGATTGGGCAAACATCCATACAACTCCAGCAGAATAACTGACTTGAACTTCTCCTTCAGGTCATAATCGCTTGTAGGTCCAGCAGTTCTAACTGTATATCCTCTGTGGCTTATTCAGCTTCTGCACTAAACGGCAAACTAGGATATTGAAGATTGGTTCCAGGTTTTGTAGTCTTGGAACCTCCTTTCAAATGCCACAAACAAGGCATCCAACTGAGCTTTGTACTTGCTAGCCTATTCACCCGAAATGGTTTTTCTGTTTCAGCAAAGGAGAATGGCAAAACCTGTTTTCATCTGCTTGCCTGGAGAACAGGGAAAACTTTGGCTGAAATTATTTAATATGCACATACATTTCATGTGCAAACAAGCCATTGCCCTGAAGTTTGACATTCAGTTCATTCAACTTTTCCATAATGTCATACCTAACATGAAGTCTTACTTCCACTCTTCATTGACAATGTTAGTAGCAAAGTCACAAACAAAACCTTTCATCTCCAAGAACATAACTATTTTTTCTTTGAGATCCCACACTCGCCTCGATATCTTTCCCAGGTTCAGCCAGCGGACACTGCTGTGGTATATAATATAATAACATTCAGTTTACAAATCAGTTTTATTTTGTATCAACTTCACAAGACCTACGTTTTTCCAAGTCAAAGCAAGCGTCTATCGGTTGTTACAATTGCTATCTTGTTCCACACCAACCCAGTTCTTTCAACACAGTTCTAATTATCATTGAATAAATCCTGGCCTATTGTTGTGTCTTTGAGTGGCTCAGCACTAGGTAATTCTTTGGTAAGCTCAAAAAACGAGAGTTTATTCCATGTATAAAAAAACAATTGTGCTGTGTCCTGTACATCGGTACTTTTGTCCAACGCAAGAGAATACCATGAAAAGCTTACATCTCAAAGTTGGTGCATTAAATTGTCAGCAATTATTTCAACACGCCTGACTACAGTTCTCCTTGATAAAGAAATGCTATTAAATTTTGTTTTCTGTTCTGGACACATAATGCTTGCTGCCTCTTACAAGCATTCCTTAATAAACTCGCTGTCAGAAAAAGTCTTGTTCCATTTGACAATGTCATGGGACAGCACCAAACTTTGTTCGGTTGCAGCATCTTGAATTAAAGTATGTTTTTTTTAAAAACAGTTACTGCTTCTTTAAATTATTAACCGACTCCTGGCATTTTCTTTTTCTCTCATCGTTCATTAAATTGTGCCCGAAATCCAAATGTTTTGTTTGGTTGTGTCATTTTAAGTCGTACTACTTAAAGACGCTCACACACTCACGGCACAGCAAGCAGAGTGCTTTGCTGCCAACGCTTGTGAAGCGATATTTAGCGGTCCATTCGTCATTAAAAACACGACATTCGTCTTCAATCTTTCTTTTTTGGCAGCACTCATGGTTACATCAACGTCTATTTGCTTTTAAATTACTATATTTACAAAACCGCCAAAATTTAAATCGTAAACAAAAGCCAATTTAGGTTCAGATTAAATGTAGTTTCGAATAAGGATGTTAACAATTAATGACTAATGATCACTATTAAATGAATTCTGGAGCCATAAAACCTTTTAAATATAAATAGATTGCAATAAAAAAATTCGGAATCAAATTTTTAAAATATAACAAACATTCTAAACAAATAAAATTAAAATTGACATAAGATCGCAACATGTACACGCCTAAGGGCCGCATAATATGCTCTGGCGGGCCGCATGCGGCCCGCGGGCCGTAGTTTGCCCACCCCTGAACTAGACCATTAGTAGCATTGCATGGTTTTCTTGGACTTACATAAGCCTAGCTCCATTCAAGCCCTTGAACCATCATGTAGAATTATTAAAACATTTTTAAAAAGTGTAATTAAGTATTAACTATTTTAGTTCTGCAAAAGAATTACCTTCTAATTTAAATGGCATGATTTACTCATAAATAAATAGGAAACACATTTTTTTAATGGCGGGGGAAGGGGTTGAGGTGTAACCTCATGAGATTCTATGTTCTATGCCTACATGCATTTTGGGTCACCAAGTGCAGCTTCCCCCTCTTCCCCCCTCCCCGACCTGCTTGTGGAAGCGTGCAGGAGACGCCAACAATTATTTAATTGCAGACACCTGAGAGATCGTGATCAAGTCCCGAGTCTGTCCCCGGCCCGACGCCTACACCACCTCAGGACTGTGGACTCGAGATTACCTCTCGAGATCCTTGGCGTTTGGTCCAATTGCCTCGGTAAGGTGTGAGGGTCGTGGAGCCGGCGAGGGAGAATTAGCACCAGACCTCCCCGGTGACTGGGCCCCGGTAGCACTTTGATTTTCTTGTTGTTTTAATGGGAGATGGGATGGGTTTGTTGATGGTCTCGTGGATGCGAGAGGGAAGCCACTGGGGGAAAACCCGTGTAAACTTTGCACCGTCCTTTAGGCATCTGATAAAACAAAAACACGGTCTGCGATACCGAGGCCGCTGAGGCCATAGACCTCAACATTGGTCTACTTTTAGCCGTCAGACTAGTAAATAACGTATTTTTAACAAGTCAACCTTTGTAATATTTACAAAGTCATATTACTTTAGTAGCTCCAACAAATACTACTTAGCCGTAAGTGCATTTAAAAAACGTAAACCTGTTGTAAAAAAAAATGCTTTCGAATTTGGTCTCATTGGTTTTGTCAGCTGCTATTTATTGTGGTGAAAGGGACTGAGTATCAGCTTACCGGACCCATCTAATTTCCCCAGCTCTGAAACCTGAAGAACCGAACGTTTCCAAAATGTGGGCGAGACTGCAATCAGGCTTATGGATTAGTCGATGGAAAACATGTAAACAGGGTATGAGTGAGCCTGACAGGACGTAACAAAACAGCGAACGTTTCGGCAAAGAGCCTTCCTCAACGAACAAGAAGTAAACAAATGAAACGAATATAAAGAAATAAATAATAAAAACTTAGATGCGGTGAAATCCAAAGAGAGCCAATAAGAGAGGGCTCTGGCAGATAGCAGCGTGGCTTCGCAATATCCCACAGTTTGAGAGATGTCGATTCTTTCAATCCAAAGCTTTCCACCTGGTCAATCTTTGAATATCCGCATCTTCATTATACGGTCCATCGGTTATCTGGAGTTTGTTTTTTTTTAATTAGTTTTTTTTTGTTGACATTACGAATATTTATCAAGGGAATGAATAGTATTGGTGGTATTTTGAGTTTAACATGTGAATGAAGGAGAGAAAAAACAACGCAACACGGACACACGTTTTTAATGAAACACTAGAGTGATTTCCCTTTTATCTCAGTCAGTCTTATATATTGTTCGACTGTTTTGTCCTGATAATTGTTTTTACACTACATCATGGCTATGAATTCAGCCGACCCACCCCACAGTAGATACGTATCATATGAACATCTCCATCCCACCTCACCCCCAGTTTATTCAAACCACTTGCGTTCACTGAGACCAAATAAAATATTTTCTGTACCGTGATTGAAAGTGAGCAGTGAGCTCTCATGCCTTTGCAACCCGCCCCTATGGTGCCACCTTTCGTGTTATCAAACTGTTTTGTCCACCCCCCCCTCTTTTTTTTCCTTTTACGTTCGTGGTCTCTCCGGTTTTTAATTTTGTATTTCTCGTTTGGCACGAATATAACAAAGGTGTATTCAGTAGGACAGCATGATGCAGGGCGAGCACGGAATTAACTCCAGCCTCCAGCTGACCTCAGCGGTCAGTGGTCACGCTGAGAGCTGTGGTATCGGTTAGTTTTACGGATGGTCAGCTCGCCGTGTTTCTCATCACGCAGACGGTACGACCTACCGTGAGAAGGGCAGCTTGGGTTGCTGTTTGTAATATCTGGGAAATGTTTGGTGGCTGGCCCAATGGTTGTTTGTGTGGTTTACATCAGCTCTTCTCACATGGAGATACGCAGACCATTACTGATCCGCGAGCCTTGCTTCGACAGTCCGTCAGCCTTGCTTCGCTGGTCAGCACACCATGACAATTTATGATCAAATGAAATAAAAAAAATATATAAATAAAATAATAGTCCAAGTCGCTCACTCGACGTGGAGCGCTATGTTGCCATTATTTGATATTATATTTAATACGAGGTGTGCATCAAAAGGTGTGCAAATTAATTATAAATTAAAGACGCGCTGTAAAAAAATATTATATGACGTCATTGTTTTAGCTTATATATTAATTTTGAAAAAGGGAACGATGTAAAAATAGGATTTGAGGATTTATAATTATAAAATACTTTGTGTACATTTCAGGAAGTTTAATATTTCGTATTTATCAAACAAGGATAAGTTACTTGGGGTTTTGACCCAAAAAAGTGGGTGCCGTAGGCGCCCTACAACCCCTAGTATACATATAATAAAAGGACGTGGCGCCGTTTTCTTTTGAAATAAGTAGTTTCATCGGACCGTCTAACTTTAAAGCTTGAAATGACTTTGTTAGATTTAACAGAAATGAATCCCCGGGGCTTAGAGTTCGTCGAGTGAGAGTGTTAAAGTTTTATTTTTATGTTGTTGTCACGATTTTTATATTGATGTATTTAATTTCCTCCGTCTTAATATAATAATGAAATATTGCTTCAAAGTCTTTTTTGAAATGGTTGTCTTTGGGTAGTTGCATTGTTTTAATGTTTGATAAAAACATAAGATAGTGGATGTCTCCCAACCATATCTCGAGTCATGACTGATACATTTTGTTAATGTTACCCAATGGGAGTTGGGACACAACTTAATTCAGTTTTTTTGTTTTTTTTGACGCGTACTAATTGAAGTACTAATTGAAGTACTAATTGAAGTACCAATTGAAGTACTAATTGAAGTACCAATTGAAGTACAAATTGAAGTACTAATTGAAGTACCAATTGAAGTACCAATTGAGTACTAATTGAAGTACTAATTGAAGTACAAATTGAAGTACAAATTGAAGTACTAATTTTTTTAAAAACTGTGATGTTGTGTTTCTGGTTTTTTGTTTTCATAGTCTGGCATTTTGAATGTGTGTGCTCTACCAGCACTCCATTCTACTCGGACCGATTATAGTGGGATGAGAACGGCACTAATCGATAGGCCCAGACGGGCCACCGACTCCCGTACACCGCCCGCAGAATAAACACACTGGACATATTTATATACACGCTCCTGGAACCGGTACCATCATGACCGCGAGGAGCGCTCGCTGAAACTGTGGCGCTCTTCTAGCAGGTGCCGCCCCCACCCCACCCCTACCGGTCTCTCAGGTGGTTGCCAGACGGATGTTTTCCCTGGCACCGGATGGTCAGTGCTACTGTTCACTGGCTACTTCCGCTTGTCCTTGACCTAGTCTTGGAGGCCAAGCCAGCGTCTCGTCAGGGTCGCATGTGTTCTAATTTAAATCGTTTCCCGGGGCCGGATATGTAGACCGGTCCCTATCGCACCATCGCTAATGTGTGGATGTGTGGGAAATGTATGGTGGAAAGCGGGTGGTTTCATTCAAGGGAGAGCTTCTTGATTTACTAGTCATTGGGTGGCCAGTTAGCTTCCCTTTGATGGTCGGGGATAGTTGATAAAATCCAGCAGAAATGAGAAAGAAAAAGTTTGGGGGAGAGAGGATGGGGGGTAAAAAATTCCGCTCACTAGACTTCTTTCCTATATAAGGGTTTTAATAAATGAAACAATCGTAGCAGCAACTATGGCATTCACATGTAGAGGTGGCTATTATCTCAATGCAGATTTTCATATTCATCCATCAATCTCTGTGGCGCTACAGCCCGTGTAGGGCTTGGGCCTGCCTCACCACCACCTTCTACACAGTCATAATCAACGCCTTTCTTCTCCAAGATTGGATGCCGAGTTGTTGTAGATCTTTCTCTATATCATCCATCAATCTAAGCCTAGGTCTCTTTGAGTTGTTTTCCTCTGAGGTTTTGGTGCTGCACCCTATTTACTTTCTCTGTCATTTGACATTATTTTTTAAGTGTCCTGCCCCTTTCTTAGTTCCGCAGCTATCGTGGGATCCTGATATAGACTGTATAGTTCATGGTTGGTTCGTATTCTCCATCCGTTTTCATCCTTTGTTGGTCCATATATTTTCCCGATAACTTTCCTCTCCCATGTATTTAAGTTAACAGGTTGTCTGCAGTTTTTCTTAGGGTGCAAGTTTTACTTGCATATATTACAGCTTGTCTGATGACATTTTTATAAAGAGTTCTCTTTGTTTCTCTGGTAATGTTTTTGCTTTTGAGTTTTGAATATTACATTATCATTAACTAAACTTTGCACGAGTTAAAGTGCTGTCTTTTTATCAAGTACCAGGGATAAAAATATAGAATTATAAATAAATAAATAATATTTCAGTTTGTGGACTTTTCGCGTTTTTCGTCAGTGTGTTACTATGAAAAAATATTGGAAACATCTTTTTTTTAAAAAGAAAGAAAAAAAAGTAACAAAAAGAAATCAACTTCTAAAGGTTCTGTGGGAAATGATGAATGCATCCCACTGCCTCCTTGAAATATCCCATTTGTTGTATGCAGGTATTGGTTACCATTATCCTTGATATGTGGGAATAGTATGATCAGTAACTTGTAGTTGGTTGAGTTTGCCCAATTATCAACGCATTTAAAGGAAGCTATAGGCATATGTATACATTATCTGCTTCAATAATTTTGCCTCGCTTATCACCCTTCTCTTTCTTTTGGTGTAATAGCAATATATATATATATATATATATATATATATATATATATATATATATATATATATATATATATATATATATATATACATATATATATATATAACTAGCGTATCAACCGTCAAAAATGACGGAAGTTTTCAAAATAAATACACATCAGGTTTAAAAAAACGTAATACAGAACTTTCATTTATTTTTATTTATTTTTATTTGATTCATTTATTATCATATTGAACAATTTTATGCGGAACGTTCGAAAAGTGTTATTTTTGGTGCAGTAATTTGGTGCGCTGCTTTCTAAAATTAGTAGCGTTGTTACATCCACACATACATACATACATACATACATACATACATACATACATACATACATACATACATACATACATACATACATACATACATACATACATACATACATACATACATACATACATACATACATACATACATACATACATACATACATACATACATACATACATACATACATACATACATACATACATACATACATACAACGGGAATTATGTATATTGATATGCGTCCCACTAGTGTTGGCAAAGATATCTATTGCAATTGTTATCAAGTAAACTGATTTAAAATATAATTTTTTCATATACCTGTTACCTATAGATAGCTGTGATGATGCATTCAGTTCATATGAAATTGTTCATATTCATATACCTATAAATAGCTATGATGGCTCCTTCAGTTCAACTGAATTAAGCTCAAATTAAAGTGTTCATATACATATAGATAGCTATGATGGTTCATTCAGGTCATATGACATTCTTCATATACGTATAGACAGTGGTGTAGTGGAGGGGGGACACGGGAGGGCTTCGCCCTCCCACCTTTTTTTGGCAGGGAGGGCGCGCCCACCCTGCATGGAGGGCATGCAATTTCAGCTTGACCTTTGAGACTGTTTTAGTTGTAGAACTTGTACTTTTGAGAAAAATACGCATTTAGTTCATATGAAATTATTCACATGCCTATGCCTATAGATAGCTATGATTGTGCATTCAGTTCATTGCTCATATACCTACATATAGATATGATGGTTATGTAGTTCATATGAATTAGCAAATCCCTTGAACGGCCCTTCATTGATCTCTTCACGCTGGTTACACTAACACTGCTAAGTAATTAGTAAATTTTAAATAAGACAGTTTAACAATCGCCAATGGCGAACGACCTTAATACAATTAACGCTTCTTAAAACCTAAGGCTAAGGTGTATTTCAAAAATTACTTCAGAATTATTACCAAATAGAAATTATTGGAGGAGCGACTTCCATTCATGCTATTTGGTTTCATTACTCTTAAAAAATTTCTGATATTCTCTGAATTTGAATAGCCAGTTTTCAATGAATGATGATTTCCGTGATCTACTTCAGCGTGCAGATTTGACAGCCCCGTTACCCCCATCAGAACTCATTCCTGCCTGCTGAACGACCTGTGCACCAGCACCCACACCCTCCTCCTATCTTCGTTCAACATATTTGATCTGCCCTCCTGACCGTCAAGTCACCAGCCGACCTTTGACCTCGGGCTTAGCCTACCGGAAAAGGCGAATCTGGAATAAACTTTTACCTTAATTACCCCCCCCCCAAAAAAAAAGTCCTCCATCTCCCACCTTATTCCCCCCCCCACCCCGCGGCTCCATCCCTCCCGTTATTGCCCCCACCCATATTTTAGTGCATGCACTATAAGTCATATTTTACGTTGCTAATCTCCGTAACTGTAACCTCCACCCAAAGCCCCTTTCCTAAATAAATTTTCCCAATTCACCCCCAAGACTCCCACGATATTACCCCCGCCCTCCCCGTACACCTTACCCCCCCTTACGTCGCACATCCCCAGAATTCAGCGTTGTTGACCCGACACGACATTGTTTGCGGGGGTGCCTCGGTCGACCAACCTCTTCACGTAGATCCAACGCCTTAGATTTCTGGTGTCAAATTTCTCAATAGGCCGGCCCCGGCATCGCCTTGAATCAGCTGATTTTACACTCTTCTTCCACTCACACCGCATTCTCGCTCTCGGCTCGGGACATCATAATGGGTTTAGGAATGTCTGGTCTAGAGGCGGGCTGGGAAAGCTTGAAAAACACTCTTAATCGAGACGTACGAGCATGGGGTTGGGGGACGATTGTTAAATGTTTACCAGATCCATTGCAGGACTCAGTAGTGGTCATAGTGAAACTAAAATTTATTCCATTGAACTCAATGCAGAATGACATTACCTCACATCACTTAAATACGGTGCAGATGTAGATTTTCTCATGTTGTAAAAGGTTTTTTAAAAAGAATTTTTGTGTTCAGTGACCCTTAAATACATTTATTTCTATATACCAGTGATGGCGAACCTATGCCACGCGTGCCACAGACGGCACGCAGAGTCTCATCTAAAATATTAAACGCAACTAAAATATTATTTCCTTCATCAAACCTCCTTCGTGTTGGTACTTACTATATATAAGTATATTCTAAATGAATTTTGGGCACGCGGCCCCAAAAAGGTTCGCCATCACTGCTATATACGATGTCTATGTAATAAACTTTTTTACATGCGAACCACGCAAACGTTAACCCTAGTTAAAAGTTATAGTGAATTTTGCATGGTCTAATTAACAATATTGTAGCATTAGTAATTATGTACAATATTGATATTCGTTGGAGTAACAGAGCTAAGGCGCTTCAATTAAAGTTTTAAAAAATTTATTGTTATTAATATCTTATTAAAAATAATTCAGAATTGATTTTTTAAGTCATATTAAGTTTTTTTAAATTAAAAAATGCTTTCGCTTATTTCCCTTAAGTTTCATTTTTTTTCTTCACTTCAAAACTCTTTAAAAAAAAGAATTTAAAAATCTATATTATTATTACTATTTGTACTTGCAAAGCTATGTCTCGTTTCGGCCATATTGATGTGGGATTTATATATACATTGTGTGTGTGTGGGGGGGGGGAGGTGATATTGTGACGATGGTTCTGTGAGCGACATAGAAGTGATGTCTATTAAAATTATTGGTGTCGGTCGGCAAAACGCTCCCACGAAAATTTTGTTTTTAACTCACTCCCTCAACCGTAACGCACCATTTCCAAGTCCCATCGCTAGCGCTTCTCGTGAATTGAGCTGTTTAGTGTGCGTGTGTGTGGCGTTCACCACTGAGGTATGAATCTTCTTGACATGACCGTCAACTCTGAGCTTTGTTACTATTGTCGTGAAAACATTCCTCCCAGCAAGTTCAGCGAAGTTTGCATCTTTCTCATAACTCTCAGCTCTCAACCATCTTTCTTTATTAGCACTAGCAATTGGTCCTCACATTCATTCAATGCAATCATTTTCTTAGTGCTTTTTAATAATAATTTTGTGAAATATTTCCGGAAACGGAAGGTCTCGTGGTGGTATTTGGGAATGTAGTCAAAATAAAGCGTATTTAAGAAATGCATTTTCAGCTGTCTTTAACTGGAGAGTGTCTTAAATCTGTGTTGGATTGATTGGCATCACTCGTGCCCTCGTTAATTGTTTCAAGCTGGCCATATCGTTTTACTTACCTCAAATAAAACAACAAACAACCAGGGCAAATATTTTCACTAAGAATATTTACTATAATAAAGACATTGTCTGCATGGTGTAATTATTTAACAGGGTGTCCACTGAAGTCGGAAAGTCGGATTTTAGTCGGATAAAAATTTTGTGGTCGGATAAGTCGGATTTTAGTCGGATAAAAATTTTGTGGTCGGATAAGTCGGATTTTGGTCGGATAAACGATCCTCGGTCGGATAAACAAAATCTCGGTAGGATAAACGTTCCTCGGTCGGATAAAAGATAGAAATAAATGAATGACGAAGCTCACGTTGCACATTGTTTTGGTTTGGAAATACCAATAGTTCGCAGCAGTATAAAAACTGTTGTTTACCTATGACAGAGTCCCCTGTCCATATCGATATCATATCGTATATATCTATAGTAAATGTGTGTTTTAAAACAAAAGTCGAAAACTAAACTTATACAAACAAATTACAGATATTAAACAAAATAATTCTCGTTAAAGATGGCATTGTAAACATAAAGTGCACTGAGATTGAAACAGATAGAAATTGTGAAATTGCTTACGCTTAGCCATAGTGCCCATAGTATAGATCTAGTAACCGCGTAATAGTAATTAGTGTGATATACTAGATCTAGATATTCATATTAGGATTTTGGTTAAAAATATATCATGATCTGAGTAAATAATAGATATCTATTTACTTTTGTTATATCTCCAAAAAATTTATGGGAGCAGTGTTAACTACGATTTTTGTGCTTATTGTTTAGCTGCTTTAGCAGCAGTCGCCATTTTGTCTGCTTGAAGTCAATAGATCTCTCTAATCTAGTATTTTGTGAAAATTAAAAACGAAAAAAACCTTAGGCTTATCCTAGCCACGTCTAAAATCTAGATCTAGTTTAGTTAATTTCTTTTAAAATATTTAAACAGTCACGGTATGCCAAAGTCACAACTATTAAAGCAACTATTTAAATAGGTTTAGATCTAGATTCTGTTTCAAATCAAAGCTTATTTTTTATGATTAAATTGATTAAAAATCAGTCCTGTTCAGTGTTGAAAATTATGTGCTAAACATATAGAAATCTAGATTCTAGTCTAGTTAAATGGTTACAATTTAAAGTGTGTTAACTAACAGTTTTTAGGGTAGGCTGCAGTAGGCAAATTCTTGACTAAAGTCTTAAGACTAGTTTACTTTTTGTCAGTTTAAATTTGTTCCTTACTTCACTATCCAGATATTGACAATTTGTATACTATTACAAAAAACACTATCAATCCCATCAACATGGGGAAATGTTATTTTAATTCAGACTGGTTAAAAGACACTTCTTACTCTGAGTGGCTTGAACAACTAAGTGAAAATCGTGAAAAGTTCAAGTGCAAGTACTGTGGTCAAGCTTACCTTATAGGATCGTCAGGCATAAAAGCCTTGAACACCCATATGTCTTCACAAAAGCACATGCGGGCCAGTGCAAGTCATCGTGGTAGCAGTTCAATGCTTAGTTTTACAACAAAATCAACACCTCCATCATCTCTGAATCAGACTGCCACTTCAACTACATCTAATCCAACTTCAACTACAACTAAACAGCCAACTCTTAAAGTTGCAGATACTCTAAAAGCAGAGGTTAGGTGGACAATGCACCTAGTTTCTAGCCACTCCAGTGCTCGAAGCTCAGACGACATAGGCAGCATTTTTCAACAGATGTTTCCTGACTCGGATATAGCCAAACAGTTTACCTGTGGACGTACCAAAGTAGGTTACTTAGCTACGTTTGGCATAGCCCCTGCTATCAGAGATGCCATTCTAGACAGTTTGAGAGACAGTGTTACTTATGTGATAATGTTTGATGAGAGCCATAACGCTGACCTTGGTAAAAAGCAGCTCGATGTTCACGTGAGATTTATTGATTCTGAAGGTATGGTGAGATCAAAATATATAGACTCCTATTTCCTTGGACATGCTTCTGCAAATGATATCATGATTCACTTGAGGTCTTTCATTGAGAAAGCAGGAAGTCAAAAGATTTTGCAGCTATCTATGGATGGACCAAATGTTAACTGGAAAGTGTTTAAAACATTGTGCAAAGAAATGGAGGATGATAATGGAATGAGTTTGATTAATATTGGCTCTTGTGGCCTGCACACGTTGCACAACAGCTTTAAAAAGGGTGTTGAGGATTCAGGTTGGGGTGTGGAAGATGTTTTAAAGTCTCTTTATTACCTCTTTAAGGAATCACCAGCCAGAAGGGAGGACTTTTTTAAAGTAACAGAGGCCTCCAAACTTCCTCTCAAGTTCTGTGGACATCGTTGGTTGGAGAATGTTCCAGCTGCTGAACGAGCACTGCAAATCTGGCCAGCCATTTTACGCTACCTGTCTGCAGTAAAAAAGGGAACAGTCAACAAGCCTGGGTGTAAGAGTTTTTTAACACTGGTAGACAAGGAAGGGGACTATCTGTTCAAAGCTAAGCTTCACACCTTCATATTTGTAGCCAAGATTGCAAAACCCTTTCTTGAGAAGTTTCAGGCCGATGCTCCACTGTCACCCTTTCTTGGTGCAGACCTCTTCGCCATGACCAAAAGACTCTACAGCCTTATCTTAACTCCTGAATATGTGATGACAGTGACTAAAGCTTCACACCTTAAAATACCCAAAGACCTGCCATCCAATGCTTTCAAACGGGAGGCAGACTTCAGCTTAGGTCACCAGGCAGAAGTCATTCTGAAAGAACTGAAAGAAGCAGGGAAGGTTTCAGAGCTTAAGTTGAAAGATTTCAGACAAAACTTCCTCAAATTTATAAAGGGCATGGTTAACAAGATTCTTAGCAAGTCACCCCTTAAGTATGACATTGTCAGTTTCATACAGTGTTTGGACCCAACTGTTATCACACTTGAACCCATCAAAGCCAAGAAACTGTTCAAGAAAGTGACAGAGCATCTCAGCCTTACGAAATGGATCCAGGGTGATGAGGTGGATCAGGTGTTATATGACTTTGAGACCCTGGTAGATAGGCTGTCTCAATCAACAGTGAGGTACAATGGTGAGCGCCTAGATGAGTTCTTCATTGAACATGGTCAGTTGGATAGTTCACCTGCATTGAAAAAGGTAATCCAGATGGTCCTGCTGCTAAGCCATGGCAATGCTGATGTTGAGAGGGGTTTCTCAACCAACAAAGAAGCAACTGTAGAGAACCTGTTGGAAGAAAGTTTAGTAGCTAAGAGACTGATATGTCAGTATGTCAAGGACAACGGGCCTTTGGCTGAGATTCCTATCAACAAAAAAATGTTAGACTACTCTAGTAAGGCCCACAAAACCTACATTGATGCTATAGATAAGAAGAAGAAAGATAAAGAAGAAAGTGAGCAGACTGGGAAAAGGAAGAGAAAGGCAGAAGAAATCACAGACATGAAAGCAAAGAAGAGGAAGATAGAGCTTGATATTGATCTTTTAATCAAATCTGCTGATGAAATTATAGAAAAGGCAGTGAAGGAAACAGGAAAAGATGTACATGCTTCAATTGTAAAAAGCTTAGCTTTTAAGAGTGATGCCACAAAGAAGAAAGAGGAGGTAAAGGCTCTAGCTGCTCTCATCAATGAGAGGGAGGCTGAGCTGAAGCTTTAAAAGGCAGCTGTCTATTGTAAATTGTTTATAAACTGTATATATAGTGTAAATAATTTGAAATTATTTGTTTTATAAATCAACTTTACCAATGAACAATTTAAGTACAATGATAAGTTCTTTAAGGATGAATAATTTGACTATACGGATATCAAGTACGTAGTACAGATGTGATCCTCTAGTCTAAATGAATACATTGCTGAAGTAGAATGAAGGTATGTAGTTGTGTTCTTGTCAGTTTTTAGGTTATTTTTTACAAAATATGTTAACAAAAAAACATACAATACTGCAAGTTAAATTTTTACTTGTCGAATATATACTTTTACTTGTCCGAATAATAACTTTTACTTGTCGGTTGGATGGTAGGATTTTTTGGTGGCTGGTAGGATTTTTTTGGACCAGATTTGGGTGGACACCCTGTTTAAATTCCGCATTGGTAACGAGCTCATGAAATAACCAAGAGGAACAAGTCTTCACTACACCCAATTACTCGTTATGGTGTAGCATTACCCATGTCTCGCACTTCAAATCGTTGCTAAGATTGATTGAAAGATTCCGCGCCGTCATCCTATTGCGAGAATTTTTTTAAAAGTTAGCACTTCAACCTCTACGTAAAACTTAGATTATAGTTAACCCGAGACTTGATGTACAATCTGTGCAACTGTTGACATATTCAACTTTCTAGTACCTTCTCATTCACAACCTGATTAAACAAAGTTCCTAAAGGAAATGTTTGTCAGAGATCTGGTTGCGCTGCATTCAGCGGGTGATATGCTTCACTACTGGATGGGCTGCAAATATTGCATGGTGTGTTTGTGAGCGGAAGATCGGCGGACCCACTTTTAATGTTTGAACGACTATAGCTGAAGATTAAATAGCTGCGTGATTTCGGTAACTCGAGAACCTCAGCGACAACGACGCCATGCCGCTATTAAGATGGGTGGTACAGGGACATCAGTGAGTGCACGCGACCTCCACGTCCCGTGGTACAGTTAAATGAGATCAAATGGACCTTTACATTTAGTGGGGTCACTGAATAGCCACCCTACACCACACCTTCACTAAGCTCTTTTCATTGAGTTTTATCACCTTTTAATATTTTTTTTTCAATTGTGCGGGGATTGGGACTAGTAAGCGGGAAATAAGTTTTAAATACGTTGAAACCTATAGAGGGTGCCTTTGGCCCACGTTGTTAATGGAACCCGAGTGATAATCAGTTGAGGTCAAACGATCGCCGAAAAACGGTGCAGAAACTCAATGACCGGATATGGTCAAAGTTAGGTGACACGTTCTTATAAGTCTGCCTAGGTAAGTATGTCCATGTTTAAAAATAAAGCGACGTAGAAGCCTAGACTTAAGACTTCTGTAGACGCGTGAGCCAGACTCTAACCATAGGTGTGTGAGCGGAGTTCTAGTATGGTCTACTTTGGTCCATGATAGTGTGTTGGATAACAACATAGACCATTGGGTCCAATCTTCACAGTTTATGCCATAGACTCAATGGAATAAGACGGTCAAGTCTGTGAGGAGGTGGACAATTTTGCAGTCAACTGAATGTATTGTCGCTGGACAAGCCGTGTCAACATGATGACTGGTTCAAGACGTGACTTAACATGTGTTTTGAGCAAAGATGTTTTTGTGTCTCAGTGCACGCCATGCAGACTGCGTCTGTTTGTTTCACCTATTGTCCTACAAATGTGGTCCAGGTACATGGATTTGGTATATTCCTAGGCATTTAAGAAGACGCATTCTGTTTCAAAAATAAGTGGCCTTGTTACTTTTTTTTCGAACGTAATGAAAACTTAGAGTCCGATTTCTGTTTTCATAATTCAGTTTTTTTCTCTTCAAAAGTTGGAAACAGCAGAAATTCAATGAGACAATTCCCCCATCCCTTAATAATTACCTTTCTAAGAACACAGAAACGAAAACGGATACCATATATATATTTTTTATTCGCGTGTTCATCTTGGGATCCATGGAAACTGTCATCTTAGCAACAAACAGCTACAATTAATGGATTACTTGACTGATGACCTTTTCTTCTGTTTGACAATTGTTGGTTCAAAATATCTCACGCTATCTGTTGTATTATTTTTGCGTTGAAAAGTGCAACCGACATTTTGCTGAGTATATTTAAGGAATAATTCGAATCTTTTCCCAGTTCGCCCTTTATCGAATAGAAACCCGAAGAGCTGTTTTTTTAAAAAACTATTTTAAATCCAATTATGTGCACTATTTTGCCACGGAGTACGTTCAACTTAATGGTCAACATAAAATGTATCATTAATGGCGCGGTCACACCATCAGGTGAGCAGGATCAACTCAACATCACTTCACAATGTGTGTGTTTTAAATTCATTATTTCCACACCGACTTCCAGCAGGTTTTTGTGATTTCCGGCGCAAGATGGTTACCGCATTGGCGTGGCTTTAAGTCTTAGGGGCCACTCGGATGTATTACTGCGGGCCAGTCTGTCTTTTTTGAGAACACACCCTTACTCTCCCAAGAGATAATAAATAGAGGTAAAAAATATTTTAAAAAACCACGTTTTTATAAGTGGACTAAAAAGAAGAAAATAATTTAAAGTACTTTGATTTAATATGACTAGAAACGTGGGGCGGGTGTTTGGTATAAAAATTAAAGATTTATAACTTAGAAGGCAAAAGAGAGATATATAAGTCAGAGAATGAGTGAACTGCATATGTAAAACCTCATTTGCGCCAGCCCCACGTTTTTAGTCATATTAAATGAAAGTACTTTAAATTATTTTCTTCTTTTTAGTCCACTTATAAAAACGTGGCTTTTAAAAATCTTATTTTTTACCTCTATTTATTTTATTATTTTTAGTCTAAGTGTGCTATGGTGAGTTTTGTCGCTTCCTTTTGATTATTGATTAGTGAAGTATTGATTATGTTCAATATAATACGCATCGCGCGACAAACATTTACAGAGTGAATGCGACTGAACTCCCCGTGCTGTTAAACACGGGATGTGGTCATCAATGGCTGGGCTGAACTCCGTTGGCACGTGGATGTCAACAATAGAAGACGGATATAGATGCTATATAGAGATAAACTAAAAATGCATTAATTTAATTACGGTACATTCTATCAATCTTAAATTTTGATACAATGCATTGTCATCCAAGATCTATCTATGGTAAAATTTTGAGATCTCTATGACCATCAGAAGTGGTTTAATTTTACGTTGGAAAGTTTGAAATTTTGCTTACAGACAGGAACGAAAGCAAGTTAATACAAACGTGGTGATAAAAGCCATAGCCTCTAAGTGAGCACAGGTTGATTTTCATGTCTCCACGCAGGCGCTGAACAATGTGTTAAATCACTCCTAAGAAAATAACTTAAGATAAGCGTGTCTTTATTTTTGTTGTATCCGACCAGGATGTCATGTGTCGCATCTTAACCGACTCAGTGCAATATTTCGGCCTCCCAACTCCACTCCTTTAAGATTACACTTCCCAACGTGTGTAATCCAACACTGCCGGATGTAGGTCCTGTTTTAATTACATTCTTTCCTAGAAATCAGGCTCGAGATACACGTTAGGCCGCATACCGGACGGGCCACTCCTACCTAACCTGTGGTCCGGAGCAGATATTAGGGCGGGAAAGACTGGCTCAGGATTATACTTGCTCGGTGAGAACTGACAGTGCAAATAGCATGAATGGGTGATAACAGTTGAAACAAATTCAGGAGTGTCAGCGATCTAATGGAATGGAATTCTAATAGCAGCAAGACAAAAGTGCGATCTAACTAACGACAGTAACCTTTAAGTGATGTCGTACACACAATTGTTACACTTTTACTCTTCAAAATGCATTATATTTGCATGTATTTAAATTCCCATATTGAAAATCTCCAACAATGTTTAAAAGTAAAGAACAATAATGATATCTTCCATGTTACGTTTCTTGCCCTTGACAATAATACTCAGTTCCCCCCTCGCCCCCTTGTCTTCCTTCAGTAACCGGATGTATAGTTGTACAACCACGACCAGGTGTATAGTCCATGACATCGTCCCTCTCCAATTTACTTGAATCATGCTTTTAAAATTGTAGACCGTGGTTCATACCTTAAAAAACTAAGTCCACTTATAGTTAAACATTTTAAAAGTCAACATGAAGGTAGTTTTTTAAAAAAAAACGAGGGTGGAAAACACGTCATTTTCAAAAAGAAAACAAGCACAATTCATCAGTGTAACCCCAGAAATGCTCAGAGGCGTATCTAGAGTGTTTGATTAATTTGTACGCACTCCTTCAACCCTGGAACCCATTACAGTCGTCATTAAAAACAGCTAAAACCCTCTTTTGGGGGACATAAACAATTCGACTATCATGGGCAACTGTCCTACTTTGCCACCTCACTGAAATCTTTAGACCTCTATCACTATGGATTCGCCACGATCTAGTTCGCTGCGAGAGATAACAATTTTATAGGATTTCTTAATTTCCGAGGTTTTGCTTATCCCGAAAATACCGTAAGTTTTCTCATATCCCCAGGCTTCCCGAGAAAGGCCAAAATATGTTCATTCGAGTAATTTAAATCAAGCATTAAAAAGATGTACACTTTTTTAAATATTTGATTTTTTAGAGTTCATTTTGAGTGTTTTTAAATGAATGTTTATTTTAGTTGAGAATTGGGTAACTTCCAACCAGTTGCTTCATTTTCTCAGTATATATCATGGGTAACTAGAAAGTATTATGCGTGTTTTACAGTAGATCTAACCGCCTATAGCTTAGTAAAAAAAAAGTCAACGCTAAATGAGTTTTGTTTACTTGACTCACGTTTTATTGTCTATTACTTGATTTTAGGCCGTTTGCCAAAATTCTATATCTATCTCTTTTTCGGTGCTTTTCTTTCCAGTCTTTTTCAGTGCTTTTCTTTCCAGTCTTTTTCAGCAAGTCATTAGTTTAAAGGTCTCCGTGTAAAGGCTTCCTCTCTTCCGCCCCTCCCCAGGATTCCATGCCACGACGATAGGGATATGCTGGTGGTGTAAACAATGTGTATAATATTCCATTTAAAAGAGCTTTTTATCAGTATACTACGTTTAGAGCATATAGCTGTATTAAGACAATGCTAATAACTTCAAACCTTCACAGTCTTCTATATTCTATAGCAGTGCTTCTCAAAGTGGTGGTCCACGGACCGCTACCGGTCCGTGGGACATCCGCCGCCGGACCGCAGAAGTTATCAATAAATGACAGAAAAATATAATTATAATCCTTCATTTACAACCTTTTATACTAAACCCATAGAGTATGTCAATTTTTCGGTAATAATTACAATGAAAAAAATAAAATAAGATAAATTACATCTCGCTAACACGTCAGTGCAGGGAAAGTAGTGCACCGCTCCCTGGTGCAATGGAAAAAATTGCCGCCGGTCCGCCATACTAAAAAATTTGAGAAGCACTGTTCTATAGCCACTGAACTGAGTGATAAAGCTCATATTAACTAGATTGTACGAGTCTTGGCTCATAGGTAAAAATTTGGAACATCTGTCAGTCACTGAAATTTAAAAGAACAAAATAAAACCAAGCAAATTAGTTGTCATAAGTTGTACATTGTATTCTGAAAATTGCCCGATAGATCTTACGTTTACTATAAAAAAAAATCGTACGCGATCCTGTGAGATTTACGCTGGTAGGCAAGCCATTATTAATAACACGCCCACCCCAGGTGTATGTATGAATGAAAGCGAGGCTTGGATCAATTCATAAAATCTACCGGCTACCGGGGTTATAAATATTGCGCACCGGTATTTCAAAGTTTTCTTGGCCCGAGAAGCGTTTAATGAAACTGAATGAATGGGATAAACGGTGGCGCGCGTAATGTAATGACAAAATGTAATAAGAAGTTGTGCGTGAGGTCCATTCATTAAAAAGGATTCTTTATTGCAATAATCTTTATGTGTTAATCTTCCATTTAAAAAAAAGAAGAAATTCATATATTTATATGAACGCTGACAACGGGGAACAGTTGTGGTGATTGGACAAAGACGTATGGAAATTGCGCACACGTCGTACAAACGTCTCGTGTTTGGGATGGTTAGCGGAGGTTCCCAGTCCCACAAACCACAGGGCAAGTTTTGACCTACTTGGATGTCTTGCCGCGCACCCCAGCGAAGTCAAATATTTACCTGGTTGACTTGTGTTTGTTGTAGTTCAGTACGGTTAACTTGTATGTGTTGTAGAAGTTTGTGGGGGCACGACTACAGAAGAGCCATGGATTCTGCTACTGCGTGCATGCATCGGTTCTGATGTCTGCATTGGACACCAGTTTAAAGTAGTTGCATCCATGAATGACGCAGTTTAAATAAAAACACTAAAACTTTAAATATGGATATTTGTTGATGTGATTGGTTTTGGAGATATCCATTTACCCGTAAAAAAAAAGCCTTTCTTTGTCCTCATCTTACCTATTGTCAAATGCATTCAAGACCCTTTCCAACCAACGTTCCCTTTAAACTTCGCGGCTGCGCAGGTATCCGAACGACGCTGCGCAGCAGTTTAGAATTACCGCGCAATTTGGTAAAATATTGTCCCCTCAAAACGGATGCTGTGCAACTTTGCACACGAGTTTTTATTCTTTTCACACGGACCAACGAACCTTAAAAGGAACGTTGCTTCCAATCATCTCTCAATTAAATCTAACTTAAGTCACTCCACCATATCGTCGGTACAAACATTTCCTAACCCAAAATCCCCCCCCCCTTTTGAATTCACTCTGCTATTCTCGCTTGCCACTCACATGTTATGAACCCTCAGAACAACCCTGATGCAACAAACCTGGACGTCTTTCCTAAACCATCAACCTCATTTTCCAAGCGGTACAATATTTCCTGTACTACTCATTTACCACCTACCATCTAACTGCTCTTACCCCACCATCGCCACTTTCCCCTACCATGACCACCACCCCCTACCGACGCAACCTTTCCTTACCATCGCAATCGCCCCATACCATCACAACTTAACGGTTCTTACCTTCCGTCAACTGTACCAAACCCTCCTACCATCGCCTCACTACCGCCGGACATTGACCCTATGCTTGCCAGCGATTAATTCAACCCATTAACTCTCTGTGCTTCATTCCTAAAATGTACTTCCCTGTTGTGAAACCCCGGGAACTGCGTGACATCATACCCCGTTGGTTGCCACGGTCCTGTCACAATAGGATGGAATGGTGGGAAGGGAAAACAATGCTCAGTTTTCTGGCTAGCGCAGATAACCACTTATTGATACAACCGAACCATTCATATCCTGATAATACAACCGAAGACACGTGTAAAAATAACCATATAAGTACCACTATGTTAGATAAAATATAGTTATCAGCAAACAACAAAAAAGCTTAGTACTAGTATGTATCACAAGGGCGCTAACTAATGTGTTACTTGGAATTTGCTTGAGAGAAAACTTTGTCTTTGTTCCGAGTTGGTGGATGGGGAGGTGGGGGGAGGGTGGGGAGCTGTAAGGGTTAGTTACCTCCATGTGGTTACGATGCTGGTAAGATTTAGACCTCGGTCTTGAAGTCAACAAACAAGGTGATCTCTTGGGCGCTGTTTTGCACATTGAGATAATGGCAGGCCCGCGGGAAGATAAAAGAGTTGACATTCACTTAACTTGCCGCACACGATCTCTCAGGACTGGCACTCCGATGTAGGAGACTTACTTCTTCTGTGCGTCTCCTTCACCCATGTCCATACCTGCCTACCATGCGTCGTACTTCTGGGGGAGGGGGGGAGAAGACACTTGTAAAATTGCGTTCCTTCCCGGTTAGGAACTGCTTAAGTAAGTGCTCCTACTGCTGCACTGGGCTATTGGGACGGGACCTCCCCACCTCCAGTCCAACGTTTGATAAACAGATGAACAATGTTTTTGCCATTCCTGGTATGAAGGCCATGGTATCAATTAGTTACTGTCTATCATGTGTACGTCGACTCTACGTACTGTCTACCCTTGACACGTGCGTAAGTTGCGAGCATCTGAAGACGCAATTCTCCTTTTATTTAGTAGAGGACAATGACAGGCATTGACTTTGATAGGACGTCAAATTAGAAAGGAAAATGGAAATTCCCGATTTAAACAAAATCGTTCGGTCCAGTGAAGGAAAAAAAAATCACATAGTATTAGTATAGCTATCATTCCTGACATTCAAAATTCTCTTTGAAATAAGAAAGGAGCAGTCCTTGTGAATGATAAACGTCTGGAAGCAGTTTTTAAATTCTAATTTTTAGCTGGATGCCAATTAGAGAGCTAACACATGTTTAACCATTAGGCCCAGTTATTTAAATACATTATTTTTTAATATATATATGTTTTATAGTTAAATTTTCACATGTACACACAATTAAGTGGACAATGTAAATTAATTTGAACTGTGCAAGTTGGTAAAAGTTTTACTAAAACGTTCCTTCAAATATAAACAACCTGAGGGTATCTTCTTTCTTTAAAGAGCCCTTGTACTAGAAGTTGTGCATTTTAAAATACATCTATTGTTAAGAAGTAGATCACGATCTTATAACAAACACACACAAAAAAATTGATGATTATGTTGGAAACATCCCATATATTACAACTGTTTGCTTGGCGGAGTGTAACATCACGATCGTGCGTGTGGCGGTGTGAATATTGAAGGGGATTAGTGATAGCCAGCCCACTAGATACGTTGGCTATTGTATTGTATGCGTGAGTAGTAGCCGTGGGGCACCAGATGGTTCTGGTTTAGAGTGAAAGAAAAATATGTAAAAATAACCTACTGTTTGTCTCTGTATGCCCGGTCGGGCATCACCGTAGATATCTCACGAGATGTCAACGGGCTGATATTGAGTCAATGATAAAAATATCGGGTAGTAAATTTTATATATTTATTAGGGGTGTTAACGATTAATTTAAATTTAATCGTTAACTTTTGAATAATTTCGATTAAAGCAAAAAATTGAAATTTATGGTGACATAAGTAACACTTATTAAACGTACTAGTCGAAAATCGAAATAACACTGGAATGTCTTCATTATATGAGATCTTTAAACCAACAACACAAACAGACAAGTGTATTGACATTATTTGGTTCAAGTGATGGCGGGTCTTATTAATTCCAGTACATTTATAAGTGGTGGGTCGATTAATCGTTAAAAAAAATTTTAATCGTTAAAAATTAAAAATGTTTAACGATTAATCAAGAAATTAATAGTTAATTTCCGCAGCCATAATAGTTATATATAAATATGTATATAAACATACACATTAAACCCATTCTGTTTATTTCTTTAGCTTTGGTGGGAGAAGTTGGGGAGGCTGGTGGGTCGCAGATCATTTTGCAGTGGGGCTTAGCCGGGTGAAATTTGTGTTACTACGGTGTATTTCAAGAAAAAACGCCCTTCTATTAAGAGTCGCCGTTTTTTATTCTCTCTCTCTCTCTCTCTCTCTCTCTCTCTATATATATATATATATATATATATATATATATATATATATATATATATATATATATATATATATATATATATATCTTTAGTATGTTCTCCCCAAACGGGAAGTAAGGAAAAGTGCTTGTATAGAAATGGGGAGAGTCATGAAATGCTTAATTGTTCCTTTTTTCTTCTTCTTGTGTCCCATAACCTCATGGTCGTAGGGGGTAGAACTTTCTCGGGGCTTGGTAGACCTTGGCGGCGAACATCTCCTCTGCAGGTTAGCGGAGGACTTTTGGTTGGGTTTTTGTATGTGACTTGTATTTTGATACTAGGTACCAGCCCTATTTTTCAAACAGCCTTGGCGTAGAAGTAGGTTGCTGAGAACTGTTATAGGACTGCAACAGTCTGGTCACTCAATTTTATGCAACTACCAAAGAGAAGGTGTTTATATGTATATATATATATATATATATATATATATATATATATATATATATATATATATATATATCGTGCTAGACTCGCCTTTATTTTATTTAATGGTTAAAAGACAAATATATCTTATCCTTGTTTGAAATTCATCATTAATATGCTCTGAAATCTCATTACCATTTCAGTGAAACTGGTAACTATTTGAAATGCATACTTAGTATTAAAAAGCTATAGGACGAACTCCGAACTGTCGCGAATCCCCTACGCCTTAATATATCTATATATCTATATATAAAAAGTTTTGCTGATGACACTCTACACCGCCCCTATATATATATATATATATATATATATATATATATATATATATATATATATATATATATATATATATATATATATATATATATATATATATATATATATATAGGGGCGGTGTAGAGTGTCATCAGCAAAACTTTTTTTTTAACTATGAGAACCAACATGGGCTACTACTGAGCAACAAAATAAACCACACTTGTAACGTTAAAAAAACAAAAAAACAACAAGAAACATCTTTAGTTCAGACATTTTTCACACTTGAGTCAGGATTCAAGCTTAACTAAGTGTACATCTTCAATCCATTTAGTAATAATCATGCGTACTACGTACTTAAGTGCATTGTTTCATTCGGCTGTTGTTTTCCCACCTGTGAGACATGATGGCATGTCTCCGGAACTGCAGTCATCAATAAATATTCTGACACAGACATCAGCAACACACATTAACACGTTGGTTGGTCTATAGCAGGGTTGGCCAGACTACAGACCTGTAGTAACTGAAAGCCTTTTGAAAAAGAAAAAAAAATGTGAGCCGCATTGAAGCACAATGAGCTATGACTGCCCATGACCCCACTCGCAATGAAAAATTCCTTGTAGATTTATTTGTAAAAAATATTTTTAATTCGAATTTAATGGTTTAAACATTTCAATTAATATAACCCTAACCGTATTTTGAAGAAATATATGCGTTACAGTTACACAATTAAGAAATATTCAAACATATGAAATACATGAATAGACACATACTAACACTTCATATAGACTCATAATTATTGTGAACATTAATTGTTAAGATTCTGTTGAGGAGCCTTAGAAATATGGTTGGTTGGTAGCAAGAAGTTTTGGAACGAAGAACTTCTGTCAGTTTCTGGTCACTAGCTTCTGCTCAGTGTTTTGATTTTAGGAAATTCATTGTGGAATAAAATGATTCACAGCAGTAGGTTGTACCGAAAATGGATATAAGTCCGCAAATAGCTTTCTTAAGTCGAGTATACTTTACTTCTGGCATGATGTTCCAGAAATCCATCACCAATTGTTACTATTGTATCATCGCGGAACCCTGATCTTCCTGTAACTCTAACAGCTCCATTTCGGCAGCAGAAGGGTTCATTGGAAGCTGGAAAACCATCTTTGATTACGTCTATCATGAATTGATTTATGAGAAAAGCGGACAGGATTTTATTTGGCGCAAGTCATTTAACCTTACTTGAAAATCTTCCAGTATTCCTTTTAACATGTCTTTTAGTGTCCAATGCTTTCCGTGATTTAAAATGCAAATCAAGCCCAAATCATGTTCAACCCGTTGGTTCGGTCAAGGTGTTTTTTTTGATTGCAGTATTTATTATTTATATATTCCGAATGAAAAGATTTCATTTAATAAATTGTTGTCGAGCCGCATTATGAACACAGAAGAACCACATACGGCTCACGAGCCGCAGTTTGATCACCGTTGGTCTACAAAGTGCAAAGTAATATCGGATGGGCAACTTTCATTGTCGTATCGATGTTTTATTATTACATTAGCAAAATGGTATAAGTTTCATATTGTGATATTTAACACTACTGTTGCTATCGATGTAACCCACACCGAAGTTTTCTTTCACAAAAGATAAAATACCATACAAGCTGATTGCTTTCCCGCCCGTTATCTATCAATCAAGATGCTAGAGAAATATTTCTACACCATAACCACCGACTGAATGAATTAAAAAAAAACCCGTAAAAACAAAGTTTTTGACTATAAATCCCTTATATATGAGACATAACTAACAGTATTGATTATTTTCAAACGCTACAAACATTGACAGACTGACACCGAGTGATGTCCCTTGTCTTTAATAAATGGGGGTGGGACGTGAGGGGGTGTCGGCACGACGGTCGGCGTCAACTCAAACTCACGTGGAAGTGGAAGAAAAAAACAATAACAAACCGTGAATTTGAATTACATACCTCATATAAGGATAAACTTAAAATGCATTAATTTAATTACGGTACGTTCGATCGATCTGAAATTTTGATACGATGCATTGTTAGGTCAGACGGGCCCGTGTGCCAAATTTCAGCTCGATCGGATCACGGGAAGTGGGTCATTTTCGACTTTTGTTTTTCCGCCCGCCCATGAGATGACGACAGACAGAGAGAGAGAGAGAGACAGAGAGAGACGGCGGTGAAGTTAATATAAGGGATTTAAAAATAAAACAAACCCGTAAAAACAAAGTTTTTGACTATAAATCCCTTATATATGAGACATAACTAACAGTATTGATTATTTTCAAACATTTACAGACTGACACCGAGTGATGTCCCTTGTCTTTAATAAATGGGGGTGGGATGTGAGGGGGTGTCGGCACGACGGTCGGCGTCAACTCAAACTCACGTGGAAGTAGAAGGAAAAAAACAATAACAAACCGTGAATTTGAATTACATACCTCATATAAGGATAAACTAAAAATGCATTAATTTAATTACGGTACGATCGATCGATCTGAAATTTTGATACGATGCATTGTTAGGTGAGTCGGGTCCGTGTGCCAAATTTCAGCTCGATCGGATCACTGGAAGTGGGTCATTTTCGACTTTTCTTTTTCCGCCCGCCCAGCCCAAGACAGAGATGATGAGACGGCCGCGAAGTTAATATAAGTATAAGGGATTTTAAAAAAAACCTGTAATCCTGCTCCTATCTATAGCCACGTCTTTTCGGCTTGTCTACGCATGGTAAACAACACTGAGACCCGAGACAGACTCGGTGACTGCCCATACTTACATGAAAGCCGTCGGTACGTCACAAACTTGGCCCTCGTCCAAGTGAGCCGTGATAGTTGCCCGTTAATTGTGCAACAACATGGCATCCACAGACACTTCCTAGAAGGACTTCACTTTGTTTTGAAAGGTGACCCCATCAATAAGATACATCTAGTTGTTGTTAACTGTCCGCCAATAATCGCCGTTGTAAACGAAGATATGGCAGTGTCTCTCAAAATGGTTTTCCTAGGACGTCTAGTCGCCAGCTCTCTTATAGGAGCAAGTTAGGGAATCCTTGATTTGAGGTTAAGCTGCGTTTCTTCTCCCGTGTCATGTATCAATTTCTTTAAAGTGGTTAATTTCATATTCAGAACTGATCTCTTCCTTTTTAACTCAGTGGTTCCCAAAATGTTTCCTACGGACCCGCAGGGGTCCCCGGTACCATTCAAGGGGTCCTTGGAAAATTAAAATTGATTTGGGGGTCCCTGAACAACGTTTAATATAAAATAATAAAATTGTGATCCATTTTTATTATTATGGCAATTAAAATAAATAAAATAGCTTCTGAAGGCTTTTGCTAACAATTAAATACCATCTGAGGTGCTATCAGTCTTGGAATACAATTTAGGAACTAACCCAAACTAAAGATGCAAAATACTTAGGAGTCATAATAAATGAGAAATTATCATGGAATCCCCATGTCAATGAAGTTATTAAAAAATCAAACAAAACCTTAGGCTTTATAAAAAGAAACCTTTACAAATGTAATAAAGATATAAAACTAAAATGCTATCTCACTTTGGTGAGACCTGTACTAGAATATGCATCTTCTGTATGGGACCCATCCACCAAAGAAAACATTGATAAACTAGAACAAATCCAAAAAAGAGCTGCCAGATTCATTACTGGAGAATATTCAAAACTGACTAGAATAACACCATTAGTTACATCATTAAACCTTGAAACACTAGAGGATAGAAGAACCAAGAGTAAATTAGTAATCATACATAAAGCAATTAACTCTAATTTAGAAATACAACACAAAGATAACTTAATACAACCCTCAGATAGACATAAGGATAAAAACACCTTTCTTATTCCTTATGCAAGAACAAACTCATACAAATTTTCATTCTTCCCGTCCGGAATTCGGGCGTGGAATGGGTTGCCTGAAGAAACCAGTAAAGCCAACACTTTGTCAACATTTAAAACTCTAATAAGAATGCAGGACTAAACACAAACCATAGATAAGCGTAGGACGCAATAATCTTCTGCATAGAAGGAGCGTCTGAAACAGATAAGATAAGATAAGAGAAAAAGAAGTAGAACCATGGTAATTTCCACATCTATAATCAATCAAAATACTTGGTTTATTGAAAGGTCAGGTTTGAAACGCGGAGTTACTATATGTAGGTTAGAAAAATACAATGTTTTAACGTGAATCAACGAGGGTTGCAAGGTTGGGTAAGTTTCGATGTGTCGGGAAGTTATATTTATCTAAATTGTATCCTATATAAAATGATTTTTTTTTCAAAAGGGCTTTTCTGCAGCGTTACATTACATTTTAAAAGTTAATAATTAGTAACAGTGGTTTGTAAAACAGATAGAATGAGTGAGCCGAAAAAAATGTCGACAATACAGTGTTTTTGAAAATTTGCAGTATGGCTAAATGTTTGGTAACAGAGACGAAAGTGAAAAACGTTATTTACTGAATTATAACGATTTTTCAAGTTAAAGCTATACCCCTGACTTTGTGGCATATTTAAAACAAACTTTACTGAATGTATTTTCAGTATATTGTCTCATCCATCGACATCACTTATTCGCAAAAAATCTTGGTCTTATTGAAAGTTTGCATGGATCACTAGAATAAGTCATTAGAGCAGTTAATAAAATCAAAAGGTCAGCCTTCAATGAGAGATTTTTTGCTCAAAATTGTTTGTAAAATGTAGAAGACTATAATCGTTTACTTCATCACATAGAAGAACGTTGGTTATCAAAACGTGCATATTTAAATCGATTTTACGCTCTCTTTGGTTCGGTGTTGGAATTCATGGAAAGCAAAGACAACGATTTGCTACACAATTAACTTTAAAAAATGACATATTCTTTGAGAATGATTCATTTGCCAAATTTAAAGAAACTGATTTGAAACTTCAAGGTGACCAATTAAATTTAATCAAAAGTAAAAGCGTAATATCTGCGTTGGTTGCAAACCTTTTTCTGTACAATTCAACGGGGGAAGAGGAGAATGTTCTCAGTTTCCAAATCTTTCGAAATTGCAAAATAGAGATGAAGATTTGCTTGTTTACTGTCAACAATGAATTAAAGATTTGAAGACATTCTTCACTTGGATATTTTTATGACTGACATTGAACCCTTTTGTTCGTGGACAAACTCAGATCACAAACAGAGATGAATCTATACTAATACAGGAGCAGCTTGTTGAAATATCCACAAATGAGGAACTTAAACCAATGTTTGAACGAGAATACCAGAAATTCTTGTTAAAAACAGATCCTAATTTTATATTCTGCATTATGGTTTATTGTACAGAAGTTGTTGACTGTTTTCCCATCTTTATATAAGTTTGAACAAGGTATCAGTGCCGTTATGAACTTCATTATAGCAAAGAATAGAAACGGGCTGGAAATTATTGCTCGTGGGGATTTGTCGTTGCTACTCACTAACATGGAGTCTGACATATATACACTCATAAAATCTCATCACGTTCATCCATGTCATTAATTTGTTTAAATTTTATTTTAAACAAAAGTTATAATTTCAATTAATATTTCCTCATCAAAATGTTGCCTTTTTTATTTGTAATTTTTGTACTATGCCTTTATGTAGTTTCGTTTTTTCACTTGGGGGTCCGTGGGCAAGTTTTGACTATAAAAAGGGTCCATGGGTCAAAAAAGTTTGGGAACCACTGTTTTAACTAAAGAAAATGAATGATTTTTTAAATTATTTTTTTGGAAAATGTGTGTGTGGGGGGGGGGTGTAACAATTTTTTTTTATTACGCTCAGTTTTTATAAGAATCACCGTACTTAAAGTTTACATATAGCAAACCGTCAAGTTTATATCAGAAGTGAACATCATGAACTCGATCAAGATGTCACTTGTTGGGTTTTATGGGGAAGACGTCAAGGAGTCATTATATAGCAGCGGTACGTGTACCCGGGCCGCAAGAATATGGCATCGGTCAAAGGGTATCCCTAGATGTAGATATAGAGTCGGCGTTTTTACATTGGTGATTAAACGAAGGTCGTAATGGGAGGAATAACAGTTCGGAGGTTAGAGACGAATGAGGAGCTTAAAAGTCCAAAGTACACGACCGTGAACTTGGTCGGCATTGAGCGAACGACCTTAAATTGGCGCGTTATTTTTATTGATGTTTTCATTGTGGCGTCTTTAGCACATGGCAGACTAAGTGTGACCCATTGAACTGCGGAGTACTGCACATAGAGCTAAGAAGTCTTCAAAGAAAAGAACTATATATAGATAGATAGCCGGGGGATAAACGGGTCGATATTGTTTGTGTCTGTGTCTATATTTTTGGGCTCCTGTAGCATAAGTGTACTGCTGACATGTGGTGCCAAGAATAAATTTGCTGAGAATTTTTTTTTCATTTCATTTAGTTGATAGACTTGAAAAGAGACGCCTTTTTGCAACGTCCGGTGATCTCAAAACTCCAATGCTGTGTAACACGTATCTGATTAAAATACATTGAACTTTTCAGCATTTTAAAAAAAATCAATTTTAACGGACAGTAAATGTATTTTTTAATGATTAGCTTGCATTTAATTTGATGAAATTTGAATATATATTATACCAGTAGACGTTATTAAGTTAATAGTATTTTATGTCGAAAGTATTTAGGTAATTTTCCTACTCTGGTGGATGTCTTTGACATTCTCTTACGCTAAGCTCTTAGTTATACTGTGATATAAGATCTTGGTTACCCGTGAACTCTGTGAAGTTTGGTGTGAGCCATGACGGCATTCTGACAGAACGTCTCGGCAATAACTTCATTCTGGCATAAGGTCTTAGCGATTTTTTTTACCTATTCCACCTACTCTCACAGAAGTAGTTGGCACTCACTAAACACGAACAGTTCCCATTACGCTGGTCCCAAAAGTGCAGCCAATAGAATCTAAGCACTTTCAGTATTTTTGAAAATGTAACTTTAAAAGATGTGTTTGTCTCTATGACATTTTCTCTCTCCAGTATTTTATCACTAATACACAGTTTGTTAAAAACTGTGCGTGCGTTTAAAAATAAGTATGAAAGTGTGTCGAAATGCATATTATCACCTTAAGAAAAGTACAGATATCATCTATACAGGAAATCCCCCCCCGTTATCATATTTGTATCCCCACTTCAGACACTGCAAAATCTAATGACAAACAAAACTTATTTATTTATTATATTATTTTATTTTTTGCAGACCCAAGATTCAACATTGGCTCCTGTGTATTCTTGGTTGAAACCTTTGTGATATGTGATTCAGTTGTTATTCTAGTTGAGCTTCCACCCCACCCCCTCTTTTTTTTTATGCTGACCCTGACTGAACCCTAGTCCACATAGCTTAACGCTCCTATGTTTTGTTATTGACAACTCTGGGTCGCGGAATAAAAAGCGCCCCCTACATCGACCCACCGCAAACAGTTTTACTCTTAAAGTGCCGACGCCGGTGGCTATCACTTGACCTCTTGGAAAATTAAGTGGAAAACAAGCTCTCTGGCTCGTAGCAGAGGTTATCGCTTTTGTTTCTTGTTGTGAACTGTCGCATTAATGCATGTTAATTTTTTTAAAAATTGCAGTTGTTTTTTGTGTTTGTTGATTTTAAACCTAGCCTCAATCGTTTCTTTCACGTGTAAACCATAGCTTTCCCGACCTTTCAAGGTCACATGTGTCTGAATCGTTATGGACCATACATACCTTGCGACGGCAGTGAAGTCAATAAAGGTCCTAAACAGGAAAGTCAACATATACTGAACCACAAACGGTACTATTAAAGAAATGGTCCTGGCACACACCTAGATTACATCTGCAGCGGCGCCAAGTCCAACCGATAGATAGATAACCTCATCGAACTAGCGCTTACTTTTGAAGAAATTATTTTTCGGGGCTAATCCCCGTGAAGCGTAGTAAAGATTGTCAACAAACAATGGTGTTAATATCAAAGGACATGTTTGTTTTCATTGAGGCAATGTTTAGGAAAATGTATGCAGACAGCTGTGATGACACTCATGCCTCAACACCTTAAGGTGTTTTCCAGTCATTGTCTATTAAGCTGCGTGAATGGCATGGTTATTTTTACATTTTTTCTTCTTCCGTTGAAATTTTAGCATTGCAAGGTTGAAATTCTATTAAACTATATTCTCCCGAGTGTTGTAAATTGTTAAAAGTAATTAATAAATAGTGTTTATTAGTTAAAAATAAATATTCTTTGTAACAGTTTTAAAAATGTCAATAAATTCATTCGCCCACTTCCATTTATATGTCATTTTGCTCTCCCTTGCAAATTCTTACTTTAAAGCTTCTTTTTTTATTATTAATTTAAATAATTATATTTAGTGTGTGTTTGGAACGACTTCTTGGCGCTTGGCACTGCATGAAAAAGTGAAAAAGTTTCGATTTCAAAGTATTTAGTGTGATACAAATTTTTAATAGAATATCAAACTATGCAAGGGTGATTTTAACAGAATGATTAAAAAAAATAATGCTTTGCAGTGTCGTTGTTCTCGTTATAACCATAATTAATGACGTGGCGGCTGGATAGCGAAGTCAATAGTGCGCTTGCCTCACAAGCTGAGGGGCGTGGGATCTAGCCCACGTTAAAGCCACTATAAGAAATGTTGATGAATGACTAACGCTAAGAAAGTCCTCCGCTGACCTGGAGACGGATGGGCGCCGCCAACGTCTACTAAGCCCGAGAATGTTCTAATGGAAATATTAGAACCCCCTACGACCTCGAAAAAAGGTTATGGGACACACACAAAAAAATGACGCGTCACAATTATTTTAAAAAAATTGGGGGGGGGGTCGTTGTATTTTTCATTTAAACAAATAAACAAGTGACGTTTTAGTGCGGGCACGATCGTCTGCGAGATTTCTTTATTTGAGTTCGGTCTCCAGGGTTCCTTGAGTGAGTTAGCCATCTGTGGGGTTCCTTTAGATGAATTCAGTCGTCTGTGGGGTTCCTTTGGCTGAATTTAGTCGTCTGTGGTGTTCTTTTAGTTGAACTTAGTCGTCTGGGAAATTCCTTAGTTGAATTCAGTCGTTTGTGTAGTTCCTTTAGTCATTTAATTAAATTTTCTTTTTTGGTCAATATCTGTTGTCATCTAAGAGGACCATTTCTATCTACTGAACATAAAAGCGTGGGGCGTTAATCACAACTCTCTATCGTGTACAAGGCTGCAAAACATAAAAACAATTTTTTTATGAATATTAATTAATAAACAGTAAAAGTTTCACAACTTTGATCATATAAATGCTACTATCACATTAATTAGAAATATTTATCTATATGTAAGAGAATAGTTGCAATGAGAAATGATTTGTGATGGGCACCCCACGCTTTCATGTGCAGTAGATAGGTTCACCGATTTCACCTGTTTTCATAGAAAAATTTAATTTTCTTCTTTTTAGTGCACTTTCTATATGTAAATAAAAGCGTGTCCTTTAAAAAAAAAGAAGATTTTTTTCATTATTTTATTTCACATAATAACATGTGATTCTTAGTACAGTGGTTATCGCGTCTGCCTTGCACTCGGAAGTCCTGGGTTCAAGCCCCAGCGAAAACTTTATTTATTTTTTAATTTTGAAAAATGTGTGTTTGTGCCCGTTCTTTTATCCCTTTTTTTGAACATGGCTGACCCTCGCTAGTGTTGGCCAATCACAGTTTATGATTGGCAAGGTAGGGACACTAGGGTGGTGGGCAGGTAGTTCAGGTAGATAACCGCAGTGCGAATGTCTCGAGACCAACAATGCGTCGGTGGTTAACTCAACGCTGTTCTGATTTCTTCGTGCTGTAGTTTGTTTCTTTTCTTTCCCCACTTTCTTTGCACTTTCCATGAGCAAGTCTGCGGCGTATGCTACGCCGCGAGGCGTACCTGGTATTGAATACTCCTCGTGTTTTTCAAGTCAACTTGAAAAGAAATGAATTGTTGCTTTTTAAAGAAGAATAAAATGTTTTTATTTCACTGACTGCGAATTTCTTGATCGAGGAATCCGGGTGACTGATTTTTTTTCTCACACAAAAACAAAGATTACGGGGCTATAAACAAAATCTTAATCATCGCAAAATGGGATCAGGTCAGTGGGTTGAGTGCTGATTACAGTGACAATCATTCAAACTATTATGTATAAGTTACTTGGACGGATTATGTGAGCTATAAGTTTTCTCTAGATGTCTATCCGTGATGGTCAGTGCAGCTTTTGAAACTTTTTATCATTGGGAAAAATGCTGATAAAAGAGGTGGTTGGAGGAGGATCGATGACAAAATTTAATTTCGCATCTTGTTTAAAGATATGGTCTCTACAAATAATCTAAATCTTCGTGGGAAACTGTGGAAATGGGACCCGATACCGGTACAATACGATACCGTATTTCGATCGTGTTTATGTTAGCACCGAGGGCTGTGAATTTTTTAAAAAATGTATTACTGTACTGTGTTAATTTAAAAACACGTGGAGATGGAATGTGGACAAGAGAACGTGGTGCTGTCTTGACATCAACAACAAACGAATCGATTTGACCGCGGCATCAGAGACAAACAAAGTTTATTAGATATTGGAATAATTCTGAGCTCCCCTACCCAACTTTTCTTAGACGACTAAAACTGCTCAATCTCATGACCAGAAGATCATCACACAAATAACGATTTGGAGACGATGGAAAATTCTAGTCTTGCTTATGATAGAAGGAGATTGCTCTGTTTCAACTTTTACACAACAGAATTGCGCTAGAATTAGGGGTGTACCGGATTTCGCTCCGGATCCGGCAAATCCGGAATCCGGCCATTTTTACAAATTCGGCTCCGGCAGGATTTCACTTCTTAAATCCGGCCGGAGCCGGATTAAAAAAATTTGAATCCGGTACATCCCTAACAAGAATACAACTTACTTCATGGCTTTCTGATACAGGTTTGATTTTTCGATTTTATATTCTATTATCATTATAAACACTGTTGTCACACGCTTTTTCGCTCAAATTTAATTCTGGTTCTAGTATGCAGCCACGGCGTACTACTTTGAGAAACCCTGGTCGACACTCGGCGTGGCACGACGACCTCCGTCTCGTACAGGTGACCTCAATATGAGCCCTCAGAAAATGGACCGCGATGAGGGGAGGGGGAGGGATGGGGAGATCAAGGTCATGTTTAGGTTAGTATACCGCGTCGTGACCATTGCTGCAGAGTAAACAATTAGTGGTTGTCTTAGGTGACCTCTAGCCACGTTGTGGGGAGGGAGGATTGGTGGAGGGAGGGGCTTAAAGATGATTTATTCGTTTTACAGCTCGCCCTCCAGGAGACTGTTGAATTAGAGATATTGAAATTGATAGTAGTAAACTGATTAATTCTGTTGTTTTAAAATTAACTTCAACCTGTCGTGATCGGATAGGTTTTTTAAAATTATTATTTGTTAATGTACATCAAAGATTTAAAGCTGAATTTCTTAGCAGTGATGCTTGCATTGGACGTCTCGCCTCGTGTCACAGCCCGGACAGAATGTTTTATGATTTATGAAATGTGCAATTACAAACGTTCAGTCACTACAAGTAAATGTATCATAGAAGAAGTAGTAGTTCTACAATTACTAGGGCTACATGGACAAATTTCGTACAATAGTTAGTGAACGGGTTATTTTATACTTGAGTTAAAGCTTTAATTTAAGAAGAAAAAAAGTTATCACCTTTAGGAAAAAGGATTTATAGTACTATATAGTTTGACCTCAATCAGCCATTGCAGCGTGTTATTGGGTAAATTTTTAACTTCAACAGAAAAGCTTTACAGAAGGACAACCGTGCTATAGATTTTAAAAGGTTGTCTTGGGACTAAATCTACCGGCTCGTAACTCACACGTATACAGCCATTTTTTGTCTCAAAATATCTTCTGATGCCGGAGATGTTTGAGTTTGAGCCAGGTGATAAGCGGTCTTCCTCCGTACTTGAGATTCCTTGGTCCTTCACTCTTTAGATCTCTTATGTATACCTGGGATTTCCCCTTCACGGCATATAATTATTAATGGACGTGGAAGTTGTAGGGTGGGGGAATCTTTAAACGAATGCGTGTTTTGGCGCGACACAACGTTCAGAGATTCTTATTTTAAAAAACAACTGTGGGTTGTTATAATTGGTTTGTTGATACACTTGGCCTTCGTGGAGGTCTATCTTAAAAGGTGTTGACACAATAACGTACCGGGATCAATAGTCTGGCTGAAACATCTTTTTTGATCAATACGTTTTACTGGCAAAGTCGTTGTTTTTAAACTTTACAATCTTGTGGCGCTCAATTATAAGCATGACATGTTTAAAGATGTTTTGTTTATTTAGATGTCGCAAGTGTCATTCTCGGGTAAGGCTGTATCTCAATTGATGACACGGGTTAGCAGCTCTGTATTGGGAGACGTGGGTTGTGGTGGTGGGAAATTTGGAAATAAAAAATATGATGCTAAAAAAAATAATAAAAAAAAATAAATAAGAAACTACCTAAAAACACATTTGTTAAAAACAAAGCATAAAATCTTCGGTTGGTCCTTTTAAGGTTTCGGAGCATGGTGTTAAAAGGGTTAAGAAAGTCATTGTGGTGGACTCTGATCAACGGACGGTTAAAAACCTGGGTTACAACGTGTCGTTAACTCCTACTTGTCAGGTTTGTACCACGCTTAAGTTCCGAGTCATTTTATTTTATTCGTTTATTGTGTACACTTATATAACGTAGTACACCAGCCTACGGCTGAATTCAACTGCGCTACTGCGCTTTACAAACATTTCCAGCAACTTTACAAAAGACTCTTAATCTTCCTAAACATTCACATCATAATGTGCGCATGGCTTGGACGTATATCCGGTATATTAATGTAAATGTTCATTTTTTCAACCAAAATAAATTTCTAATAGATATTATTTGCACTATTTTTTTAAACTGGACAAAAACATGTTTAAATACTATCAATACCAAAGATAGTTTAAACACAGTCAAAAGTAGAAAAATAATTGCTAATTAAATATGGATTCAAATGCATTACTAAAAAGAAACTATTTAAAATTTAAATTGTAAACAAATATGAAAAAACTACTTGTTGACAAATGATATCGTCTTATGTAATCATCAAATACTATGTGTGGGACTGAAGATGATCAAATTTATCTCCGCCAATGGATCTATTGATGCGCTGCTTTGAAAGAACTATGCCACTCTTTAACACAGCGGATCGCGCTCTGATGACAAGATGTTTTCTTTTCATTTACCCGTACAACTGCATGGTGCACAAATAAACTTTCAGCTCCTATTGTTCCAGTCTTTTTAATCCGAATCCGTTCTACAGATGTGGAGCACGTTTTCTTCAAACTTGTTATGTTCCTGTGAAAGTCCTGGTCTCATTGCAAAACGGCTTTTTGTTCTCCTGTGTAGTTTTTAGCGTTAACTAGGAAAATGAAAAATAAATATTAATAAAATTGAAAACTGACCTAGTAAGTTTGAGTTTCTTCCCTTTTTTAAATTAACGGCCAGCTCTTTATTGATTCCGGATAGTGGTGGGTATAATATACACTCTGCAAGCTATACTTATTTTAGACATACGTGGGTAAATAGACGCCTGCTTACATGACTTGTGACCGCGTGGCGTTGGGCTATAGCCCGATATCTTATCATGCCATTAGATATAGGCGTACTTGGTTGATAGCTGCTTCACACTTCCATCAAGAGAATCGTTGGCTTTATTCCCACAGTAACAAATATGGCTTCAATTGTTTGGTTAGAAATTTGAGGAGTAACCAATACAGAGCGGTGGCAACCATACGGTTAGCACGTGGTGGTGGTTAAGTTAATGCGCCCTCCAACTCCCTAACGATCACTTAAAGAAAAAAAATACATTATTAGTATTTTGAGTAAAAATAATTATTGTTTTAGCATCGTCTGAAAAAGCCACTTTCCGCTGTCCAACCAAGGGGAAATTTTTAAAAATTGCAGTGAAAATGGAAATGTTTTGCTTTTTACGACGGCCAGTCCCGCGGCACAATAATTACTTTAGTCGTCTTTTTGTTGCATTATTTTTTTTAATTAATTGTTTTTAAAAATTTGTTATGGATGCTCTGGGGAAAACATAACCAAAGATAAAATATATTAAAGCACCGATCTAAATAGGGTATAGGGTTCTAATTCAGAAAATATATTGCTTATGTGACTTGTTTTTTTCTCCCCCTTGATGGATTTGAAAGAAGTTTTAGGGAGGGGGGCAGGTGAGAAATAAGTTCGAGGTATAATATAAACATCATCATACAGTTGTTTGTCCTACAGACATCGTCGGGAAAAAACTTGTGGTTTAATTCAAGGGTGATCACGGTACTTTCCCTGTCAATTCTAGGAAGTATTCTGGCTGCTTCACATGCTAATATTTACAAAATCCCCGACTTTGTCACGTCCATGACCTTGACAACTCCCCCACCCCCAGCCCCCCCCTCCCGCCCTCAAACCATTTAAAGTTGATTAAAGCCAATTTATGTATTGTTTGACTCTGACTCCACTGACTCCACTGACCCACTAAACACAGTTACACCACCCCCAAACCCATGTTCACATTCCTGACAAATTAAATACGACAACTTTGACAAGATGAATTACCCGCATCGCGCTAAACCTATCAACTGCACACTGCACCATCAGATTAGTCCACTGTTTCTTGTGTGGAAAAGTCGCGCCTTGAGATGTTAGGGGAATAATGTGTCTCCTAATTGGTTTTTATGGTGCAACATGTGTGTAATGTGTGCGAGCACCCGAAATTTAAAGGATATCCATCTTCAAAATTTATTGCTGCAATAATTAATCATTTGTTTGTTTAAAAACAACACCGTGTACTTTGCATGTCTGAGCGTAAAAATGTTTACGTGGCGGCAAGAAAAGGTCATGCCGAGAACTCGGGGATTAAAATAACGAATGAACTTAGTCTTCATAACAGTGGCTTAAACATTCTACTTTATTATTTTTTTCTCTCTTTTATACTAACCTACAACAACCCCTTCCCCCCACCCCACCACTAACGATAGGATAATGATATAAATATATTTATCACATCCGCTTGTCCTTGAAAAAATACTAATGAGTAGTTGTCGTCTTCCCATTCCCCCCCCCCTGGAAACCGATATTTTTATTTTAAAAAAGGTTAAACAGTGCGTCCTATCAAAGGCTTGAAAAGTGCCGCCTCTTCGACTACAGTGAGGCTAGTGATAAAATTGTCCTGGTCAATGTTGCCCCGAGAACCGCCAACACGAAGGTTCCTTCTAATCATCAATACCCTCTCCAGTTGCCACATACTCGCAGACTTATTTAAACTAACTCACTTACCCCTTCAGCATGACTTAACTAATGGATAGACTCCTAATTAAAAATAAAACATCAAGAAACCTTTGGGGGAATTAACTAATCTTTGCATCGTAATTTCTTGTAAATAAATTTTAAGCCAAAAGACTACATCCTTTAATCAAAGTAAGGGATTCTGAAGAAAATGACCTTAACACACAGCAAACTTATTTGACTAACAAAATATCCGACCCTATCTATGAAGGCCCTTTTAGTCGATTGCCATATGGCTGAAGTTATTTTTTGTCGAGGCCGTATTGACGGGAGCCATTTTCTCGGAGCTGAATTATCTCGAATAGTCCCGGGGCTATTGGATGTGACACCCTGAATAGCTGGGATGGGAAAATGACGTTTTGACAACCTAATGATAATAAAATTAAAATATATAAAATTAAAACTCTAAAAACATCTCATCATGTGTTCCTGTGTTTTTTGTTTTTCTACCGTTTTTTAAATAAAATATATGTTTTTAAAGATCTGGAAATCGACTCACGCGTCTCCTGTGTGTGCGACACGTCACTCACCGGACCACTGTTCCATTAGTTTGTATGCTAGCGTCCGCTCGCCTTGGTCTCGGCCAAGGTTTTGTCTTGGCGACACAGAGCATTGACCTTGTCCATCCATGGCTGAGATGCTAGAAAAGAAGGGGTGGGGATTTTTTGAGAGGAGATCATGTAGGGAGATTGGGGGGGGGAATTAAACCATTTCAATGTCTGTGAGTGGAACAAACAGGAGGAGCGAGGGCTGTGGGGGGGGGGAGGATGGTTGCCTAGAGTAATTGATACCGAGCGTGCTTTTTTCCGAGAGGCCTGGCCCCGACCCCCGTACTAGTCCGTGTCATCTGTCCTGTAACCAGATCGACGGAAGTTATATATCTCACGTGACAGCGAATCTGTGCATTTTTTTTTAATTTTGTTGGGCGTCCGGCCAATGGTTTATGAATGAAATAGTTTATGTCGTCTGGGCACGTGATCAGCTTTTCATATCACCAACAACAGCAAAACGTAGCTTGTTATTATATTGTGAACTGTCCCCATGTGAGTTCGGAAATATGTTTCCTATACACCCTTAAGCCAGATGAACTTTCTGTTCCCTTAAAATGAATTATGTGATGAATTAACTGAGGAATGTCTTTTTTTTCTTTTTGCCGATTTATGAACGTCCGGTTTAAGCTAATAAAAAGTGTAACTAACTAGTTATGTTATGGCTTGAATTTAAATTTTACAAAAACTAAGTAACTAAGGTAAAAAAGCAATACAAATCATTATATTTTAAATTAAATACAAAAACACTATTTATGTAAATTAAAACTTCAGTTGATATTTTGCGCCATTACTTTCTTTGGCATTTGAACTCTTCAAGAACTTTGTTACATTACCGCAGGGCTGATGCTAATGTGCGACTGCTACTCAAGTTCCCAAAAAATCATTAAATAAAAGAGTAATACGATGCTAATTCCCACCCCTCCCCTCCCTGCATCCCCCATCACTCACAATAATAGCTAAAGGGCATTTTTGACAAAGGAAAAAACTGATGCCGTTCATCAAAAAGAAATATACAAATTGGAAATGGCTTTCAAGTTATTCAGACAATTATCGTGATATCCCAATTGAAGTCGCGGTGTTGACTCCGTAGTTGGCAGTAGTTAGGATACAATAAACTCGGGTGTTGACTCCATAGTTAGTAGTTGTTAGGATACAACAAACTCGGGTGTTGAATCGTAGTTAGTAGTTGTTAGGATACAATAAACTCGGGTGTTGACTCCGTAGTTAGTAGTTGTTAGGATACAATAAACTCGGGTGTTGAATCTGTAGTTAGTAGTTGTTAGGATACAACAAACTCAGATGTTGACTCCATAGTTAGTAGTTGTTAGGATACAATAAACTCGGGTGTTGAATCTGTAGTTAGTAGCTGTTAGGATACAACACACTCGGGTGTTGAATCTGTAGTTAGTAGTTGTTAGTATACAATAAACTCGGGTGTTGAATCTGTAGTTAGTAGTTGTTAGGATACAACACACTCGGGTGTTGAATCTGTAGTTAGTAGTTGTTAGGATACAATAAACTCGGGTGTTGAATATGTAGTTAGTAGTTGTTAGGATACAATAAACTCGGGTGTTGAATATGTAGTTAGTAGTTGTTAGGATACAATAAACTCGGGTGTTGAATCTGTAGTTAGTAGTTGTTAGGATACAATAAACTCGGGTGTTGAATCTGTAGTTAGTAGTTGTTAGGATACAATAAACTCGGGTGTTGAATCTGTAGTTAGTAGTTGTTAGGATACAATAAACTCGGGTGTTGACTCCGTAGTTAGTAGTTGTTAGGATACAACTAACTCGGGTGTGTGGGTTAGAAGAGCTTGAAATAAGTGGTTATTAAATGTGAGCAATCTCACATTCGAGATTACACAACATTTTGTGTATTAGTGTGCGTGAAAATTTGAGTGCGAATGATATTATTAAAAAATTAAAAAAATATTTTCTCTCTCATCTTAGGACCCTGACATTGAGAAGCCGGATTATTCCCGTAACGATAAGGGTGACCAGCTGCACGTCACCACCGTAACGACGGGTCCAGATAAACAACACGCGTCAGCATCTGATCATAAACCATGGCCGCCCGCACAAGGGTATCACGTGGCCGAAGTTGTCGACAATACAAACGACATGCCATCACCACACGGGCAGACAGAGGCAGTTTTGGGGGCATCACCGCCAGGCACGTCACCATCAGATGACTTGAGGCAGTTCGTCCGAGGTCCCGCTGCCTCAGATGACAGGGGTCCCGGTGATGTCTTCGCTTCCCCAAGATTTATCGCCACCGCCTGATGCGGGGGTCAAAGAGCGTCCTGGATCGCCCACTCACGACTGCGCCGGGCTGTGCAAGCCAAGCTGGTCCTCACCCGTCCGTATCAGGAGATTCTGATTCGGGCGCGTCTAGCGATAACCATTTACGTAACAGCCGGGTATGTGACGTCACGCATCATGCCCAACAAAGAGACCAATCCCAAACATGCCCCTGTCATCAGTGCCCCCGTGTCCCGTCTAGTCCTGAATTGTGCAATACTTCTTCACCGCGCTGGGATATAAGCAGGGGGCCCTTCTCAGACTCGGATGTCGACTCCCCAATATACGTCACAAACAGCTCAGATACTCCGTGTGATACCAACAGCAGACACGCTACAAACATCGTGAGCTACAAAGACCACCCGGTGTTACTCCTCAAGTACTTGCACTCCATGAGCCCCACCGACCTCTACTCCCTCCTCCAACAGGTGGACCCTGTGACAGCCTCCCACCAGCATCCCAACAACAGGAGAAAGATCGTCAGGTAAACTCTTGTCAGGAAACAATCGTTGACTTTATTAATAATTTACACATCCCACTTACAGCCCGCCACGTTCTCATGGTAGCAATGGCACCATATCAAGCAATAAGGAATGTCGAATCTGGATTATAGACGCCAAGCAGCGTGCGTGAGAACTACATCATTGAAGGCCCAGTCTCGATCACTGTAACTTCAACTTCAATGAAACGACTATGACAAAAATATATTATTTTATAGTAAATTACTTATCGTGTGGAAGTCCTTTCCTTTCGTATGCTTGTTTCTGATAATCGCAATCGAAAATATAGTAACGTATTTGTTTTACGGTGAAACTTGTTAATTTGTACATATGATTCTTCCATACGGGGGACTGGGATAATCAAACATCTTCTTATTTTACTCAGAGCGCTTCAAGTGTACTATCAGTCGGGACGCACCATATCCTCTGTGTTAAAAGATCAGCATCGGGGAGTCAGCGAAGCTAAGAGTGGACCCTTGCGGTATCCCAACCCTTGTATTCTGTGGGTCAAGTGTGGACCTTCAGGTGTGTATCACAGTCCTGGCACTTGATGGGTCAAGTGCGGACTATCGGGTGGCCATTTGATAAAAAATGTAAGGGTTTCTCCTACTTGTTAACCAGCGGCTATCGGCATGAATCACTCAAGTTTAAGTCTCCACAATCAGAAATTCAGTTTGTAGGCTTTGTAATGTGTATTTCATATTTCAGGCAACTGTTTAGTGTGTCAATATCACATGAATTATTCTCAATTTAAAACGTCTAAGATAATGCGATGCAGAAAGAATGAGAGGGAAAAAATAGGTTGTGGTAAATAATAAATGACAGTTTATGGGATCAGAAGGTAGCGTAGTTGTCTTGGAGTCATCTCCAATCCGTATTTCAACATCACCTCCCCTCCCGGTCTTGACATCACCCCCCCTGTCGAGGTCTTGACATCATCTCTTCTCCCTGTCCAGACACCAGCTCCCCTTCTTGTCTTGACATCACCTCTTGTCTTTGTCTTGACATCACCTCTTGTCTTTGTCTTGACATCACCTCTTGTATTTGTCTTGACATCACCCCTCTCTCTGTCTTGACTACTCCTGACATCAACCTCCTGTCTTTGTCTTGGCATTTCAGTCCTAACTAATACACCGTAATTGGATCATTGTTTCATTCTTAAACAAAGAGCGAGCGACCTAAGGGTTCGGCTTGAAATGGTCACAGCAACGACTGCCATGGGACTTACTAGGGAATGCTTCAAACATTCGTTCTAAGATAAAAGTCATGAAAAAAAGGGTAAAAAGTGGTTTACTTTTTATGTACTATAGTTGACTATTTGTAAGTAAATAAATAAATTTGTTAAATTTATTTTTTAGTTTAAGACTTCCATGAAAATGTCGAACAATTCCTCTTAGTAGAGGGGGCAAGTGGGGGTAGTTGGTGAGTGACTCAAGTCATCTATTAGATGTAGACGGTCCGTGAGTTTGTAAAATAATAATAATAACGTATGGTTTGTTTTTGAAAAATCTATCGGGCAAAAGTTCAATGTCATTATTTGTTTTAAAGCTGGAAAAAAATAAGATCGTTAAAGAAAGAGGTCAAGTAGTCGTCGTCACGGTGTGCCCCTCAATTAAATGTTTACCGTGATCTTCTTCCCCTCTAAATTTAAATAACAAAAAAAATATAAAATATGTTATAGGGTCATGCTGCAACAAGTGAACAACTCGCTTTGAGATGCAAGAGTTTGAGGGAATGCACGAGTTATCCCCCAGTAGAGCGAGGCTAGAAGTAGAAGAATCAGTCACGCTTGAATCACGCTTCTGTCCCGTTCCACGCCCGCTCATGTCGCCTCGCTGGCTTCATCTGGTCTTTCCCCGTTCTCGTGGGCTGTGGAGGCTTGTAACGGAAACTTTTAGAAGAAATGCATCTCGGGACAACTCGTACGTTCCCAGTCAACCCTATCGGTTATCGACCTGGTTTGGGATTATTCGTGTCATTTATAGTATAAAAGAAACGTTCATCCACCAACGACCACCCGTCCTTGGACGAGATAAGCCGGCTCCAAGATGGGTTTGTGTGTGTCCCATCAGATCAAGGTGCTAGTAGCTGATGTCGGTCTTAGAGGGCCAGTCATGTATTGTTAGATTTTCGTCATCTCTAGGATGTCAAAGGCCATGTGAGGGGACTGCCCTAAACATTGGGATACCATTGAAATGAGTCAGCCTCGCTCATTGAAGAGCTGCCGCCGTTATTATTTACCACGACGTCCACGATAACGGGAGAGAGACTGAATATGTCTAAATTTTTATCTAGCCCGTGGGGGTGGCATAGAAAAATGGGGTGGTTAGGAGAGTGCGCTGCGCCTCTTGGTTGATTCTTTATATTTAATGACCCGGTGACACTTTCAGCCAACTACCGAGTCTTTTCTGTTGGAAGTTAAAGAAGTGGTACACAAATTAGCTGCGTCACAGGCTCAATCAAAATAAACACTTACTATTTATTTACATGATTATAATTAGGGGCCATCCATATATATTACCTACGCAAGGAGGGGAGGGGGGTCTCGACTGAATGTGTACGTACGCACAAATTTAATTTGCATAATACTAAGCCTAGTAACGTCAATCGCTCAGGCTGCACACGGCATTCGAGACCAACTGAGTCAAGACTGATATGCACTAATGTTTTATAATGTAATACAAACGAAATTCTGAACTTGGACGCATTGTTGGTCTCGAGTCATTCGCAGTGCGGTTATCTAGCTGCCCACCACCCTAGCTTGCCAACCATAAACTGTGATTGGCCGACCCTAGCGAGGGTCAACCATGTTCGCAAAAAAGGGGAAAAGAACGGGCACAAACACACATTTTTTTAATTTTAAAAAAAAATTCGCTGGGGGCTTGAACCCAGGACCTTCCGCATGTAAGGCTGGCGTGACAACCACTGCAACCACGTAAGAATCACATGTTATTCTGTGAAGGAACAATGCAACTGAACGCAAAAAACCATTGTTGCCCCTCTCTCGACCACCTCCGCTTGCAAAACCATAAACTGATTGGTGGACCCCAGCGAGGGTCATTCGTCATGCTTATTTGCACATACTCTCTTTGGTGAGTTATAATAATATATATATATAGATTGTTACTTCGCTATTCGCTGGATAGCGAAGTCAATAGTGCGCTCGCCTCACACGCCGAGGGGCGTGGGATCTAGCCCATATTAAAGCCACAATAAAAAAATAATCAATGACTAACGCTAAGAAAGTCCTCGGCTGACCTGGAAGGGAGATGGGGCGCCCACCAAGGTCTACCAAGCCCCTAGTAAGTTCTAATCGAAACATTATGACCCCCTAAAACCATCAGTTATGGAACTTATTATTTAAATCTGCCAAATACATCGGTGTTCAATTATCCAGATCTCTTTAATGCACCAGTATTAAATTATCTGCAATTTTCAAATACATAATTATTAAAGTATTTAATTTTCTGTATTTCTCAAGTGTATCGGTATCAATTATCTAGATATATTTTATTAATGGGTATATAATTATTAAATAGATCTCTTAAATTCAAAGAACCTGTCTCTAATTATTGGGAAGAAAATTTATATCTTTGAAATTTGAACATTCTTATTTAACTTGAGTTATTCACATTCGATAGTGAAGACCGAAACGATACCGGTCGCCCCTCCCCTACGCTCCCAGTTATGGATGAGATACTTTGAAGGGAAATAATGTAAAATGTGTACAATGAGAGTACAATATACCCTGGCAAAGGAGGGGACACAAAAAATGTGCCCGCCCTTGAGGCCGAGAAGCCACACAGACACATTAGCAGACCGCGTCAAATGGCTGTGGGTCAAGTCACAACACGCTTCTATTTTAATAGCGTCATGAACGTTTTTACAGGGGAGACTAGGGGACACCGTTTAGCGTCTGAGTCCAGGTATGTTTTCTCCAGGCAGTTTGCGACTAACGGATAGAATCTGTCGAAAATATCCCCCTCCCCACGTCACGGCTGTGTTAACGCCATTTACACCAGCGGACCGGTGAATAACATGTTGTTTCGCCCTTGACTTTGGTGTGGTCCCCTGCACGTGAATTAGGGATACCATGGGGTGGGGGTGGGGGGTCTAACGATGACTAGGGCCCACTGATAAGTATGTCTCACTAAGTTAGTTACATAATTTTTGTTAGCAACTTCCAGCATTGTAATCTCCAGACCTCAGCTATAAAGAAATGGTTATATATATATATAGGTTCCCTGACAAACGCGCACAAGACAATCGCGCACACAACAAGCGCACACAGATAATTCCGCAATGACACAAACGCGCACCGAACAAACGCAAACACCGATAGTTGTGCACACGGACAATGGCTCACACCTACAAACCTAACCCTAACCCTAATCCTAACAGTGTGCGCGATTGTCTTGTGCGCATATGTCTGGTCACCATATATATATATATATACAGTATGTTGAATTGGCTTCTGTCAGAATAGTTCTTCTTGTACTCTTACATTTACTGTCTTGTCTTTTCAAGTTAGATCGAACTGGTCATGGTTCCACTATCTCAATTACTTTTAAAACTGCTTAGTTGGGTTTTCCTTTTGAGGAGAAAGTTACTTTTCCGACTGACCTTGCCTACTACTATTATCAAGGTTTTTCAAATGTTTCAATAAAAGTTTGTTTTATTATTACATTATTTAGGGGCTGGTACCGTTTAAAAAATTTGTTCGATGCATCGGGAATAAATTTAATCGATTAATTTCGATTAATTATATTTTTATAACGCACATATAGATCCTGTTAAGTTGCGATTCATTATTTCGCGAAATTTGTTAAGTCGCGGTAATTTCATGGTTCCCAAATTTCGTGACGTAACTCAGGAAATTCGTTCTGCTATGCAAGAAATAAGGAAGAAAAACCTTTTTGTTTACGTATGAACGTCTAAATAAATAACAACAATACGAGGGGAAAGTATGCAAGTAACAAAAAATGTGAATTATTAATAAATTGGAGGAAAAAAATATTTAAAATATTTTCTTAAATTTCCATCGATTTTTAATTGATCTAATTAATAATAATCGATTAAATTTTTTAACGATTAATCGATTAATTGATCGTTAATTTCCGCAGCTCTATTATTATTTATTAAAAAATCCAGCGCATTTTTAACCGATGTGTGGCTGGTGTCTACTAAACTTAAAATCTCAAAGTCTGAGTGGTCAAAGAATCCTACCGTAACTTAAATTAATAGTTTTTATGTTGACGCCAAGGGGAAAAAAATGTTTACCTGGCTTAAAGTGTTCTTCTGTTCAGAATGTTTGCCACCTCAACTCCACAGTCCTGTCACGGGCATGTAGTAATGATAAGTGTTACGCTCCTACAGTACGTAAGATAAAACCATTAGCGGGTTATTAACATACTATCCCAAAGTGCTTCTTTCTAACCCTGAGAACTCGTTGCAATGGTGATGCATATATTTATTTTTTTTAAACCGACCTTAAATTATTTTATTTATTGCCACTGTGATAGTATTCCTAATTATAACAGGGGGATTTTCAAGCTTAAATATTTTAAATTGATTTGTATTTCGTCATTAATTCCTGAGGTGGACCCACGATATTAGTATTATTAGTGACCAAAAATTAAAAAAAAACTAAACTGTATATTAAAGATTTGAGTCGTCAGTTTCGCGATATAATCTGGTCAGCCACCCATGATAGTATGATAGATGATAAACTAGAACTTTTCAGTTCAGTGCTAGAACACAAGGAAACATTCCCGAGTGTGAGTGTAATGTGATGCACCTTGGGTGTCATCAGAGTTTAACGTGCTGGGGATTCCCCGGCTTTTTTTTTAATGAACAATCTTACTGCGACTTGACTGTAGTTTTCTGACTTGGTCAGTTGAACTAGACACTTGAATGTCTTTGTCATACAATTATTTTTTTAAATCTGTCATGAGTGAATTTTACAACTATTTTTAATACATCAAAATACATAATTTGCAATGTATGTCTGTCTGTCCGTGACACTACTAATTTTAGAAAGCAGCGCACCAAATTACTGCACCAAAAATAACTCTTTTCGAACATTCCACATACAATTGTGCAATATGAAAATAAATGAATAAAATAAAAATACAAGTTCTGTATTACATTACTTTTTATTCTGTGTATTTTTTTCAAAATAAATAGATTTCAGCTGAAATGTATTTATTTTGAAAACTTCCGTCATTTTTGATGGGTAATACACTAGTTTAATAATAATAGTCTTAATAGTCAGTGAGTGTAATTTCTACAGGCTTTGAATGCTAGTAAAAGGGTTACCATGTACAATGTACACTTTTCAATGAATGCGATTATGTTTGTTATTGTTACCATGTACACTAGTCATTTCTACAGCTTTTGAATGTCACCATGTACACTAGCCATATATCGTGTTTTTGAACTTGTCAGTTTGAGTTTGACTTCCTGATGTTAATCCTGACCTGGCCACGTCATGTCCACTCGCGGTGTCGTGCCCTCCAGCATCACTCACAAACTGACCAGTAGATGATCCCCAAGGAAAGAGGGCATTTTTATTGCAGCCACTAGAGATTTAAGTGTCATAAATAGGTCTGACCCAGGCTTTGACCACGAAAATGAGCCCGGACTGTAATAGCCCCACCACACAAGCCCCGTCACTTGAGACAAGTATCTGCTGATTTAATTCAGTCCACGGACGTGGTCCGATTATTTAGTGCACGCTGGTGGGGGTGAATTTATCATCAGAGGCAGACTAATACTACCAAGGGCAAGAACAAAAGGGGGAAAACGTGATTCACTTCCCCCTCCCCATTGTTACTGTCCCGTCTCATCGTGGAGTAGTCCAAATGAACAGGAAAAACTGAAGGGTAGGATGATTTCATCTGCTTGTTGGGTTCACTTAGTTGACACTATTAGATCATCAAAATACCATCATAAACCAAGCGCGACAGACGTTTGCACGCTTAAAACCAGTTTGGAAATTATCCTACATTTCATCTCTGTCTCTAAAGTAAAATACTAATTGTTAACTTACATTACCACGTGAAAGTGAAAGCAGTCCACTAATATGGATGGAGAACAACAGAAACTACTACAAATGAAATGCAGACCTTTATCAACAGATGTCTGAGAAATAAATGTAGACTTATAAATATATAAAATGGTTTGACATGATTGAAGAGACCAAGCAGTTGCAGATGTGCCGACAAGAAAGACTCAGGAAAAACAAGTCCCAGAAAGACACAAAGAGATGGATAGGACACATAGGGTAGACCCTCATGAAAGACAACAATAAAGCAGGACAAGCACTAGAATAGAACCCACAGGGCAAACGGTGACGAGGCAGACCCAAGAAGACATGGATTTGTTTAGGTAGTGTGATGGATGAGGCAGAGATAATATAGGAAAGTACTGGGAATACTGGCAAGAGACTTTGACTGATGCCCTATGTTCAACAAGGAATTGATAGGAAAAATGATGATAGAGCCCCCAGAAAAAAAACTGGGGGGATGGGGGGGATCAATATCATCATGCATAACTTATGCCATCTATCTATATACATTTATATAATTATCCAAAGCGAGGATGTGCAAATAAGCATGACGAATGACCCTCGCTGGGGTCCACCAATCAGTTTATGCTTTTGCAAGCGGGGGTGGTGGAGAGAGGGGAAACGATGGTTCTTGCGTTCACTTGCGTTGTTCCTTCACAGAATAACACGTGATTCATAATGTAGTGGTTATCACGTCCGCCTTACACGCGGAAGGTCCTGGGTTCAAGCCCTAGCGAAAACATTAATTTTTAAAAATGTGTGTTTGTGCCTGTTCTTTTCTCCCTTTATTTTGCGAACATGGCTGACCCTCGCTAGGGTCGGCCAATCAAAGTTTATGGTTGGCAAGCTAGGGTGGTGGGCAGGTAAATAACCGCACTGCGAATGTCTCTGAACCAACAATGCGTCGGTGGTTCCCCTCACGGATGTTCACTCGCATTTTTTTATTTCTTCGTGCTGTAGTTTGTGTCCGTTCTTTCCCCCCTTTCTTTGCACTATCCATGAGCAAGTCTGCGGCGTATGCTACGCCGCGGGGCGTATTTAGTAAGGTATTATACATGTAATAAGGTTTTCTAAATGAACATCACATCTATGATTATCATCCACGGATTATGGTTTTCTCAATAAAACGTCAACACTATATCGCCCCTCCCCCTTCCAAAAAATAAAATAATCCCTTTTCGCGCTAATACAGACAATATCCAACAGAAAGACTGAGTACGTTATCAGTCATACCATACTTTAAATAACAAGTTATATAAAATGCTCCTCAAGCAATGATTATAAAACAGCTATGCATCGTCTGATGAAACTTCAGTCCTCCAAACTCAAAGACACACGAACTCAAAATTTCAACACCACCATGCAACTATTCCTTCATCTCGCCGTATCACGACTTGCAGATAAGAGCAGCTGAACAACCGAGGCCGACTTGTCGGCTTAGAATCATGGTGTTACCCAACAAGTGCATGTGCATACCCTATAGCCCCCGATACAATCTAACGTTAAACAAAAACGTTTGCGAGTTGGCGATATTTTAATGGATGATGGGAACCTTGAACCCTGACCTTGGTCTGTAATTTATTTCGCCGGACGTAACTCTACTTGGTATACAATGAACGTTCCCCCGGTCAATGGGAGACTACCGTAATCCCGAGAAAAGCCCGGAGTTATCCCGCCCTTGGTTTCCCAAGTGTTTACAACCGGGCCCTTTGTTCACGCGTGCTGTAAGACAGATTAAAGCAGCCCTCCTAACCACTCATCCGTTACGAGTGTGGACATAACGTGACCAGTGGTTATCTTGTGTTACCAGCAGAAGCCCCTTCCCCTCGAGGAGATGCTAAGTGTGGGGAGGGAAGACTATCCACCCCCGCCCCACATGACAGCTTCCGTTGGATTATGATTTGGAAAAAAGGGGGGTTGGGGGGGGTTTCCTTGTAAAATTTAATGGACACCACTTGGGCTCGTGATAAGTCTAAACGACATGAGTCACAGCTCAGTCATAGTCATAGTGATGGGTCCTTGGTCTTCTTCACATTTATCATATCAGGTGACACATTTTGAACTGTCCATAGTTTTAATGTACCTGCCGATATCTTACATTTGACGGTAGAGCTGTTTTGGAGATGTCATCAAGGAATTAGACACTCTAATAAGACAATTATGTTTGTTATAAAGGTATATAAAAAAGGATATCTTCTATCTTTATAATTCGCCAGAAACTAGAGCAAGCAAGCAAGATGTATATATATATATATATATATATATATATATATATATGTATTAGTGTGCACACCCGCACCGCGCCGCACTATAAGCACCGCACTGAGACGTACTATATAGAAGTAATAGAAGGAAAGGAAGTGAAGAAAGAAAAAGAAGAAGCGTATTTCATTGTTGTTTAATTAAAACTGTTCTGCTATAGTCCCTTGCCTGCCATCGTGCGGCGTATGCTACGCTGCGGGTCGGATATAGTTGTGTCATTTTTCGCCTCATTTCCCCACTGGTTATGCAGCATGAAACGCATTTTAAACAAGAAAAATGAAAACATTTTTGTTTATCAGGCATCAGGGAAAACTGAAATGGTGTCACTTACACTCTACTCTTACGATACGGATCAAATACACTGTCACTCCGGATGTTGGCAGAATATTCTGGAATGTGGGCAAATCTTTCGATCACAAACGTGGCTAAAACTAAGCTATCTTGTGGGGCCGTCAGTAAATGACGTCACGCGATTTTACCCAATTTTTCACTCCTCAAGCGTCGTCACAAAAACTTAGACCCCCTCTAATATGACGTCACAAAGCTCCCCCCACCCCCCACCCCCAATAAAAGCTGTATTTCTATTTGAAAGAGAGCATGTTTCAAAACACTTTTTGTCATTTAAGTTCAATTATGTATTTAGTGTAAGGTTGCACTTTAATATCGTAACATGCGTGAAGCCATGTAAAACGTCATAAAATAAAATGTAAGAAATCAAATATTTAAGAGAAACTTTTATTTAAGGTTGTGAGTTTTGATGTGACGTCACATTTTTCAAACACACCCCCCCCCCTCGTCACAAATTTGTGGAACTCCCTACCCCCAGGTGCGTGACGTCATTTATGGACAGCCCCTGTAACAAAAAAAAATACTTTCTTTAACTTAAAGCTTCTGGACCCGAGGCGTCCTATTATGTAAGATTTGGTGGTGTTTCATTAAGACTGCCCTATGAATGTCACTCTACCCCAGACGCCTCCTTTCAACAATCAGAACCCCCCCCCTTCCGCCCCACCTCCTTACACCTTTCACTTTTACGAGGCGTGCTATAGATGCCAATTTCAACCCAAACAAGCGACGCTACTCTTCCACACCCTGCCACCCCGGGCGCCTTTCACCATGAGTAGTGGCAACTTTGAACCACACAGAGCTCCTATTATGTTGTTGGGGGGTCAAAGGGTGGAGACCAAGGCGTTGGCGCTGACCAGCGGCCGCGGGTCAAAATTAACGTGGAATTCAAATGCTCATCAATTGTACATTAGCAGGGGGAAACGACTCGCCAAGCAACAAGGGGGCTGCATTCAATGGCCGGCCCACATACCGATAACCCCCGTCAACTGTTAGTGGGTCGCCAATTTATGGTTGCGATTATTGTACGGCTTGGCCCCACGGCTTGTGTGTGTACGTCTCTTAGAAATTCAGGGACGGCAATCTGATGGGAAAATTTTACTGTACTTTGAGTTGACCTCCCCTGTATTTTTCCCGCCAAAATCCGGTATGCCGTAAGGGTCCTAAAATTTGTTAATTTTAAATAAAAATATTTCATTTTCAGTTATATATTTTTTGTAAAAAAAAGTTCTTTTAACTTTTAATCAATTTCAATAAAAATGTAATTGTATATATGTACACCTAAAAGAAAGCGGTGGTAGTAATATTCATCAAGTACTTTTCAGAAGATGAAACCGTAGCATTGCACAAACCTCAATGAAAATGTATTTTGTCTAGAAACTGTAAAATTTGTTCTTTAAAGTTGTTGTTGGGTGGTTTAAAAAAAATTTATTGTAGGTTTATTATTTCATTTCATTGAAAAGTATTGAAAGATATCCTATAGGTATTGTCATCATTATTTCCTTACCAAACAGAGCTTGACCAAAGGTTGGACAACAGAGTGGACATCATGATACAGCGGGGTCTGATAGCAGAGCTGGACAATTTTCACAAAGAAGTTCAGAAACTGGAGGATAAGGAAAGGACCAATAGGTAAACATCTTCAATAGACTGTAAACAACTGCACAATTTATTCAGTCATATGTCTGACATTAGCACAATTTATTCAGTCATATGTCTGACATTAGAACAATTTATTCAGTCATATGTCTGACATTAGCACAATTTATTCAGTCATATGTCTGACATTAGCACAATTGGACTCCAGTCACGTGACCAAACAAAACTACATCCACTGATGAACATAGGGATGAAACGTGGAGGAAGCACACCTCAGCTCCTGAAGAAACCATTGTCTGATAAGACCGGCCAGTGTTTGGGCCGGGAACACACCTCATTGTGGGAGCCGCTGTATTATGTTACCGGAGCTTCAGGTGCTACTTACAGCCCGACATGTACCCACCCCACGGGGACCTTTGTCAGCCGGGCGAGTCCCATGTGTTATTGATCGCTATCAGCGCACGGGATGTAATGAGAGGCGAGGGTCTGTGAGCGCCGACAAGTTGGCCCTATTGAGTTTCTTATGGTGACTGACGAAGTGGGAAGGACATAATGGTGTATGTTTGTGTGAGTGGTGGGGGAGGGGCTGGTGTATATAACCCGGGTCTTACACTTACCGTGTGGGTGTGTTCTAAGTACCCGCCTCTAGGGTGGGGCTGTCCAGGCGGTCAAGTGAAGCTACTTTGAGCGGTGGGGAGATACTAAGAGATGAAAGATCCACCTGTTACTCGCGTAATAGACGAGTGCGTAACCAGAAAATTTTACGGTCAAGTTGAAGGCCGTCGTGACTAATTTTAACCCAGTTGAATCGCTGAACCTTATTTTGATACAATTCGTAATTTAAAATTTAAAAAAAAAGCCAATGAAGACATCTTAAGTTATTAGATAATTTGATTTGAAATTCATTACATCTTGATTCGATTGTAAATATTGGTGTTACAAACTTTTCTGTCTCCGAGAGAGTTCTCGGCGATCTTGGTGCGAATTCAAGTAAGCAATGCGTTGATATCACGTAGTGGGAGAGGACGGACTTAGAAGTCAAGTAAGTAAAGCGTTGATATCACGTGGTGTGCGAGGACGGACCTAAAAATCAAGGGTCTCCCCTGAGTGTCCGACTTGATCCAATTTGATAACCTTATTCCCTGGTCCACTGTCCTAGGCCAATCAGAGAAATGAGCGCTGTTTGTGGGCCGATAACCCCCGCGTATAGATGAGCCACTTGAACCGACGTAACGACAGATTGCTGGTCTGTTTGTAACGACTTGTCCCTTGTTGATGGGACCGCCCCTCCACAAGCCCACCATAGCTCTGACACATGTCTCAGCCATGTATCTGTGTAATGTACCTGTATCTACACGATTTGTGTCATGTGGCGCCATGATTGAGTAATGTGGCAGAAGATTGAGCAGAGTGCCTTTAGGATTGAGTCACGGGCAATGGATTGACGTTGATCGCTAATCAAGGGTTACTTACACCCATAGGCGCTAAATGAACATTTCTTCCTTCCAACACCTAATATATTTTTGTAAATAACATAAAAATTGTTCGCTTATCCTGGGGTTAATTTAAATAGTCGATAACTTCTGTGATCAAACCAAGTAATTGTGGCCTCTTTACATGTACCATACCGGAGACTCGTTCTATGGTCGAATTGATGGATTAAATATCAACATAAATGTATGCGATACTCTCCATAATTGCAACCCAACAAACATCTATTGAAAGGGCATGTAGTTACAACCTAACAAACACCATCTATTGAAAGGGCATGTTGTTGCAACCTAACAAACACCATCTATTGAAAGGGCATGTAGTTGCAACCTAACAAACACCATCTATTGAAAGGGCATGTAGTTACAACCTAACAAACATCATTGAAAGGGCATGTAGTTACAACCTAACAAACAATCTATTGAAAGGGCATGTTGTTGCAACCTAACAAACACCATCTATTGAAAGGGCATGTAGTTGCAACATAACAAACATCTATTGAAAGGGCATGTAGTTGCAACATAACAAACATCTATTGAAAGGGCATGTAGTTGCAACCTAACAAACACCATCTATTGAAAGTGCATGTAGTTACAACCTAACAAACAACTATTGAAAGGGCATGTAGTTGCAACCTAACAAACAACTATTGAAAGGGCATGTAGTTGCAACCTAACAAACACCATCTATTGAAAGGGCATGTAGTTACAACCTAACAAACACCATCTATTGAAAGGGCATGTAGTTGCAACCTAACAAACACCATCTATTGAAAGGGCATATTGTAGTTATGTTTAAATGTTTGCCCGGGTTCGTGGATTGTGGACATATTGTCTATAGGATCATACCGACTACATTTCACGTGATCTTCTTATGGGGAGAAGCTATTTGAATCTGTTAAGAGAAAAGAGTGGTGTAGTGTTTTTATTTGAGAATCCCTGACCACCAAGCCTTGTTTTATCGGTGATGACTAATGCCTGCACCGTAAAGACTTGTTTCATTTACTTGTGATAAAATGGACTTTAAGAGGGGAGGGGGATAATTCAGATGTTAAGTTTGAAAATGTTCTCACGTTGCTACTGTCCTCAGTTGTCAAAGTTGCCCTGCTGTGTGCCCAGATCCACAGGTTGGGTGGTGCTCACCTACAGCCTACAGACAGTTGTAATGAAATAGCTTTTCCTCCTACGTTTTTATTTACTTGCTTTTCTCTTTTATACAAAAATGGAGAGTACGAAAATAAAAGTACTCATTTATATTACCACGATGTTAATTTGCTTACTTACAACCAGTGTACACATAACATAAATTATCCGTAAGCCTATTTGACAACCAGTGTTTAATCACCATGTGTAATTTAACATGACTCACCATTATAAACAGTTTGATCCAGTCTGTAGCAGTTGTGGACCATGTATTTCCCTTTATTTGAATTTATTAATAGTATATTAATCCAGGCTTACTAAACTTTGTTTTGATCTATTTAAAAAAAAATTAATTAAATGATGAATGTTAATAAATTGAATTAATTTCTGTAACGAATGTCTTACTTGTCACATTATAAAGAACAATTTTATAGCTGCTATTCCTATAGCTTTACAATAAACTAGCATGGATTAATTGATATCAGATTAGACAGCTGTTCTGTAAGCTACACATGAGCTGCAGAGAAAATATTTTGGTGATCAAAGGGAAACTACCTATTTATATTCATAAATTATCTGATAACACTCTTACCTTCCATGATGGATAATAGTAGTTGATTCATATAGCAAAGATACCACTATAGGTAATTTATTTATTCATACATTTGGAATCATTTTCCTCAGATACTAATAAGTAGTAATGAATAGCATTTTGTATTTTCTTTGAAGCTGTGTTGACTCGGGCCATGACTATAGTCACGGGGTTTTACAGATGATTGGTTTCAAGGAGTTTCATGATTACCTCCAGCTGTCACCCAATCAGAGGGACTCGGACTTGGGGAAGAAACAGTTTGATAAAGGTATGGCTTTTAAAGTAAGTCAACTGTAACATCCAAACAAAAATGGTTTTAAAGTTGTTAGAATAGATTCATATTAAAGAAAAACTGAGATACAGATGTTTTACTGAAGTCACATTATGTCCTATGGCATGGTAATGACTTTAAAAAACATTTGATTTTCACACAAAACAAATGATAAATGAATTTAATGAAGTTCAAGAAATTTTGCACAATTTTATCATGGTGAGTAAAATTTTAAGGGGGAAAAAATGAGATTTGAAAGAAGTATTTCAATTATTTTTTTTTCATTAGGTCTATTGGAATTGAAAATTGCTACTAGACGCTATGCAAGGAAACAAATAAAGTGGATAAAAAATAGATTTTGTGCACGTAAGTCATTTAATATAATTAACCACAAGCTGTATATTGCTATGAATGAATTATGTTATGTTATAAGACCTTTATTCAATAATATTTTATCTGGAGAGTAAATCATTTATTTAAAAAAATATTTATACAGTCGGACCTCACTAAGTAGAACTCAAAGGGACCCAAAAAAAATTCATCTTATGGAGTTTTTGAGGTAGGGAGTTAGGGAAAATAGTGAACAAATTAATCAAGGACAATGGGGATGTGGGGAGTAAGATTTTTCTTTTTAAAAAGAGTCACAGCAAGCAGCAAAGGGAGGCGGATTAGTTACTACTCCTTTTTCTTGTCTTTGTCATTTTTGGTCTCAAAATAGACATTTAAATGGCTCTACAGAACACCTGTTCTGAAATCTCACCCCAGAATAATAGCCCAAACACCTTGGAATATTCGACTAAAGGAGGTTGGAAGCCACAAAATCTTGGAGTCATCTAAAATACATTAGTCTTATGGAATTTTGCCGGGACCTAACAATTAATTCGATATAGGGAGGTTTTCGACTTAAGGAAGTTCGACTTAGCGAGGTCCAACTGTAATAAATAAAATTTAACTGAATTTGGAGCATGACCATCAGCCGTTATGACCAATTTTGAGGCTGGTTTTTTTTAAAGAAAAAAGACAAGATAATGTTTTAAAGCTTATAATTGGCAGGTCCGGGTCCAGATGTTCCCCCAGTATATTCTGTTGACTCTACTAATCTGACAAAATTTGATATCGCTGTAGCAGAGGCTATTGAAGTGGTCAAAGCCTACATTAAGGTGTGTATTGAATTTTAAATGGCTGTAATTGAGTTTTCAAAAATAAGGGGAGTCCAGCGTGCTTGTTTCTCTGCCAGCAATATTAAGTTGCTGCCCTTTACTTGTAGCACTCGCACTTTTTAGACATGATTAAAAGTGGTTGCTTACAGTTTATGATAGTTAATAGTACATTTTAATTAATATTCACTTGACATTCTACAAGTAAAATGACACAGAATTACACCATGGTAATTTAATGTTAATTACAGTGTTTGTCATTTTATCAGGGTCAGGACCCAAATAAGGAGCCTGAAAAATTTAGCCGTGAGGTGGAGTCTAAACTTATTAGGAACGTATGTGATATCTGTGGAGGTCAAGTCTTCATACGCTCTCATGAATGGATTGGTAATAATATAATTTTGTAATTGCTTAAATAGATTGATGTACATATATTCTTAAATAGATTGATGTACATATATTCTTAAATAGATTGATGTACATATATTCTTAAATAGATTGATGTACATATATTCTTAAATAGATTGATGTACATATATTCTATTTCAATTACACTTGAACCCCTGGCATTTGGCCTTGTATCTGAAAATTACAAGCCTGATATTACTTAATGACCTACATGTGGAAGAAAATCAGAAGCCCCGAGCCTAATGCTCTTCATGGGTCTTCCTGGAAGACCCAAGCGGACATAACTGGGGACCCCCCTCCCCCTGGAGCGGTCGCTTCTGAAGCGGCCACCTGGGCATCCAGGACAGAAAGTCGAAGATGCCTCCTACTAAATTTGACCTCACAAGGAGGGGTGGGATTTCCATACCACGACCCGCTACCACTTTGGCGCCACCCCGGCAAAGCATACGAGTTTCAATGGTTAGGACCGCCGCTAAGCGGGGGATCATCAATGACCTACCTAGGGTGCAACCCCCACTGGAAGGTTTCCTCAGAGCTGGCGTCCGCTGCGGGATATTACTAGACTGACTGTATTATTGGATCAAGTATATTTTTTTTGCCCTAGAAGGATGACAATATGGGAAATGGACCAAGTACTCATCTGATTATCATGTATTTCAGAATAATTTGTTGACAGGAAATGATGAACGTTTGAGTTGGCATGGTTTAGTCTTATTTATTTACCGATATTGCCAATGCCGATATTTTTTTTTGCCGATATGAGTATTTCTTAGGACAAAATCCAGTGGTCATATTTGATGATTTTGTCAGAATTGCATCCAAACTGTAACATCCCAATAAGCATCCTGACCCTAATACTAAATTCTGTATTGGGTCTCAAAATTTGGGCAACCCTAAATTCCCTAACATTAGTGTAGTTAGGTATGCAGCTGCAGCACATGGTGCTATTTATAGAACTGATTCCACTAATATACATTTGGAAATAAAAATTAATATGTTCTTTTATAGTGTTACATTTTTTACGAAACCGTCGGATTTTAAGTGTTACATTTATAATAATAAAAAACAAATTTATAAATTAATATATAAATAAAATTCGATTCATCACGTGTTGTACATGGCAGATATAAACAATAAAAGGATGCATTATTTCAAAACCGGAAGTAGCAACAATAATGCAAAAACTATAAAAAATTTTTGTAAAGTCAAGTATAAAATAATAATCTTGATCGTCTGTGCAGTAATGGAATATAATTTTACAGATTTTAAATCTAAATGATGCATTTTTTTTTCAAAATGTCACTTATTATGAAATATCGGTGGCGTCAATATTGGAACCTATACATGCTACTGATACCGCCGATATCCTGATATCGGTGCCGATATATCGGTAGACCCCTAATTTGTAATATTATATTATTTTGGGTCTGCTAGGAATATTATGCAGAGGGTCATTTGAAATAAAAATTTAGTTGAAAGAGATAAGTTATACAATTCAAGCTTTGTTATCTTTCTTCAGCACATCATAAAACCAAAAAGCATCGCCACAATGTAAAGTTAGAAAAAGAAAGAGCGAATCTATCGGCCTTGCTGGTAGCCAGACAACAACAGCTGATTACAGAAGACATCACTGATGTAAATTTAGTGGATTTCAAACAAGAGGACGGGGAGTTATATAACTGATGCACTGATCTTGTTGAGGGAGTCAAAACACTGTGCTGGAACAGTTCCAGTAATGTTAGAAGTATTTTTAAAAATGCTATTGTAATTATTATTCCAAATTATATATCTTCTAAAATCTATGTGTTGTTGCAAAAAAATCTGTGTTTTTTTGTATATGTCCTTAAATTTTTATGGATCTCAGAAAATAAAACAATGAAAAGTGACTAGAAAAGGTTAGCATAAAATATTTATTGTTTCCATATGCTATACAGGCATAATAAATAATTCATTCCCACACATTAGCCCCATTTATTAAATATTGTACAAAGGCAAATTAATATTTTACTTCACAACCTTCACAACCCCCATTATTTTCATCAACATGCATTTCTTGGTATTTTTATTCACTTGTTTAAAATAATATTTCATTTAGTAAATCCACATATCCAATTCATGGTAGATGGACTCATTAATATATAAAACTAATGCAATAGAGGATATTATGTATATATTCAAACTAAGTTACAAAATACGATGGATAAACTGACATTGTATGTTATCTTATCAACACTTTGCAGTAAATATAAAAATATCAACTCTATTTCGGCTGAACAAATGACACAGTTGTTGACATAGATAACAGACATTGATGTGTACAAGAAATTTTTTATGTACTTATATTAAAGCTGTCATAATTAAAACCTGTTATACTTATTTTTTTAAAGAGTTCGATCTGGAAGAATAGTGACTTTATTTAAAACTATATATATATATATATTATAATTACACGTATAAGTCTATCCAAATTGATATTATTTATTGATATTTACTAAAGATAGGTTGTTTTTTGAGATAGGATCAAACTGAGAATTTCTGAATCTATTATTGTATCATGAAACATGATTTTTGAGATTTTTGTATCTCATCAGTAGAGAAGATTAATTCAAAGCACAACCTGTAAACTAAAACATAAATCTCACTAAAAAATATCCTGACAGTTATTTCATCTACAACAGTTATTTCATCTACAACAGACAAAAATTTCAAAAACTCATTTTTCAGTTGGGTAACAAATAATTATAGCTAATTTCATTAACTCATTGTACTGGTAACAAATTAACACAGATGTTCAAAACAACTGTTCTCTTTATCATTATACATGTATTATATCGTAACACCGACATTAAACAAACATGAACCCAAATCATACATGCCAATTAACATTTTGGTAACTTTGCACATTTGATGTGTAAGAATGGATTTCACTTAAGTCTCAATAGATGTACATTTCCCCTCTTCACCCCGCGGTTCCCTGATTTATTAGTACCACAAACCTATGATGCCAAGACCTGCACAGACAGGGCAACAAATGAAATTCCATTGTTTAACTGTTTTTTAAAAATGAGAGCTTGCGTAGTTACTGCAATATCACGTGTTAACGTTCTCTAAATTTGCGATTTTATCTGTTGTCATTTATCTGTTGTCATTTATCTTTTGTCGGGTCAAAGTGGCATGAAAATATATTCAAATGTTTTTTTGAAGTCACAACAAAGCACAAACGATCATATGGCTTGTCAGTAACTTTGGTAGGATAGACGTTCACACACTGCCTCCACCATTGTTTAGCAGATTACTTCTTTTAAATTAATTGCTAGTCAAGACTGGCCAGGAACTTACTTGGTCATTAACCTGACAAAAAGAGACATGGTTTGATTTTTGCTGCCCAGCGGCATCAGCTGTGTTCCAAATGTGACGGGCTACAGTCCCCAGAAAACAGCATCTACCATTTTCGTTTATTCATGTATTTTTTTAAAAATGCTTCAAATTAAATGCTTTACTTTATGGGACATCGTAACAAGCTGCTTCCACATCATAGAATTTGAACATATCCATCATCCTGAGATCATGAATATTTCCATTGATTTTGAATGTTCAAAATTTCCACATTTATTCGTTCAGTGTTCTTTCACGGCTGAACCTTTCTTACTTATAGTGTGCTTCAGTCGCAGTGTCATTTTCTTCCACAGCGTCTCGTCTTTACTTTTACGATGAGACAAAGTCCCATCTTCTCCCATTTCCACCCCGCTGTCATTCAAGTCAGTGCTTGGGATGGTGTCCCCGTTACGTGACCGCAGAAATGACTCATATGAACTCTGATGGGTGCTGGTGTTGAGGAACGTCTCGCTGTCGTCGGTGAGCTCGGAGAAGGACAAGTTATGCTTGCTGCCCGATTTTTTCTTTGTGGTGCCAAACTTTGAATCGGCATAACTGAAACTCCTGACACTGTTAAATCCAGGGGACACCACTTTGCCACTGTTTCTTTTGTTCTTTGACTGCTGGGACTGCTGCTTAAACAATGAGTGTTTCTGACTGAGTTTTCCCCCCTGGTGCTCAGAATTTGATTTTCTTCCAAGACTGCTCGAGCCCTTCTGCGATTTTCGGCTGGACCGAAGCTCCACTTCATTCTCATCCACCTCATCATCTGTGAGATAATGAGACAAGTCCTCCCCACCATACACCTTACCCAAAGGTTTGGCTTTAGGTTCTTTAGACTTCTTATTTTCCTCATTGCTATCCGGGTCATCCGTGTCTTCAGAGTTGAAATCAAGAGTTCTCTCCTCCTCATCATAATCAGGTGCAGGAATATAAACACCTGCCTGGATTTCACCATCCATTTCGTCTTGCTCATGACTTCTGTCAGTGAAGGTTGGATTTTCTGTGACGACTTCCGGTGTATCTGTGGACATTGTATCCGACATGGAACTGTGGGCCCGTAAACCTGGATTATCAAAACCCTGAATGTGCTCACTGGAGTGATTGGAAATGAGGGTGGATGTCTCAGAGGATATGGAATGAGTCCGCAGAGAATGGCCAATATCGTTAACTCTATCTTCACTGCTGTAGTTGGTTGAATACAATCCCCCGTTCTTTGGCTTCTCATCATATCCATTCTCATGATTGTTTCCGTTCTCATCAGTATAATCATCATCATCATGCAGTGGAGCCAGCACCATAGGCACGTTTTTATCTCCTATGATCCACGGTTGAGGTTTAGTCAGAAGTCGGTTTGTTCGACTTTCTTGGTTCAGTGCATCTAGCGTGTCATCTTTCCGCAGGGTCAGAAAATCAGTTTCCCCTCCTAGGATTTTGGGCTTGTAGCCGCCAAATTTTTTCATGATGGGCAACTGACCATTACCAGAGGCAGCTTTCTTCTTCGAGAGTTGAATCTGCTGCTTGGTTTCCTGCTCTGTGAACACAAAGGCGTTGTTCTTCCCCAGGGCTGGGTTGCTGAAAATCTCTTGGACTTTCGGAACTTTGGACATTCTCGTGGGCTGGATTGCAGGGAAATATTGGTCTAAAGTGAAACGTCAGCGTCTTAGAAATATTTTAGTTTTACCGTTGAATTAAAATCAAAGATAATTAGCGCACAACTGTATTGGTGATATCATCTGGAAGAGTAGATCGTGTGTAACTTGTAGGAAACTTGGCTGAAGCACATGAGGGCTAGATAGAGGCCAAAAGTTTGACCACTGAGATCTGAACACCAGAAGATGGTCTGGCCAATTGTGGCTGGTGCATGGTTCTGTGAAAGAAATAAAGCAAGAACTAGTTATTCCAATGTGTAGTTGTCATTCTTGACAGTAACCTGTGGATGCAAGCAAAAGTGGTACGTTTGCTTGTACGCTGTTACATTCAAATCTCTACAATACATGTACATGTAATTATAATTACACTTAACTTTAACCAATATGCATCTTATATTATAAGTCAAGTTATAATCCATAAGTTACCTCAAGTCAAAACATATTGGGTGGTTTGGACTGTATTGTACCCTATATTTTTAAGGCTAATTTTTAAAAAAAAATTAAGTTAAAAGGTTGGAGTTACATGTAATATGTATTAGGGCTGCGGAAATTAACGATTAATTTCTCGATTAATCGTTAAAAATGTTTATTGATTAAAATTATTTTAATCGAAAAAAATTCTATTAAAATTAAAGAAAATATTTATAATATTTTTTAAAATTTTTATTAATAAATAATTAATTATTAATAATAATTTTTATGTACAAACTTCTCCCGCGTAATATTATAATTTATTTTATTACTTTATGTGGAATGGCAGACGTCAACTAAAAAATGGCTGACAGCATCAGTGAAGTTAAATTTAAACATAAAACTAGAAAGTTGAGCAAAAATTTTGTTTTTAAGCTAACTGCGGATGGCAAAGTGGAAGATGGTGAAAAAGTTTACTGTGTTCACTGCCATAAACTTCATAAACAATTCTCTTTTAAAGGATCAAATACATCGCTGACGTACCACCTACAGCACAAACATCCGATCAAGTATCAACACATTGTCATAAAATTTAGTTCAAAATATTCTTAATTTTCAATGTCCGTGAGAAATGTTCAGTTTAATGACGTCATAAATTTCTATTTTTGGCTTTAATCGAAATTATCGATTAATTATAATCGATAATTTTTCAAAAGTTAACTATTAAATTTAAATTAATCGATAACAGCCCTAATATGTATACAACCTAAAATAAGGGAGGCTTTAAACTGCAAGAAACTCAATTTCAATGAAGTTATTGTCTTAGGCAAAGTGAAACAATTTTAAGATGAGTCACCACGAGAATGCAATCATTTTTTGTAAGGTTTTTTATATTTCTCATACTGGTACATCACTAAAAGTTAAGGTAGTCAGATGACATTTGTAACATGGGACATGAGTGTTAATTATATTCAGCGCCAACTTATGTTTGCCCTTGATTTCCCAGCCAAGAATGTTAATGTTTGGAGTAACGGGTCCTTTCATTACATGAAATTTTTAAAAAATGTATTAGAAATCTCACACCAATTAGGGACGTGTGGACACAAGATTAAAATTCTCCCAGTTGTACATATCAATGATGGGAGTTAACGTGGCTTGGTCATTAAAATTGTCGGCATATTTGAAACGGATCAATATTTATGTTAACTTCAACTCCATGAACCTTGTGCTGAATTGCTTAAACGAGATTGACTCCAGTTTTTATATACTAGGTATTTTAATATGTGCATGTACTTGGTTGATTTTTAAAAGAAACAATTCTATGCTTCCCGGCCATTGTATATAGCATTTCACCAACTAATGTCTTTTTCTATCATTTAATAAGTAAATACATTTAACATTCACGTCTTTTATATTGATATTTCATATTAGTTTAAAATGTATTTTTAAATTTTATCCGGGAATGAAAAAAAACCACACAAAAACTCCTAGTTTTTAAATCCCTTATATTAACTTCACCGCCGTCTCTATCGTTCTGTCGTCATCTCTCTCTATCTGTCTTGGGCGGGCGGAAAAGTCAAAAATGACCAACTTCCCGTGATCCGATCGAGCTGAAACTTGGCACACGGACCCGTCTCACCAAACAATGCATCGTTTCAAAATTTCAGATCGATCGAACGTACCGTAATTAAATTAATGCATTTTTAGTGTACCCTTATATAACGTATGTAATTCAAATTCACTGTTTGTTATTGTTTTTTTCCCACGTGAGAGTTTGAGTTGACGCATTGACGCGACCCATCGAAGTACCGGCATGCTTTTGTTTACATTTTACGTGTCACGCTGAGCTCGGTCAAGCGATCGGTGACCAGACTTTCCCCCTCTCTCTCTCAGGGTTATGAAGCAAAGTTGAGTTAAGACAGATTCAGTCTGTAAATGTTTGTCGCGTTTGAAAATAATCAATACTGTTAGTTATGTCTCATATATAAGGGGTTTATAGTCAAAAACTTTGTTTTTACGGGTTTGTTTTATTAATGAAGTTAATGCCGTCTTTGTATTGCAACTGCAACAATATGTGCCAACAGTTACATTTATGATGGGGCTCGCATGTACTAGTACATGTACTAGCCACTGATGGACTGACCAGAGGGTAGAGTCCATAGACTACGGTAACCTAAGTTACAAGTACACTTGACCAAAAGCGTGCAGTCAAATAAGTGCTGAACTACACCTCCCCAAGCAGAATCACAGAGAGGGGTTACATAACCCCCTGACACCAAGGCACAGGAGCGTTAAAATGAGGCTTACAATGTCACATTATAATAATTAAAGTAAACACGGGTAATAGTAGTGTATAAATTAAGCGAGGGGTGCGGCGCCAATTACATTGCTTGTCCCCAGCCGCAAAATTTACTAGCTACGCCTTTATCCCCAACCCATGTACTCCACCACACTTTTTGACGCTCGTGAACTATATTTATTTTACGTATTTTAATTCAAAACCCTTTATATAGAAAGTTAATATTGATCAAGTCATGGTATTTCACATGACTATTTACGCTAAAAAAAATGTTGCTATTATTATCGAGCCACGTTTATGAATCTCTACGCTGGTGGCGTCTGTGACTTGGTTGTGTTTTATGTTATAACGGAACATTTTACACTTTTTACCAATTGTTTTGTGTACATTCCAACCGTTGAGCGTAAGCTTTATACCATAACATCTCCCAGTTAGTTGTGTGATAACATTTCCCATTTAGTTGTTTCATAACATTTCCAATTTAGTTGTTTGATAACATTTCCCATTTAGTTGTTTGATTACATTTCCCACGTGTCCATTTAGTAATATCCTCGATACATCGATGTTTTAAAACAGGGGTGTCCAAAATCCGGCCCGCGGGCAAAAACCTGCCCGTGAGGCAATTTTAATTTACCCTCGGCGTCATATTAAATAATTAATTGACTGACGTATTATTGCTGTAAGGAAATTGGATTTATAAGAAAAGTCGAAATTTGGTCCTGTTTTGAGCACGTCAATTGGTGGCGAAAATCGATGACGTTTCATTTTTTTTTACAACGTGGAAATGGATTTTTTAAAACCCGATGAAGTTATGTGCTGGTAAGTGATGAAAATTGTTGAAAATATCTGTACCGAGAAAAAGCAGGAGGTAGCCATTGTTTGCATGTCAGGCAACACTGTGGTTCGCAGAATTGAAGAACTCTCATCTGACATTAAGAGACAAAGAGAGGCAAAAGCAGGGGAAAAAATGATTTTTCCTCAATAGCCTATGATGAAAGCACTGATGCATCTGACACTGCTCAATTTCTTTTTTTTTAAAGAGGAGTTAATGATGACATGTGCGTGAGTGAATAATTACTTGACCTTCAGAGTCTTTAAGACCAAACAAGGGGAAAAGATGTATTTGCTTCCGTTGGTTCTGCTGTCAATGACATTAAACTATCATGGAAAAAAATTTATTACTGATGCTAGTCCTGCCATGATTGGTGAGCATAGTTAACAACACTCTTCTGTAACATAACAAAGTCAGCAAAGAGGCCGACAAAGCTATTAAACTTCACTGTATCATTCACCAACAAGTTATTTGTGCCAAACATCTTAGATGTGATCATGTCATTAAGCCAGTGATAAAAGCTATAAACTCTATTCAGCATTTTATTCTTGACTTCCAGGGAGAATACGTAGATGTTGTGTATCACAATAATTTAAGATTGCTCAGCAGGAGGACATCAATTCAGCGCTTCTATGCACTTTAAAAAAAAAGAAACAGGAATTCATGGAATTTTAAGATAGGAACAATTAGCAGATAGCAGATTTTGCATTTTTAGTTGATATGACAAGACATCTAAACGTTCTTAACACAAATCTTTAAATTTAAGGGCACAATGCATTGGTAGGCCCATTATATTCACATATCAATGCCTTTGAGAACAAGCTGCAACTTTTTCAAAGGCAACTGTCTCAAATGCAGCCTTATTCCACACATTTCCCATCACTACAGGAAATCATGACAAGTTTTCCGGAAAGAAGCTTCAATGAGCAAATGTAGTGGTATTTTGCAGATATCACGTGATCCCTGGCTGATGATTTTCATAGACGCTTTCAGGACTTTGCTGAAAAGGAATTCATGTTGTTTTTTTCCTACGCCTTTCTCTGTTGACCATGTTAATGCTCGAGGCAATCTGCAGCTGGAACTCATTGAGTTGCAAAGTGATGCTGAATGTCGCAGCTGACATATATTTCCCTCATTTTCTTTTACCGTCAGCCGGATAAAGGGAGATTGCAAGAGATTCGAATATTTGCCAAGAATATGCTCAGCTGGTTTGGCTCGACATACTTGTGTGAGCAGAAATTTTAAGTTATAATTTAGCAAGAACCGTGTGAGGACGAGAATAAGTGACTCTCACCTGCTTGATATCATACGTATCAATACCAGAGGCATACAACCTGACCTCACCTATTACTGCATTCAAGATCTCAGTTTCACCCTTTACATTAAAATGTTGCAATAAAAGCGTCTCAACATATGTCATTTTGTTTATTATTTTAATCCGGCCCCCGAATATCTTTACTTCAACGAATATGGCCCGCCGTGCAAAAAGTTTGGACGCCCTGTTTTAAAATTACCATTAAAGATTCAAACCTCGCACATTAATATATGAAAGACGTTAAAACTCAACGTTACAATTAATTTCATTATCCCAGTCCAAAAACTGCTGATTAATGCCGGAAATTAGTTATGTTGATTAGTTGATCTTGACCTGATTTCTGGCCAATGTAACAGATTCAGTAGATTATAATTTACGCTTTGTACAACTAACAACTTAGTTATTCGTTATAATTACCAAAGTTTATTATAATAATGCAATAATTATTAGTTAGTTAGTTATTTCCTCTCGGGCCGAAGACGGCACATTGGGCAGAAGTCATGGATTTCCATTTACGACGATCCGTCGCCAATTGTATTAGGTCTTGATTATTTCTTAGACCCATGGTTTAGCTTTCTCTTTTGATTGTTCTACGTAGGGTTTCCTTTGGTCTTCCTTGTTTTCTTTTGTCTTTCGGTGTCCATATGAAGGCCTGACGGGGGAGTCTTCTCTCGTCCATTCGAAGAACATGACCGATATAATTCCAACGTATTCTCCTAATAATAAAAGTTGACACATATTCTTGGTTGGTTTCTTCTCTTGTTTCATTTGATTTAAAATCACTCCATTTTATATTCAAAATCTTTCGGAGCCATTGTTTTCATAGGCAACTAATTTCTTTTCTATAGCTTGAGTGGATTTCCAGCTTTCGCATCCATATGTTAGTACAGTGATTACGCAAGAGTTGAATAGCCTAAGTTTTATATGTTTGCTAAGTGTCTTTGATCTCCAAAATATTTATAAGTTTGTTATAAGCACTTGACGCCAACGCAATTCGAGTCATTATCTCTGATGTTGCATCTCCAACGTATGACATTTTGCTTCCTAAGTAAGTGAAATTGGTTACTTTCTCTATGGTTTGGTCATTAAGTATTATATCATTTCGTTATTGGTGAAGAAGAGAACATGTCTATTTTAACTGCATCCTGTGAGAATTTCACAATTGAAGAACTAAAACAAGCCATCAGGAAGTTAAAAAAAACAACAAAGCAACTGGCAAAGATGAAATTTCAGGGGAAATGCTAAAGTCAGCAGATGACAAGGTTCTACATCATTTGTTGCTGTTATTCAATGATGTCTGGGAAAATGAATCCCCACCACAAAAATGGAAAAATGATGCCATCTTTAAACTGCCCAAAAAATGCGATTTATCAGACTGCAAACAATTGGCGTGGAATAACGTTACTATCTGTACCAGGAAAACTTGTTTGCAGTATTCTACTAGAGAGGATAAAAAAGTCATTAGACGAAAGGCTCAGAGAAGAGCAAGCAGGCTTCAGACCACATCGGTCATGTATTGACCATATATTCACACTCAGAACTATCATCGAAGAATCTGTTGAATTTCAATCCCAGCTCATTATAAATTTTGTTGATTTCCAAAAAGCATTCGACAGCCTCCACCGACCTACGCTCTGGAAACTTCTTAAGATATATGGTTTCCCAACGAAATACGCGAACATTTTAAAAGCTTTTTATTTATGCAGATTCACTTTGCTGTGTGAAAACTGAAGCCGGAAATTCTGACTGGTTCCCAGTCGAAACAGGTGTGAAGCAAGTATGTGTCATGTCACCCAATGTTATTTGGAATAGCAATTGATTGGGTCATGCGAAAATGCACAGATGCCGGATTAGGCATCAAATGGACCGAAAACAATACATTGGAAGACCTCGACTTTGCAGATGACCTGGCTCTTGTAAGCTCAACGCATCTGAACACCCAAGAAAAAACGGATCGTCTCCAGCACTTTTCGAATCAAATTGGTCTTCAAATCAACACAACCAAAACAAAAATCATGAACCTCACCAACCAACCAAATATTTATTGCGTACTGGTAAAAATATAATCACATGATTTAAATCAGTGGCGTAACTAAGCTTAGTCCCGCCCGGGGGGGGAATCTCCTCCAAACGCCATTGAAACGCCCACGCCCCCCCACACACATACACACACATCTTTCTACCAAACTTCAAATTGATTGATGACTCGATTCATTACTCTCATCAGTTATCTTCCCAATAATTTGACGTTTACTGTGCGTGCAGCCTTGATGGATACACCTTAGATCGATAAGTAGATTAATACTAATACGATTGATTAGATATTAGATGCATGCAGATAACAAATACCGCAGACATGTATGAAAGTGGGTCTTTTTTCCAGATCATTTTCTTGTTATGGACAAAGTCTTGGTGTAATCAAGTGCTTTACCCATAATTTGCCAATTTCGATTTAATTTTTAATTTATCAATAATTAAAGGGAAATACGGAAGCATGTGAGGCACTCATTACATTATACAGTGCCTGGGTAATATGGCCATAGAGATAGCAGTGTTTTACTGGGCAATATTTTAATGTTTCAGTCCAACTTTCGCTATCGCTTTTTATCCGAGACTCGCTTTGTTTCTATTTTCATTACATTACATGCGCCTGTGGTAAAGTTCACTTTTAATTTTAAACTACTGACAAATTAAAGTAGAATCCCTTATTTTATACTGGGAAAAACTTCGGTCTGACGACTATATTTAAATATATAGCAGACACAACAAACATTTAAACTACATACACTATAGAAAATAGGAATCTTAAACAATAACAGATCAGTAAATGATTACAACACCCCCACAAAAATGATTTAAAATATTGGAACTTTCGAACATGGTTATTTCTATGTCGGAAAATTAGTCGCTAAAACATAAAAGACTAATTGAAATTTCCCTTAATCATAATTCTCTAGTTTAAAAAAAAACACACACACAAAACCCCTTCAGACTACTGGCATTTGGTAAACATGAAAACTTTTTAATTGTTGAAGGCTTAACGGAAGTATTTAGCCTTAAATACAACAGTCGAATCCAATAGCAACAATAACAGTAAGATTCTTACAATTGACACTTTGAATGGGAATGGGGGTAATAGAATTATTACCGTCAAATTACCATTACAGATTACTTTACAAATCGAGTCCAAACGTCCGAAGATCCGACAGATCTCGGAGTGACCGAGACCACGGATGAGGTTTGTCCATTGTTTGGGGCTAACAAACAGGTCGTTAGTTCCTGGTCAAACAAACACGCCCACACGATTCCTGATGACGTCATTACAGGACATCAACACCTGATGTGCCGCAACGGATGCAGGTATAATTAGTGTCGAGGGGGAGGTGCACCGGCTACATGATTAATCAGTGTTTGGCGGAAATCATATGTGTGAGACGAAGATTAGCAATTATTAGAATATGAATTTTTTAATTTTTATAAAAGAAAATCTGAAACCGAAACGTTAAACTTTGCCATACCGGTTACAATTTAAATAATTTTTTATTTAAAAAAATTAAAACAAATAATCCTAGAAAAAGACGAAAAAACTAAAAGGTGGTAATTCTATCAATGCCCACACTGGAACCCGCATTACCGGGGGAGAAATAGCAAGGGGGAAAAAGACAGCAACGATTTCACCATTCACAACTTATGGCTCGTTTTGAACACGAGCAAACATTTCAAGGTAAACCACAAGTTTGGGGAAATTATTTTTAGCTCAAAACAAATACCAAAAATAAAACTAAGGCGGTGTCGAGTTCTAGGGTATTGTTGACTCACAAGGCTTGGACTCAATAAACCAGAACACCATTAGATGAATATATCATTTATTTGCAACAGGAATCCTCCAATATATAATATAAAAGCCCAAGTCACTGTCGGACTGTCCGGCTCACTGTGGAACGCTGAGGAACGATGTACAACAGTCTATAGCAGTTAAAAAATCGTGTGGTGATTAGCACTGTAAAAATATTTAATATGACGTCATTGTTTGATCTTATATTTAATACAAGGCGCGCAAAAAGGTGTGCAAAATAATTATCAATTACAGACGTGCTGTAAAAAATATTATATGACGTCATTGCTTTAGCTTATATCTTAATTTTGGTAAAGGGAACGATGTAAAAATAGGATTTGATGATTTATAATTATAAAATACTTTGTGTACATTTCAGGAAGTTTAATATTTCGTATTTATCAAAAAAGGATAATTTACTTGGGGTTTTGACAAAAAAAGTGGGCGCCGTAGGCGCCCTAAAGCCGGTGTGGGCGGCGCCCTACAACCCCTAGTATATAATAACCCTGTCTTTCTTACACTACCAAAACCGTCCCTCTAGCCTATGTACTATTTACGGCATCCTCCCAACACTACGTCATACTAAAACATGTGTCAACAATAGTGCGCACCGGCGCAACATTCTAACATTAACATTCCCAAGGCGGGAAAACCCCATTATACTATAACAATTCCCTGACAGGCGGCTTATGTGGAAGCTGTATGTTTAATGTTTTATCTCAAGCTGACACATCGAGGATTGTTACCGGATGCCGTTACGAGATATCAGGCCCGATATCTGGGAGTTTTACTTGTCCATGATAGTATGTATGTTTATATACAGACACATATTCGGGACGTTGACTAAACACATACATTTGAACTATAAATGTAATTATGACGTAGAACAATACACGCTCAACAAGCACAGACGTTAGAAACTCATTCAACGACATGTCGTCCACTGTAGGCGGCGCCCCCACCCCTCTCCCGGGGACATGTCCGTCCACTGTAGGCGGCGCCCCCACCCCTCTCCCGGGGACATGTCCGTCCACTGTAGGCGGCGCCCCCACCCCTCTCCTGGGGACATGTCCGTCCACTGTAGGCGGCGCCCCCACCCCTCTCCCGGGGACATGTCCGTCCACTGTAGGCGGCGCCCCCCACCCCTCTCCCGGGCGCAAATCTAAAACGGTAGGCTAGAATCGCCACTAAACGGGGGCCAAAAACTGTGATTTTAATAAGGGTATGAGAATCACTGTTGTAATGTGTGGTTTTAGAGTCTAAGTTGTGTTCGTCAGTACCTGCGATTGTTGCGTGAACAAGACCTTGTTATATATTGCCGTTAACGATTGGTGGTGGATAATACATAGTTTGTAACGATTAGAATTACGCACAATTTTTAAATCCTTTATATTAACTCGTGGTGTCTGCGGCCGACCGACTGACCGACCTTGCTTGCTTGCTGGCTTGTCGCCAAAACTTTTGATCGATTTTTAACCCACTTGCTCGCAAGATAGCGAGCTGAAATTTTGCAGGCAGTTTCGTACCGATGATAAAAACAATGTATCAAAATTTCAGATCGATCGCATGTACCGTAATTAAATTATTGATTTTTTAGATTATTTTATTTATTCCTATGTATCATGCTATTTTTTGAGATAGAGCGTCGCGGTGCGTATTATATTGAACAACCTTTCTGTCGCGCAATAAGGTGCGTATTTTACTGACAACACTTTTTATAAACCTATTCCTGATCGGTGCGCATTATATTAAACACGTTTTACGACACAACTGCAATTTTGTATTTTTGGATGGTCTTGCGCTGCGTGTTATAATGAACATTCTTTTAGTTACGTCTCATACGTAAAGGATTTATAGTCAAAAACTTGGTTTTTTACGGGTTGTTTTTATTTTAGTATTAGTTTTGCGCACTTTTTTTTACACTACTATTTGACAGCATCGGTGCCTTTTGTATAGAAAAAAAGTTGGGGGCTATATGCCCCCCCTCCCCAGAAATAAACCCACCCGTGACATTTTTTTACAGCTTCTCACAATGTGACCTTGGAATGTCATGATGTGTCATCGCCTGATGACATCCTGTTGACCCATCATGGCACAGGGCATGGCGACAGATTTCACAAACTGAGTGTCAGAGGGTTCGCACCTGCCAACAATTGAAACTGTTGTTCTGTGGCATGATACAAAGCAGTTTACAACAGGCACAGCGTTTCTCAAATCCCGGGGTATAGAGATAGAGTTAAAGTGTTTCTTTCCACGTTATTGTAAAGGCCTCTTTATAACTTGAAATGAGAACTTTTAAAATGCTAATTTTTTCGTTATAATTATAGTTAAATTTGATGTATTTTAAAGCTGAAATTAGTACATATTTAACTCATTTTTTTATTCAATGAGTGCTATTTCTTTTATCAGGCCTGAACTGCTAAGAATGTTAGGGTCTCGGGATCGTTCTCTAGCACCTTAGTAATACATTCATTATGGAATAGAAGTTGTTACGTCGTTTATAATTTGTTAACCCTTTAGAATCATTTTGTTTGTGACCTTTAGAGATAGATTCAAAAGTAGCACTAGGGGCTTGAAAAAAAAGAGAAAAAAACTCAGATTGTCTGCATGCGTTCCGACTTTCGTATAATAAGTTGAAATATAATTTTAGCAACTTGCATGTTGTCTGTTATTGGGTCTAATCAGAGTAAAACGAAATGACTTTCAGTTTCAGCAAATTATTAACGTCTTAAAATGCCTGCAAAATTAAATCAAAGTCTTTCAGTATTATTCAGTTTAAAATTTAAAAAATAGGCAGATTAATCTATTGAAATCCCGGGATTAAGGATTAAGGTCACTTTTGATCATCTGAGAAACTCTTTAAAAGTGTCCGGGCCACGGGCCAAGAAAGACAGTTAAGAAACGTCACTCTTCCCGGCGTCAATTTTTTCTGCCCACGGGTTTTAAAAACACTACGTTACATCATTCAGTTTAATTTTTTTAAAGACATCCTGTTAGCTTCGCCATGACAATTTCCCAGTGTTATCCTTATGTTATTTTTTAGAAGTTCATTTTGTACCTCAAGTAATTTGTCTTTATATTAATTTATATTGTTAAACCTGACTCATTGTAAGCCTAAGGTTGAATCGCTACATTACATACAGATAAATGAAAGTAATTTAAGAATAAAATGAATGCATTGATTTACCCCACTACATCTGTAGACCAAACTGTTGATGGCAATCCATCGAAACACTTGCCATGTAGAATATTATAGAATATTATAGAATATTGTAGAATATTATAGAATATTATAGAATATTATAGAATATTATAGAATATTATAGAATATTATAGAATCTCAACAAAAATTACCTGAGAGAGGTGTTATATCCAAATGTCGAATTTGTGTCTAACACATTTGCTGTTTACCATTAACCCTACTATTACTACTACTATCACGATTTATCACTACAAGATAACGTAGAGAGAGAGAGAGAGAGAGAGAGAAAACAACAACACGACTTTCAAAACTGTGACACCGGTCAGAAGTCATCGTTGGTATGAATCTCAATGCGAGCAGGTGTTGGTTGAAGTTACTCACGTTGGGGAAATACAAATAACCTGGGGAATTTCTTGGCTTTTCCCCACTCCTCCATGACTATGCTAATACTAATACAGATCGAAGACAAGCGTCGTCTCCCCCACCACCCCAACCCAGCCTCATTAACAGCTGACGTGTATATGTCGTCTGCTCAGGTCGCCAATGAGTAAAAAGCAGAGGGTCATAAAAAAATATAGTAAAATTTAAGAACAAGGGAGTTAAGACAGGTTTTTAACATTGATTTTAAAATTTTAAATTCAAAACAAAAAACAGTAAAATTTGGAGAAAAAAAAATGTTTTAAAAAGTCTGAAAGAACTTTAAGTAAGATCTTCAACTTTGGTTTTCAGAAAATTTGTTTGACCAAAAAAGTGATTTTGTTAAATTTTCAGTAATACCGGATTTGTTCACGGTCATATTCCCATAACATTTACTTAAGCTGTGGTTTTAGCGATTGACACAAGTCCGCTTCATTCCTACTGGCAAAAACTGCACTAAACAAACATTGACAATGAAATGTGAATACTGAGTGTTTGGCCAACACAATATAACAACGTTATGAGGGAAGTTTGCGGGCTCTTTGAGTGAATGTAACTATGCGTCATTAATAATAACTAGATACGACCCGCGGCGTAGCATACGCCGCAGACTTGCTCATAGATAGTGCAAAGCACGGGGGGGGGGAGTCAAACAGCAGCACGAAGAAACAACGCGAATGAACGTCGGGTGGGGGGGGGGAATGCGCACTGCGGTTCTTGTAACCTGCCCCCACGCCACCTTCGCCTGCCAACCATAAACTGTGATTGGTCGACCCTAGCGAGGATCATTCATCATGCTCATTTGCTCGCGTCTTGTGCTTGTCCTAATTTCTGGTGAATTATAAATATATGAATATATTTTAAAAATTCAGTTGATAAATATTGATAGAGTAGGATTTAGAACGTGAATAGTTTAATTGCCGATTATGCATAGAGATTTTGAGCCACGGTATACTTCACACAGTGAGAGCTGTTCTTGAATACATGGCCCTGATTACAGTACGGTCTGAGACTTGATTTATGGTGTATGTCCTAAAAATTGAGCTGACGTCATCTGAGTTTCAGAAAGTTGGCGAAGGAGATATTTTATGAGGGTCCATTTTGTCGGCTGTAAGATCAACGTGGTGAGGTGTGTTTGTTGGTGAGGTGTGTTTGTTGGTGAGGTGTGTTTGTTGGTGAGGTGTGTTTGTTGGTGAGGTGTGTTTGTTGGTGAGGTGTGTTTGTTGGTGAGGTGTGTTTGTTGGCGAGGTGTGTTTGTTGGCGAGGTGTGTTTGTTGGCGAGGTGTGTTTGTTGGCGAGGTGTGTTTGTTGGTGAGGTGTGTTTGTTGGTGAGGTGTGTTTGTTGGTGAGGTGTGTTTGTTGATCTTTCTTTTGAAAGATATTATTTCATTATGTATTATATTATTGTAATTGTAATGTGCAGTGATTCCATGCCCTGACTTTGTTGTATTGTGAGATTCTACCCGTAAGTAGAATCTAACGGAAGAGGGGGGATATGTCAGGGTATGAGAATCACTGCGAATGATTGTTGTGAGATTGTTGTGAGATTGTTGTGAGATTGTTGTGAGCCAGTGTTGGAGTCGGGTCAAGGCGTTGTTGACGGGTATGAACTCCTATCACGGGAATAATGTCTAGTGATGGCTGAGTGAACTTCTGGTCACACGGGATATGTCAGGGACGACCAGAGGACACGCCAGGGGTCAGTTGAGACCAGTTGGGGGGTATATAAGAGAGTAGTCGAGACGAGTGCGGTGTGTGGCAGAAAGCTGGGTAGTTCGCACAGTGTTGTGCGGTCAGACCGGTCAGGATAGACCGGGGAGCTGCAGGGTTGCAGTAGCACAGAGAGTTGAGTTAACGTCGCCCAGAAGCGGTCGGGTCGGACCGAGGGCATGCTTGAGCATACAGCAGTTATATATATATGTATTGATGTCAAGACAAGACAGCCAGTTGTACAGTGTATATAGTAGAATAAACATTGCATCGTTACACAGACTTGTGTCATCTCTTGTGTATGTTGTGTGTAGCGGAGAGCAAGGTACAATCCACCTAAACATAGAGACTTAACATGGGGCTAGAGAGAAAGATATACAAATTGGGGACAAAGTGCTCGTGTTGAAACCTAAAAAAGGAAATAAACTCGCTCTGTATTCAGAAGGTCCATTCACCGTCACGAGGAAATTATCGAAATTTAATGTAGAGATTGCGAAGGGACATAAGCGTATAGTTTATCACCTCAACAGATTAACAAAATTTGTCGAAAATAACATGGATAACACAGATGCGAACTTATCGGCAGCAGAGAAAAATGAAAAGACAATTAGTGGTGCCAGTGCCACAGTGATAGCCGAAGAAGAAGAGGAAGATGTAAATAGTGAAGACATTAAGCAAATTCCGTTAATCAACGTCAAGGTTAATTCAGGCATTGACATCAATAAGGAACTAACGGAGACACAGAAAAGACAAGTTGACGACATGGTGCATGAGTACAAGGAAATTATTTCAGATATCCCAGGGAAAACATCGGCGGGTACGCACAAAATAGAATTATTAGACTCTAAGCCCATTAACGTAAAACCGTACGCAATACCTATTCATATGGTTCAAAGGCTAAAAGAAGAGATTAGTATGATGCTAGAACTAGGTATAATCGAGGAAACACAGTCACCATATTGCTCTCCCTTAGTTTTAATTAAGAAAAAAGATGGATCGATTCGGACTTGCGTGGATTATAGGAAATTGAACGCAATTACAAAAAAAGTAGCAGAAGTTATACCTAACCAGGATAAACTTCTAGAGCACATGAATAAAGCCAAATACTTTACGAAACTAGACTTAACAAAGGGATATTGGCAAATACCTCTTGAGGAGGAAAGCAAAGAATACACAGCTTTTCAAGGCCCAGACGGGGCATATCAATATAACTTTATGCCATTCGGATTGGCAACCGCACCGGCAACGTTCAATAAAATTGTTAAGAAATTATTCAAAGGAGTAAAAGAGGTAGTTACTTATTTTGACGATATCTGTGTATACACAGACGACTGGGAGTCGCATATACGAGTTACTCGAGAGGTTTTAGAGATTCTTAAAAAGGCAGGGTTCACCATTAAACCATCTAAGTTAGAAATAGGTAAAGAATCTGTCGAATTTCTGGGACATAGAATTGGAGCAGGCATCTTAAAACCAGACATGAACAATATAAACAAAGTGTTGGAAATAAAACGACCCAAAAATAAGAAACAAGTAAGGGGACTAGTTGGCCTAATAGCGTATTACAATAAATTTATACCTAATTTTTCAACGATAACAGCCCCATTGACGGACCTTACAAAGAAAGGTAAACCTAATAATATATGTTGGACTAAGGAATGCCAACAAGCATTGGATACAATCCAAAACTATTTAACAAATAACCCCATTTTGGTTCTGCCCGACATTAAGGAACCTTTTATAGTTCGTACAGATGCGTCAACGAAGGGATTGGGGGCATGTTTGATGCAGAAAAGAGACAATATGCTCCACCCGGTGAAATATATTAGTCGGAAACTGGTTGACAGGGAAACCAGATACTCAACAATAGAGAGGGAATGCTTGGCAATAATATGGGGAATTCAGAAATTATCCTACTATTTAATGGGGGCAAGATTTACGCTCCAGTGTGACCACCAAGCGTTAAAATATTTGAACACGACTAAATTTGAAAATTCAAGAGTTTCCCGGTGGTCTTTGATGTTACAGGAATACGATTTCAACGTGGAATACATTAAAGGTGAAGATAACATTATTGCAGATTTTTTATCGCGACAATAAGCAGATATAATGTCCCACTGAGACTGGTAGGATCATGACAGATCTGGTAATGTAATCATAATTAATGAGCAGAAATCAAACCATGACCGACAAGGACTCGCAGGACAGGTTATGACAAACAAGTAGAGTTGCTTGTTCATGGGGACTAATTTTGGTAGAAATTGAGGTCTGGGTCACCTCGGGCCAGTATTATTATTATATGAACATGATTGTGAGGTTTCATAGCGATTATGTATTTATGTTAGTTAGTACTTATGGATGGTTGTAAATAAATATGAGATGGTTGTATTTTCGTGCTGATGTTGTCTATGATAATTTTTGGCTCCGGGTGACCTCAGGACAATTTTTCATTATAGGTATTATATATATATATATATTTATGTAATGATGATGATATAGGGTGATAATGATATTGTTCATGATTATGATTATTATGATGAATTATGTTAATTACGACTATTACATGCACATGATTGATGATTGTTATATAATTGATTGTAATGGGTTAAATACAATCAGGCTGAAATGTCTATAGTTTGGATAAGTAGTTATCCCTATAACATTATCTCATGCTGGAGGTAATCCTGGAATAAATATCTTAAGGAATTTATATGAGGAACCAGTAGAGTCAGTTGGTAAATAGAAAACAATCTAGCGTAAAAATGGTCAATTGTTGGATACTAATATGTGAGGTGTTATGACCAGTAGTAGGTCGAAGGTTGGTTCTTTGAGATTAAAGATAATGATAACGTACGAGTTGCGGGTTAGTGAAGTCGTATAAAGGTACGACCAAGTGGATTTATGCTCTGTGTTGTATATACTAGTGTTTTCCATGCAATGTTGTGTATAAAATTATTTTGAAAGATATTATTTCATTATGTATTATATTATTGTAATTGTAATGTGCAGTGATTCCATGCCCTGACTTTGTTGTATTGTGAGATTCTACCCGTAAGTAGAATCTAACGGAAGAGGGGGGATATGTCAGGGTATGAGAATCACTGCGAATGATTGTTGTGAGATTGTTGTGAGATTGTTGTGAGATTGTTGTGAGCCAGTGTTGGAGTCGGGTCAAGGCGTTGTTGACGGGTATGAACTCCTATCACGGGAATAATGTCTAGTGATGGCTGAGTGAACTTCTGGTCACACGGGATATGTCAGGGACGACCAGAGGACACGCCAGGGGTCAGTTGAGACCAGTTGGGGGGTATATAAGAGAGTAGTCGAGACGAGTGCGGTGTGTGGCAGAAAGCTGGGTAGTTCGCACAGTGTTGTGCGGTCAGACCGGTCAGGATAGACCGGGGAGCTGCAGGGTTGCAGTAGCACAGAGAGTTGAGTTAACGTCGCCCAGAAGCGGTCGGGTCGGACCGAGGGCATGCTTGAGCATACAGCAGTTATATATATATGTATTGATGTCAAGACAAGACAGCCAGTTGTACAGTGTATATAGTAGAATAAACATTGCATCGTTACACAGACTTGTGTCATCTCTTGTGTATGTTGTGTGTAGCGGAGAGCAAGGTACAATCCACCTAAACATAGAGACTTAACAGAGGTGTGTTTGTTGGTGAGGTGTGTTTGTTGGTGAGGTGTGTTTGTTGGTGTGGTGTGTTTGTTGGTGTGGTGTGTTTGTTGGTGAGGTGTGTTTATTGGTGAGGTGTGTCTGTTGGTGAGGTGTGTCTGTTGGTGAGGTGTGTCTGTCGGTAATGTGTGCTTGTCGGTAATGTGTGCTTGTTTGTGTGGTGATGTGTGCTTGTTAGTGAGGTGATGTGTGCTTGTTAGTGAGGTGATGTGTGCTTGTTAGTGAGGTGATGTGTGCTTGTTAGTGAGGGGATGTGTGCTTGTTAGTGAGGTGATGTGTGCTTGTTAGTGAGGTAATGTGTGCTTGTTAGTGAGGTGATGTGTGCTTGTTAGTGAGGTGATGTGTGCTTGTTAGTGAGGTGATGTGTGCTTGTTAGTGAGGTGATGTGTGCTTGTTAGTGAGGTAATGTGTGCTTGTTAGTGAGGTGATGTGTGCTTGTTAGTGAGGGGATGTGTGCTTGTTAGTGAGGTGATGTGTGCTTGTTAGTGAGGTAATGTGTGCTTGTTAGTGAGGTAATGTGTGCTTGTTAGTGAGGTGATGTGTGCTTGTTAGTGAGGTGATGTGTGCTTGTTAGTGAGGGGATGTGTGCTTGTTAGTGAGGTGATGTGTGCTTGTTAGTGAGGTGATGTGTGCTTGTTAGTGAGGTGATGTGTGCTTGTTAGTGAGGTGATGTGTGCTTGTTAGTGAAGTGATGTGTGCTTGTCAGTGAGGTGATGTGTGCTTGTTAGTGAGGTGATGTGTGCTTGTTAGTGAGGTGATGTGTGCTTGTTAGTGAGGTGATGTGTGCTTGTTAGTGAGGTGATGTGTGCTTGTTAGTGAGGTGATGTGTGCTTGTTAGTGAGGTGATGTGTGCTTGTTAGTGAGGTGATGTGTGCTTGCCAGAGAAGTGATGTGTGTTTATCACTGTATGGCAGAAATGCATGAAATGTAATTTTTCACAACTCAATAAAGTGATACGGCAACAGAATGGATTAAGATTTTTGTATCAGCTGCGGCATTTTTCACCTTCATATAAATGACATTATGATAAAGTGACGGCCTCTATAATAGTGGATCTCTTTTTGGAAAAGCCAGTGTATTCAATGTCCAAAATCTAGTGCAATGGATTAAATTAACGCCGAGACCAGTGGGTCTTTAACAGACTGCACCCACAGGTCCAAAAAAAAAGACCAAAACATTTAATTTTTATGACTTCTTATAAGAGGATTTTTTTTAGGTCAAGCAGGTAAATTGTTTTGAAAAAAAAAGTATAAAATTTACAACCTAGACCTTTTCCCCCGTCTTTTACGCGTAGTTGTAACAACAGAATTTGAATTTTAACTCTTTGCGCGATACAAGGTGTCATTAGAACCTGTGCTTTGAAAGTATTTATTACTTCCGATCTTTTCTTATGGCAAGTCAGTGCACATACGTCATTTGCAGAGACGACTATCATGGTGAACCCAGTGTAGCTAACAGTCGAATACAATAATGACGCCATCAGGAAGCGCCAAAACAATTATTTTTACTATGCCGAAAAATCGAACCATTCTTGCGTAGATTGTTTGCAATAATAATAATAATAATAATAAAAATACTTCAGAAATAAATATAATTTCACTTACTAATCAAACACCGTCCGACAGAAAACACGCAGGTGTCGTTGTGAATGGGTTTTTTTTTCTAAGTATCGGCAGCCACTTCTAATGAAATCGATTCCGTCGATTCACATGAGACAGCCAAACATGACATTGCTCTTACCTCAGATCGATACCCCAAGAGTGAGTCCAAAGTCAAATCAGTGACGATACATTTATTTTATGTTATGAGATGACCTTATGGTTTAGTTTTGGGCTTTACAAACGTGCTAACCTCTGCCCTCACCCCCTCCCACACCCTTTACCTCTCCTGAACCATCACCTTATAAATTAGCTGTCTCTACAATGACCTCATAACATTACCGATGTGTCATGTTAGTCACGTTATCCATTAGCTCCGTGATGTACATCCATTCTATGGAAATATTTTCTCATTCACTCATTTAAAGAATGTAAACAAACTCTCCGGTTCGGCTGAGGTTTAAAAAAAAATAGATAAATAATACAGTAGGACACAACCAACCAAGATATCTGGGTCGACACACACACACACATACAGACACACAAACAAACACACAATCACAAACACTTCAATTAGCATATCAATGGCGAAAAAACTTTACTGCAGATAGATTTCTTTTTAAAGGCATTATATTAAAACTAGTGTATCACTCATCAAAATTGACGGAAGTTTTCAAAATAAGTACAAATCAGATTAAAATATAACGCAATACAGAACTTTCATTTATTTTACTTATTTTTATTTTATTCATTTATTTCCCTATTGAACAATTTTATTCGGACGTTCGAAAAGAGTTATTTTTGTTGCAGTAATTTGGTGCGCTGCTTTCTAAAATTAGTAGCGTCTCGGACAGACAGACGGGACGGGACAGACAGACGTGACACACATTGCAAATTATGTATATTGATTATATGAGTAGGAGCAATGTTCCCTTTAAGCTGCGCGGCTGCGCGGACGCGCAGATAACTGACCGACGCCGCGCAGCTGTTTAGATAGAATTAGCGCGCAGCGAATTTAGTAAAATATTGCAAAAAATTTGCACACACGTTTTTTTTTAACTTTGCACACGGACTAATGAACCTTAGATGGAACATTGATAAGAAGTAACTATGAGTACGCGAATTCTAACTACTAAAGAAAAATAATTATAAAACCTGGGCGGGGTTGGGGCGGAGGTATAATAAATAATATGAGTGAAGACGAAAGGGATTTAGGACTTCGCGTCTCAAGCCAAATACGACGTATTAGGAAAGTTGTTGTGTGAATAAAGGTGTGGGGTGTGTGTGTGTGTGGGGGGGGTGCGTGAAATTTGATTTTAACATTAAATTAAATTAATGTTTATGTTTGGATGATCACGTTGAGATTAGAGTTAGAAACAATCACCGGACCAACGATTAACAAACTTTATAGGGGAAGGGAGGGGGATGGCCTCAGTGTGGCATAGAAGTCTGTGTGTAATAGAGGTATGTGTGGGGAAGAACTCTGTGTGGGGTATAACTTGGTGTGGGGTAGAGGTATGTGTGGGATAGAGGTCTGTGAGGGGAAGAACTGTGTGTGTGATAGAACTATGTGTGGGACAGAGGGTTTGCTTTTAAATCCAGGAGGAGGTCACGTGACTGCACGACTGCCGCTATATCTCTCACTCTCAACAACCACTCTCATTGAGATGTATCCGTACTATGTGACTACTGGCCTGCCAGGTTATTTCTGTTACCCTCCTTATCTGTGGCAAGTCAACGGGCAATGACCCTGACATTGAACATAACTAAGCTACACACTAACATTTGCCATGCTCTAATGTGTATTTATGTTGAATGAAAGAAATTTCCGGGTGTAAAAACATACTATTGTTCGTTGTTACGTACAACGCACTATTTATATATCTATTTACCAACTTATATGATGGCTATGAAGTGGGTTGTGTCAATTCATCGTTCTAGTCAAGACATGGTTAAGCCATAACTTGTTATACAATGCAAGTATTTGTCACAGAATGCGGATGCCGGCATACAACAAAGGATTTTCATTATCTTCATTACTTTTAGATTTAGATTTATAATAGGAGTTAATTCCCCTCTCGTCTGGGAGTGTTAGAATACGCCAATCCCTGGTCGCACGAAGGTTTCCCCTAGGCCCGCCAAATGTTAACAAGCGGGAATGCAAAGAAACAGGACGAGCTTAAAACAAGAGCAAATATTGGGCCCGATGCTTAACAAGGAGGGCCTAAAAACTGCGGGACTCAGATCTCCACTCGAGGGAGGCCATGAACATTTTGTTCCTGTTTTCTTGATGAACTTTACCCAGCGGTTTTTTGTGGCACGTTTCGAGGGACCGCTAGACGTAATTTGTAGTCAAACCTTCAACAAACCAGGGGCCAGAACCACCCACAAGATGTTTGTGGGGGTGGGGGGAGGGGGGCAGGGGAAGGGGGGGGTTGTGGACACCAAGACAGAAACTCAGTAATTTTTCTGACTTTTAACAGCCTCAGTCATGTGTCTAGCTCTAACAGCGTCAGTCATGTGTCTAGCTCTAACAGCGTCAGTCATGTGTCTAACTCTAACAGCCTCAGTCATGTGTCTAGCTCTAACAGCCTCAGTCATGTGTCTAACTCTAACAGCATCAGTCATGTGTCTAACTCTAACAGCGTCGGTCATGTGTCTAGCTCTAACAGCCTCAGTCATGTGTCATACTCTAACAGCGTCAGTCATGAGTCTAGCTCTAATAGCCTCAGTCATGTGTCTAACTCTCACTGCGTCAGTCATGTGTCTAACTCTAACAGCATCAGTCATGTGTCTAACTCTAAAAACATCAGTCATGTGTCTAACTCCAACAACATCAGTCATGTGTCTAACCCTAACAGCTTAAGTCATGTGTCTAACCCTAACAGCTTAAGTCATGTGTCTAACCCTAACAGCTTAAGTCATGTTTTTTGCTCTAACTTTAACAGCCTCTCGTTGATTCCGTGACTCTGGAGTTAATTATGAAAGGTCGATGGAGTATAAACAATGACCGAACTTTTAATCCTGTCAAATAGTGACACACTGTGAAACGAATGCCAGGAGGAACACAATTTGACTCAATTCATCTTTTACCGAGACAATCGTCGAATGTCACGATGACTTCACTTCACATAAAAGCGACACTCGTGCTGGAGAATCACACAGGCTCAGCCTAACTGGGACTTGGAATTGACATCTCCATGATCCTCCCCACCACCATATTTTTAACAGCATCCCCCCTTTTTCCACACACACACAAACATTTTTCAACACGCGCCATTAAATCGTCTGCAAGTCTGAAAGCCAGCAGAAAAACCCAGAAAAATGTCACCATTTTCATACATGACTTTTGCCACTCGAGGCATTGAATGAACAAATCTTTTTGAATGGTTTTATCACGTTCATGGCATTGAATGAACAAATATATTTGAATGTCTTTATCAAGTTCACGGCATTGAATGAACAAAATATATTTGAATGGTTTTATCAAGTTCACGCACAATGAGAGGAGGATTCTGTAGCAACGAAAAATGTGATCGGAAGAAAAGAAATAATTGTTAAATGTAGAGCAGATTGATGGCAGGACTTCGAGAGGGGATTATTGGTAGGTCCTGTAGGAAACCATTGGCAGGACGTAAAAGAGATTATTGTGGGGTCCTAGAGAAGATGATTGGAAATAATTTTATTGGTAGGGCATAGAGGTGAGTATTGGTACTACCAGAAATTTGGTTAAAGTCAGTATACATAATTGGGTAGGATTTAAAGGAAATTATTTGAAAAACTTAGATAAATTATTAGTAGGACCTAGAGGAAGTGATGGTAGGACGTAAAGGATGTGATGGTAGGACATAGTTGAAGAGATGGTAGGATATAGTGGAAGTGTTGGTAGGACATAGTGGAAGTGATGGTAGGACATAGTGGAAGTGATGGTAGGACATAGTTGAAGTGATGGTAGGACATAGTTGAAGTGATGGTAGGACCTAGGAGAAGTGATGGAAGGACAAAGGATAAGTGATGGTAGGACCTAGGGGAAGTGATGTTAGGACAAAGGGGAAGTGATGGTAGGACCTAGGGGAAGTGATGTTAGGACAAAGGGGAAGTGATGGTAGGACCTAGGGGAAGTGATGTTAGGACCTAGGGGAAGTGATTTTGGCCTTAGAAGAAGTTACGGTAGGACCTGAGATAAAAGATTAAATGACCTTGGGGAATTGATGGTATGATTTAGGAGAGTGATGGCATGACGAATAGGAAGTGTTAGAGGACCCAAAGGAGGTGTTAGTAGGACCTAGGGACAGTGATAGAAGGACATAGAGGAAGTGATAGGAACTAAAAGAAGTGATAGCATCCCCTCCACCATACAAGTTATATTTTATAAGGCTGATTAGACAGCAATGTGTTTGTTTAAGTGATGTAAAAACTACCACCCTTTCAAAATGCAAACGTTTAAAATATGTCCAAAAATTATTGTATCTATCAGGGGCCGAAATACGAAAATTCAACACTTAACGACTATGCTGCGCATTCAAAGTACCAAAGAGCTGTATCTATTCACTGAAAACACTGGTGCTGTGGATCACTTTAACTCCCATTTCTCAATGCCACCTTTATCGAAGTTAAGGCAAAGTCTGTCATTATCGTAAACCACTAACGATCTGTTCTAAATAAGATGCACGCCGTGCGAATATATTTATTCCTTTAAAAACCCGAATTAACTTTTTTTAAAACAATTTATCCACAACATCGTGTTTACGTTTTTAATGTTGTCAGTCCTGGGGTCAAAGGTGAGAAGATGTTTTCAAGGTTACCAATGGCCTTCTTCCCTACGATAAAAGCCACCGGTCGAGTTTTTTAAAATTTATTTTTATTTTGGCCTGTTGGGTTTTGAATAACATCTCTCCCACTTTCCCTTTCTCAACTCATAGGCCTCGGCATTTCATGTTGGAAATCAATTTATAGGAATATCCGGTTGGACCAATGTCATTAAAATATTATTCAAATATTACGGTATTCTGAAAGGGGCCATCCATAAAGTACGTCACGCTATTTTTGACCATTTTTGACCCCCTCCCCCCGTCACAAACCTCAGGACCAAGTACGTAACACTTTCGAAAATGTTTTTAAAATAACACCTAATTAAAATATTTAATTTAATACTTAAATTACACTTCACTATTAAACTGTATTAAAATATAAAATTTCCACTTAAAAGTAGGGATGTACCAGATTCAAAATTTTGAAATCCGGCCGGAGCTGAATTAAGCCGGATTTATGAAATTTTATCCGGCTGGAGCCGGAATCAGATTTGTTAAAATGGCCGGATTCAGGATTTGCCGGAGCCATTAGGGATCTACCGGACAGCCGGATTTATGAAGTGAAACCTGCCGGAGCCAGATTTTTTTAAATAGCCGGATTCCGGATTTGCCGGAGCTGGAGCCGAAATCCCGTACACCCCCACTTAAAAGAACTATCAGATTATTAAAATGACTTTAATAGTAGAATAGTTAAATGTCAACAGTTGTCACAGTTATTGAATGAAACAGTAACTCAATCTAGATCGAATTTGAAAGCAAAAATTGCAAAAAATAAACTTGAAAATTATATAATACACATCATTTATCTGCTACCTTTTCATTTACAATGGGTGAGGTCAAGTTTTAGATAATCTTCCTATTATGCATTCTATTGACACAGGATAAGAAGTAGATTAGCGAAACTTGACCTCAACCAGTGATTAAATAATAAAAAGGAAATATAACAATTTAACTAAATTTGACAAATTATGTGACTAACTCTTGTGCTATATTGAATATGTTTATTTAGGTCCTATGAATTATGTTTCATTCAAAAATATTCACTGGACAACATCTTACAACGGTGAAGTGAAGTGTTCATCTATAGTTACGACTGACATCACTCTTTCACCACCATCGTTTCCTGGAAGGATCAACTCGTCCTCATGTAGCCACTCAACAACCTATTTAAGTGCATTTGCTCTTCTGGCAATAACTACCATGGATTCTCTTTGCCTTCTAGAAATGATTCTCAAAGGACGGATGAGTTTTATCTGAGTTGATTCTTGAACAGTTTGGGTGGGCACATTCTCCTGAGCCCAAGCTCTGTGTTGTCCTGTATGTTTCTTCAACATTGTTTGTGAGGCAAAATATAAGTGCAGCGTCGATCAAATAAGCTGGTAATCATAAAGTTGTACTTTGAAAACTCCTGTTGATCTTGGCATAATGTCATCAAATTTGAGAGTTTGTGCTACAAACAAAGAAGGAAATTTATGAGAATCTGCAGCTGATCTTTCTGAAGCTTTGAGTCCATCAACTGTTTGGTTGATTGGGACTGGAGGAGGAAAGAATCTTTAAGGTAAAACGATGAAATATGAGCTTCGTGCTTTGTCGCAACATTTAATGTCCTGATATTTAACAATTTAAGTGAAATATTGGCTGGTGCGAACATGATTGTCAAACCATTCCTGATATTTCGATATCAGTACTGCTGCATCCAATTCAGATTTATGAACACATTCAGGAGATAAGCATTTCATGCTATTTTGAAATAAAACTAATTCTAATGTTTCACAAATTTTTTGAAAATTATTTTTAAAGCTATTTAAATTCTAGTAAAATATATATATATAAATTAGAAAAAAAATAATAAAAAAATTAAATATGTGTCATCACACATGGCCTGAACCCTCCCCTTTGTCACAAAGTGTCACACTTTCTTACACCCCCTCCCCCCCCTCTCGGAGCGTGACGTACTATATGGACGTCCCCTGTGGACATAACGCTTCAATTTTTTTTTAAAATCCACGATGAATAGAGTCAGCATATTGAATTTGTCTAAAAATGTCACATTTATTTTGAAATAGTAATGTTAGTATAAATTTATGCTGAAAAAAATTGGTTTACGAAACCTTGTGTAGTGGGAAAGTCGTAATATTATGTAAATGGCTTTGTCATGTCTAAAACCGGAAAACGTCATACCTCATTGAGTAATGTTGTATTTTTAGATGACATCTTAGCGAAACAATGTTTTGAAGCATAAATACAGTAGAATCAATAAGCTCTAAAATTGTTAGCATAGTAAAATACGAAACTGTTTTTTCATGTCCACGTGGAATAAACTGTCCTAAATTAACGAAGAATTAACAAATAGCTGATAAGATACTTCCTTCTCAATATACCTACGATTTACATATTGACTAGTATGGACCCCAATATTGCTATCAATAGATGTTCGCCATTTTATGACAAGACCTATTGTGATATGACGTTTTCAGTCTGAGTGCTGACATACTCTGACTTCTATAGAACAGTGCTTCTCAAGCTTTTTAGTATAGCGGACCGGCAGGAATATTTCCATTGCACCAGGAACCGGTGCACTATTTTCCTTGAACTGACGTGGTAGCGAAATATAGTTTACTAGACGCCCCGCAGACTTGCTCATGGAGAGTGCAAAGAAAGTGGAGAAAGAACGGACACAAAGTACAGCAAGAAGAAATCAAAACAACGCAAGTGAAAATCGGTTTGGGGGGGGGGTGAAACTGCCAACTCATTGTTGGTTTCGAGACATTTGCAGGCGAAATTCGGTACACCCCTAACTTCTATGAAGTCAGCTATAAAACGATAATCCGTTTAAATTCAGAGTTACATAATCGATAATCGGTTTTCCAACACAAAAAAAAACCAACAACAACACCCAATTAACAACCCTAAATATGACTAACACTCGCTAGGGTCGGCCAATCATAGTTTATGTTTAAGGGATGGTAGTAATAAATGGGAGGCGGGTAACAACAACCTCAGTGTGCATGACTTCAAAGTTTACTCGCTATTTTTATTTACTTAGTGCTGCTTTTTGTGTCTGTACTCTCACCCCCTCTCAACTGTTCTTTACACTGTCTATGATGAGCAAGCCTGCGTCGTATACTACGCCACCGGTCTCTCCAGAGTTCCTTCTTTTCATTCACTCACAGTCGTTTGCCCAAACCCACCCCATTTTGACAACTGTGTCTTTCAGGAAGTCTTCACCCGTCACTAAATCATTAGCGGCGTGTCACGCCGCGGGCCAGCTAGTGTTAGCAATAAAGGGGTAAAATAACGAGCACAAACAGACATTTTAAAAAATTTATTTTAAAAAAAGTTTTCGCTGGAGCTTGAATTCAGGACCTTCCCCGTATGAGGCGGACGTGATAACCAGTACACTACGAATCCCACGTTTTCTGAGAAGGAACGATGCAAGTGAAACGCAAGGACCATTTTTGGTCTCCATACATTGGTCAACCCCAGCGAGGGTCATTCGTTATGCTCGGTTGCACATACTCGCGTGGTGTCTCGCATGGCCCCACGAAGAGAATTATATATATAAATAAATATATATATATATAGATAGATAGATATATTTTATTTTATTTGTTTCACTTTATGTGCTTATTGCCGAAAAATTGACATATTCTCTATGGTGAGTATTAATGGTTAAAATTTGAGGGGCTGGCACAAGTCCGCGGACCACCACTTTGAGAGGCACTGCTATAGAATACGCGATGCACTTCCTGCTTTTCAATTACTCACACACACACACAAAAAAGAAATATAAAAATTACTCACATCTGGTGTTTTTTGCATAAGGAATTTATTTTTCTATTTTTTTTTGGACATATCAAGCATTTTTTAATTATTCATATAAAATGATGGCTACAAGAAATTTTCCCTCTATGGTTCATTGGTCGTGTGAAAAAAATATAGAAAAAACTCGTCTGTAAAGTTGCCCAGCAACTATTTATAAATCCCTTATTTTAACTTTAACGTCTTGTCGATGTCCCGCCCGTACGCGGAAAACAAAAATAAAAAATGACCCACTTTCCATGAGCCTATCGACCTGAAATTTTATACATAGACTTGCGTCACCTAACAATGCATTGTATCAAAATTTCAGATCGATCGAATGTACCGTTATTAATTTACTGAATTTTTAGTTTATATCTATGTATCTCTATGCAGCATGTGTAGCGTCTGCTATAGTTGATCTCCACGGGTCACTGGAGTTTCACTCCAGCCCTCGATATGTTACAGGGGTCTGTCGCGCGGTGCTTGTTATATTAAAACATAAACAATACTTTTAATTATGTCTCGCGTCGAGAAGGGGTGGCCTCTACGGGGCTCGGCGGACGAGCAGGGTCGCGGACCTGACCGTGACCTGAAACCGACAACTCCTGGCAAGCAATGCCGAAGTCCGATATGTTAGGATCTATGTAAGTCGCTGTACGGATCTTAGGCAAAGCATCTAGATGCAATGGCGATGATGAAAACCAAAGTACCAGTTGAGGGTCGGGTTATTCCGAAGCGACCGTTTAGCCCCCCTCATCTTACTAGCAACGCTATTGAGCGATGCCGGTTTAGGGACAGGAGCGCCAGTACGGATTAGCAAAAGGTACCGCGAAGAACTTAACGGACGCCAGCTCTGAGGAAACCTTCCAGTGGGGGTTACACTCTAGGTAGGTCATTGATTATCCCCGCACTGCGGCGGTCCTAACCATAGAGACCCGTGTGCTTTGTCGGGGCGGCGCCGAAGTGGTAGCGAGTCGAATTAGGGAAAATTCAACACCTCCTTTGGGAGGTCAACTTAGTGGGAGGCATTTTCGACCTTATGCCCTGGATGCCCAGGTGGCCGCTTCAAAAGCGACCGCTCCGGGGGGGGGGAGGGTTCTCAGCTGTTACGTTCCCTAAGGGGCCAGACGGCTAAGGGTATCTTCCGGGAAGCTCCAAGACGAGCGCAGGCTCGGGACTGCTGACTTTCTACCACATGTAGGTTTACGAGTTATGTCTCATATATAAGGGATTTATAGTCATAAGCTTTGTTTTTACGTTTTTTTTATATGTGCATAATTTTACACCCCACAAACACAGATACTATTAAAATCTGCTGCGTTGCGTCGGTCAGATATATGCGCGGCCTCGCAGCTTAAAGAAAACATTGTCTGTAAGACAATCGTGCATTGGTCAATATAAACATAAGCTTATACTGGACTCTTATGAATATGTGTAAAAGTCAAAAGTGTGCACAATTACAAACATTTCCAAAATGATTTGTAGCTTGAAATTTTCAAACAACACGTGGAAAACAAATAACCTTACTTCTTTTATACGTTTACTTTAAATACATACATGAAAAAATTTGGATTTCAAATTATCAACAGCGTTATTTTAATTTACGGCCCACTATAATGGGTGGGTATTCTTTCTTCTAATTGGGGCAGCCCCCTCCCCCTCCCCTGTCAACTACTGGTCCCACTAGCCACTATCGTACAACGGTTAACTACTTTCTTTAAATGGTACAAGGAACCACTTACTGCTCTGTTATTTTAAATAAAATTGACGACTTCCGTGTGTGTGTTTTTACTATTTTATACATTAGGGGTTACTTGAAATGTTCTATATTAGGGGTTACTTGAAATATTCTATATTAGGGGTTAAATGAATGTTCTATATTAGGGGTTACTTGAAATGTTCTATATTAGGGGTTACTTGAAATGTTCTATATTAGGGGTTACTTGAAATGTTCTATATTAGGGGTTACTTGAATTGTTCTATATTAGGGGTTACTTGAAATGTTCTATATTAGGGGTTACTTGAAATGTTCTATATTAGGGGTTACTTGAATTGTTCTATATTAGGGGTTACTTGAAATGTTGTAGAGGAGGGGGTCACATGAGCTATGGGAGTAGGGAGGGGGTCACATGAGCTATTGGAGTAAGGAGGGGGTCACATGAGCTATGGGAGTAGGGAGGGGGTCACATGAGCTATGGGAGTAGGGAGGGGGTCACATGAGCTATGGGAGTAGGGAGGGGGTCACATGAGCTATGGGAGTAGGGAGGGGGGTCACATGAGCTATGGGAGTAGGGAGGGGGGTCACATGAGCTATGGGAGTAGGGAGGGGTTACACAAAATGTGATTGCCGTTCAGTCCCCAGCTAATACTCCTCATATTTTAATATCACACCGTGTCCCCTTGAGAAAAGTGCCCCGCCCCCCTTCAGTGCTGATCGCGACCTCTGGTTGTGGTGGAATCACCCCAGATCCCAAAAAGTTCTGTCCGTGGATTAGAATTATTGATCATGTCGTCATAACTATTCACGCACGTCGACAATCTTAGTTCACGTGGTCACGGTCCGACAACTTACCCCCTCCCCCCTCCCACCCCCGACCCCGTCAAAGCTGGTACCTGGAATCGTTTCAACAGATAACTCCACCCATGCAGGACCAGGTCACGTATCAGACACACAAATGTGTCACCTCAAACACATGTGTGTAAACTGTGTATAATTTATTTCGTTCGACACGCTTGGGTGATTCGTGAAAGAATGTGAGCTGTTATCAAGATGAAAAAACTGGGAAGTTGGGATTTATGATCTATTGAAACGCGCCCCTGTGTCTGACAAGAGAAAAAGGTTTATAACTGGCATTCCACCACATTATCTCTATGATTTTTTAAATTTATAGCACACGTTTATAGCTGCCGTTCCATCACTTTATCTCTATGATCTTTATATTTATAGCACACGTTTATGGATAGAGAACACAGGGAAGTTTAATTTGAGACCATCACAGTTGCCTTTAAGGCAATTATTATCCTCACACTGCCGTGCGCATTCCGTTTATTATTATTATTAATAGTTTATAACTAGATAAGTACTTAGTATTTGACAAGACGTGAAATGATTTCCTTTGACTTTCGTCAATTAATTATAAGTATTTCTATAATAGTGACCAATTTTTAATTATAGTGTTTAATGTGCATATTTTTAAAAAAATGATTTGCTCGGTCACACAAATCCATGAGTGTTTACATGTGTATTAGTGAGAAGTTACTTTACTACTTAGGGGCAGTCCATAAATGTCGTCACGCGATTTTTGACCCCCTCCCCCTCGTCACGCGTCGTCACAAAAACTTAGACCCCCCCCTCTAAAAATACGTCACAAATCTTTGAACCCCCCCCCCAAAAAAAAACACTTTATTTTCTATTTGAAAATAAGTATGTTTCAAATTACTTTTATTGTCATTTAAGTATTTATTATTTATTTAGTGAAGATCTACATTGTAATATCGTAACCCGCGTGAAGCATTTTTAAAAACGTTTAACCGGCCTTCAGAAAACGAACTGCATTAACATCCTTAGATTATATTTTATTTTAATGCAGACAAATTAAACATTGACTATTAATCATCACGGTTAACGTATTTGTTTAGAAAAAAATTTATTTAAAAATAACATTTTTAAATTTTTTTTTAAAATCCCTCAATTAACTGACGGGCATCCCGTAAGAAAGAGTTCGTCAAACAGAGGTAAATAGCCTCATCTGGGGTTTTAAAAAAGGGAATTCTTGGGGGTAATGCAGACTCATTTGGGACATATAACATCCACTACAATCCACTAGATATATTAAAAATACGTCATGTGTACGTGTACGCTTGGAACATATGCCAATTATTGAACCGGTTCCTTCCAGAAAATGCATTTTTTTAAAATTTGACAACTATGTAGATTTCTTACCTACGTACTATACGAAGACACCTAAATCTACCCTACTTTCATTTATATTTACACGATTGTCAATAATCTTAATCCACATGACTTGTCAGTATCACGTATCCTTTCTGTAATATTTAAAATTAACGCCTTAAAAACTGAGCTAAGAAGAAAAGTTGTTTTGTGCTCCTCTCAATTTGTCATGTCAAGAATTTGATGCATTCAATAAAGTTAATGAATACTTGACTAATTTTAAATGGGCTCATTTACCATTATATCTAGAACAGTGCTTCTCAAACTTTTTAGTATGGCGGACCGGCAGGAATTTTTGCCATTGCACCAGAGACCGGTGCACAATTTTCCCTACACTGACATTTTTTTCTGTCCTTTTTTTAGAACATCTGTGGACCGGCAGCGGATGGCCCACGGACTGGCACCGGTCCGCGGACCACCACTTTGAGAAGCACTGATCTAGAAGACTAGAATGGCCAGGGGCGTTTGACCAAAAACCAATCGAACAATTATATCAAACTTAAAACGTTTTAAATTATATCAAATAGATCCCCCTCTCCCCTTTTAAAAGAAAAAGGATATTCCATGTCTTTTTTACTTAAAATATCTACACATAAACCTATTCAGATCATTTTAGACACTTGTCATGCTTCTAAAACTCACCAGTAGCATTTTCGGGTGGGGGGGGGATAACGACGCTCCCCCAAATCCCTGAGTCATGTGAGCAGGACCTAAAGTCTGGGGGTTGGGGGGGGGTAACGCACACATAAACTTGTATATTTTGGGGTAACGGGCAAAAAAGTCCATGAGAGAACCAAACGGAGCTGCAGTTACATCACAAATGCTTTGATGTCAACATCAAACGACGCAGTGTAACAATTTCAAATGTTATCTTGTGGATTCTCAGACTTAAGGATTATAATTAGATTTAATTTTCATGTCTTGATAGCTTACGACAACCAGCGTCTGATGGCCTACCGACCGGCACATTGAAAAGCACTGATTTTAAATAAATAAAAATTATTTTTAAAAAAGTCATTAAATCAATTGTAAGGGACCACATATTTCAGTGGAAGTTTTATTTAAAGTTACCCTTTTGATGTGACGTCACATTTCTTCAACCCCCCCTCCCTCCCCCTCGTCACACATCGTCACAAAAGTGTGACCCCCTCCCCCCCTAGGTGCGTGACGTCATTTATGGCCCCTTAGCTAAGATTGGATCGCATCTCAATTATTTCAAGAAATATTGTTGTGGGTTTCTGAACATCATATAAAGTAATATAAACTATACACACATTATTTTTTTTTAAAAAATGAACACCTCTAACTTCGTGTCTATTAATTTATAGACACACTTTTTTTTTAATTTAGCTGTGTACTATGTCATGTTGTGACGTTTTTAAGTCTGAAATGCTCACTAGCGAGTGATATAATGTGTGGTACCAAAATTAATGATCAAGAAGTATACGTTTACCCGGGGTCGGAGTGGAGACTGTACAGGACCACCGCCACTAGTGCAGCCAACATATGGGCTTGACTTTAGTTTATTATCTATCACTTGTCACACTTGCATTATTTTTAAAAGATTTGTATTATACGATTATATACCTTTTCCTCTATTGTGTACAGTTTCATTTAAACCGTAACTTCATTTTAAATGTCAAGATGCTTTTATATAATAAAAGTAATTTTTTAAAAAATGAAATAAAAATGCATTATATATCATTGAATTTGTTTGTTAGACTTTCATCTCAACCAAACGCGACTGAACTAAGAATAAAAAATGATTCTCGTTTTTAAAAAAAAGGTAGAAAGAAAGAAGAGAGAAACGAACCTTTCGTCCGGTGGCTCTGGTTCTACCCATCCAAAGAGATTAAACGAATTGCTGATTTGCTGGAGACGCTGATTCTATTGGCCTACAGGAGTTTATTGCGTACCAGAGCCATAACGATCAGATTATTGATGGTGAGCCCTAAGGGCCCGGGGCCTTATTAAACAGAAGAACAACAACTCTCTACGTATGCTTACGTCCACCACAGGTCTTGCATGTACGCACATGTTTGAAAGCTTTTGCATTACACATGTGACCGTATTACAACCGTGACGGAATTACAAATGTGACAGTATTGCACCTGTGACGGTATTGCACCTGTGACGATATTGCAACTGTGACGGTATTACACCTGTGACGGTATTACAACTGTGCCGTATAACATATGTGACGGTATTACACCTGTGACGGTATTACAACTGTGCCGTATAACATATGTGACGGTATTACACCTGTGACGGTATTACACCTGTGGCCCCAGTCGATGTGTCTGTTATGCATGAAAGTATTGACACCTCATCCACAGGTGCACGTGTAAAGTTTAGCCTTAGATACACGTGTAAAGTTTAGCCTTAGATACAAGTGTAAAGTTTAGCCTTAGATACAAGTGTAAAGTTTAGCCTTAGATACACGTGTAAAGTTTAGCCTTAGATACACGTGTAAAGTTTAGCCTTAGATACACGTGTAAAGTTTAGCCTTAGATACAAGTGTAAAGTTTAGCCTTAGATACAAGTGTAAAGTTTAGCCTTAGATACAAGTGTAAAGTTTAGCCTTAGATACACGTGTAAAGTTTAGCCTTAGCCTTAGATACAAGTGTAAAGTTTAGCCTTAGCCTTAGATACAAGTGTAAAGTTTAGCCTTAGATACAAGTGTAAAGTTTAGCCTTAGATACAAGTGTAAAGTTTAGCCTTAGCCTTAGATACAAGTGTAAAGTTTAGCCTTAGATATACAAGTGTAAAGTTTAGCCTTAGATACAAGTGTAAAGTTTAGCCTTAGATAAAAATGTAAAGCTGCCTCAGATACAAGTGTAAAGCTGCCTCAGATACAAGTGTAAAGCTGCCTCAGATACAAGTGTAAAGCTGCATCAGATACAAATGTAAAGCTGCATCAGATACAAGTGTAAAGCTGCATCAGATACAAGTGTAAAGCTGCCTTAGATACAAGTGTAAATCTGCCTCAGATACAAGTGTAAAGCTGCCTCAGATACAAGTGTAAATCTGCCTCAGATACAAGTGTAAAGCTGCCTCAGATACACACCAACAGCTCTGTCTCGGGTACAAGTGTATCGTTGGTCGCCAGGTAGAGGGAATGAGGACCTACTAGGACAGTTGGAATCTGAGGGACGTGTGCTTTGAGCAAACAGTGACGTGATTGCTCTCAGCCAACATCATAGATACCACCCCACCCCCACCCCACTATGTTAAGTCCCGCAGGTCTTAGCTACATACACGCCCGCTTGACGTTGGCCCCTGCATAGATTCTTACACTACAAACAGAGATGAACGTGTGGAAATTTTTAATTTTGAATTGTGAAATGCACTTACTGGAGTTTAGCACTTTCCCAAAGGAGTTTTCCGTTATACATGAACATTTGTAAATTTGTTGGCCAATTTTTTTTTAAAGACCCCACCCTTAAACTTAACATGAACACATTTTCCGAGTATTTGAACTAAATTATAAAAAAAAACTGTAATGCTTCTGTGTAAATTTTGCTATCGTGGTGTAATATTTAATGTATTAGTACACCACTGACAGGAATGAAACTAATTCCTGCTTAAAGATCAGGGCAACAGCTAGGCCTGTTCTGTTACCACATTTAAACTTCAATTAAGAATCTTTCTGAACAAACCACTGGCCTACACCACGCACATTTATGTTACAGTCCGATGACAATTTAACAACATATAATGTTGCACGCAGTTAACCCCGTCAATCTTACATTTTCACCAAAATAGCTTATAGAAATCTATGAGCAACATTTGACCCATGACCTGTGACCTGTCACAAAATAAGATAATCACTTTGCACCCCCCCCCCACCAAAAAAAAGTGTTTAAATTAAAGTTGCATCATATGTTATCTACGTGACCATGGATAGACGAATAAAGTGATGAAAAGTGAGTAAAACGAAGGGCTTAAGTCAGAAACATCAAGTAACAGTAACAGTAACAGTAGCAGTAGCAGTAACAGTAACAGTAACAGTGACAGTAACAGTAACAGTGACAGTGACAGTAACAGTAACAGTAACAGTAACAGTAACAGTAACAGTGACAGTGACAGTAACAGTAACAGTGACAGTAGCAGTGACAGTAACAGTAACAGTAACAGTGACAGTAACAGTAACAGTAGCAGTAACAGTAGCAGTAACAGTGACAGTGACAGTAACAGTAACAGTAACAGTGACAGTAACAGTAACAGTAACAGTGACAGTAGCAGTAACAGTAACAGTAACAGTAACAGTAACAGTAACAGTAGTTGAAAGCAACGGTGAAACCACTCACATAATTTTTTAATGTTTCATTTTCATGCAAATCTGGAAATGGCACCCAGAAAAATTAAGGGGGTTGCCAGTTGCCACACAGACAAGGAATGGGGTTGAAACTCTGTATCACTATGCCATCTATTGAAACGCTGAGTATGAGTTTGACCCACAGACGAGATACAGGGTTGACGCACCGCCGCTGACAAGAGAGAGGGGGGGGGGACAAACGAGACTCTAGTCCGGGGCCCCAACGGAAGTGGGGGGGGGGCGCTCGTCAGCCACGCTTGATTTTTTTTATGCTGATGCTGTGCGCGTAGTTATATATTAGAACAATTATTCACGTTACATGTAACAAAAAAGTTAGAACATTAGCTTAAAACAAAGAACAACACAAGTGGATGTTTAAATGCCCGCATGCTCCAAGCAACATTCAACATCAAGGGAGCGTCTGCCTCTGCGTTGTCTGATCAACTTGATATTTTGAACTCAATTTATTCACTCGGGTTTGAAGGAATATTTAGTGAAGTCTGTATTGCTCTGAGGAATTTTTGTTGTCTCCCTTTGTCGGTGGCTAAAGGAGAATGATCGTTCAGCAAATTGGCTACTGTAAAAATTTAAATTAAAAAAAAACTATTTGCGTTCTACCATGAGCCAAGAAAGATTAAATGGACTGCCAATTATTTCAATTGAACACGAACTTACCAGGAAGATAAACCCCAATGAAGTCATACGTGATTTTGCTAATATGAAAATAAGAAGTTGATCCCCCTCATCGCAGTAACTTCTTCTTGTCACTAATGTCAGATTAATGCTGTTCAACTTCAAGAAACAAACTATTTAGATCTTACTCTAGACATACTGATATAGTAAGTATGTTAGTGAATAAAGTATAAGTATAGAATCTTAACTTACCATACTGATTGTACACCAACCATGTAGATGTAGACTATAACCCTGATCGTTATAGGCTAGTACGTAGTAAAGATATACCCATATGTTACTCCTAATCATTGCATTGATATAATTGTACCGTTACAAGTAACCCGTTGAATAGACCTGTCTCATTAATGTATTATTTCAATTCCGTCATCTGCTTTCGCTGGCTTTCGTACTTGCAGTCAAACTTTTATTTGCGACAAGATTCAACTCAACAAGTATGGTATTGGTATTCATAAATGCAGCCAGCATTGTCGCTGTGGGATAAGCTACATCTTGGTCATTTTGTATACATACTTCAAAGTTTTTGGCACGAGTGGACCTGGTAAAAGGCATCAGGCACGAGGCAGAGCCCGGGGGGGGGGCACACGTACCCAGTTGTCAGGGGCCCAAACATTTCTGGCGGCCAGGCTCATGGTTGACGCCACTGTTGCACGAACAGATTGAGGAAAGCGTGATAACTGTAAACGTGTTTTAAATCGAGCTACGTTTTATCATCAGATCATTGGTGCATCAATTATTATTTATCTATTTTAATTTTCTTAACAAAGAGGCACACCCAGGAAAAAATGAAAGTCCAAAATGTGTCAGTCTCATGGGGACGCCGGGAGAGAAATAGAATTAAATTTTAAAAACCGTAAAAAAAAACAAGTTTTTCACTATAAATTCTTTATGTACGAGAAGTAACTAACAGATTGTTCATTATAATACGCAGCGAAAGACCATCCAAAAATACACAATTGTAGTTGTGTCGTAAAACATGTTTAATATAATGCGCACCGATCAGGAATATGCTTATAAAAAGTGTTGTCAATAAAATACGCACCTTATTGCGCGACAGAAAGGTTGTTCAATATAATACGCACCGCGACACTCTATCATCTCAAAAAATAACATGTTACATAGGAATAAATAAAATAATCTAAAAATTCAATAATTTAATTACCGTACATGCGATCGATCTGAAATTTTGATACATAGTTTTTATCATCGCCACAAAACTGCCTGCTAAATTTCAGCTCGCTAGCTTACGAGGAAGTGGGTTAAAATCGATCCAAAGTTTTGGCGACCGACAATCAAGCAAGCAATCAAGGGTTCAAACAACCAGACACCACGAGTTAATATAAAGGATTTAAAAAAGATCAGCCATAAATGTATCCTATAACGTCCACACACATAAAAAAAAATTATCCAAAATTATTTACAGAGGACAAACTTTGCATAAATAACTTCTTTGCTTTTCTCACACAATTCAATGTATTTAAAGAAAGCGCAGCAGTACAAATATGCACCAAGGTGGCGTCACTGCTTTCAGATGTTACGGGAAATTAGAATGTGCTGAAATACTTAGCAATGAAAAAATTATAGGAGAAAAATCTGCTTCAAACAATAACATTATCACATTATAACAAAGATTTTCTTTCTTTGTTGTAATTTCTGTTAACAAAAAAAAACAACATTAATTTATTTTCTATTCCGAGCTTCTTCTGTTTCTTTCAAAAACGTTTAATTTTTCGGGTCAACTATTTTAATATTTTCAGTTGGATATTGAGATAGTTTGAAGACCCCCAGACATGTCAAGTGCTTAGGGCACCCAATCCTTATTAATCTTTCACGTGTTGTATTTCGTCTTACAAGAGTTTTGTCACACAAGGACCAAGCCAACACTGAAGTCAAACCCGGACACCTGATTTCTGAATGACGTCATCGATATATCGATTAAATCTTAGTTTTGTTATCAGATCGACAACCTCGAGTCCAGTTATCTGGCAGAGGTCAATTGTGTCATTAACAGAAGCGTATTTGGTTGGTTAGTGTAAGGGCTGGGGTGGGGTGGGATCTATTTGGCCAGGACATGTTGACACAGTGGGAAGGATGGGACCTTGGCGCTTACATGTCATTTGTTGAGCTAGAAAGAAAACAAATGTTATTACTGAACTCCGATTTTTGTTTTAATTGAACCCATATTTCATCACTCCCGAATTGTTTTCCAGTCCTAGCTGACCTGTACATTTACTGGACATGTTACACCCTGGCATTAGACACTAGGTGCGTGGTATGGATTGAGGAAGTTCAATAACGTTACTATCGCTTTATGTATTTTTTATACATATATTGTTTTACATATATTGATTTATACATATATTGTTTTATACATATATTGTTTCATACATATATTGTTTCATAGATATATTGTTTCATACATATATTGTTTCATACATATATTGTTTCATACATATATTGTTTTACACATATATTGTTTTATAAATTTCTCGTTTTAGACATACAATGTATGTGTTTTATACATATATTGTTTTATGACTGCGTGTTGCACCCCCCCCCCACCGCACGCAGACGTCTTAAAATAGTTCAGTAAAATAGAAACATTCAGGGAATCCTATCGCTGATAAGAAAACGCCTTGATAATTTGGTTCAATGTATTATACTATATATAGCCATCCAAATTTCCACTGCAACACGCACAAACAATTGGATAGATTTCCTCTAACAAACATAACTGACTTTTTAAATGGCGGCCTGTATGGGGATAGATGATGTGGGGCGGATTGTGTGTGTGTGTGGGGGGGGGGTAGGTTTGATTTTATAGGAAGTTTGTAGATTGGAGTAGGTGGAGGAAGTTGTGTTGGGAGGTAGTTGTGTTGGGAGGCAGTTGTGTTGGGAGGCAGTTGTGTTGGGAGGTAGTTGTGTTGGGAGGCAGTTGTGTTGGGAGGCAGTTGTGTTGGGAGGCAGTTGTGTTGGGAGGTAGTTGTGTTGGGAGGCAGTTCTGTTGGGAGGTAGCTGTGCATTGATATAGTAAGGAATCGAGATTAGTGTTGCGTTGAAGACAACTCGGTATGTCTATAGCCTACTGTGTATAGTCTATTGTGTATAGTCTATTGTGCATAGTCTATTGTGTATAGTCTATTGTGTATAGTCTATTGCCTATAGTCTATTCTATATTATCATTGTAAAATGATCTTTAAGTTTAAGATTTTTAACCCCGTGACTTAATTGCACCTACTGTCTAATGTTTAAGTTATAAGCTATATTACTTTGTGAAAATATGTAAAGTAGATAGTCTTTCAATAATTCTGGCCTTAGTCGTCTTAGTTATCTTCACCCACCGACGTCCACAAACAAAAGAAAAACAAACAAAAAATCAAAACAAAAAAACATTTTCAAACATCTTAGCTTACATAAATTTATTCATTCTTAAGAACAAATAAAACCCTTACCTTTTTATTTTTATTTTTATTTTTAGGTCAGCATCTTCGTTTAGAAATAAAACAACTTAAAATCCAAAACGTTGAAAATATTATTTGACAGTGCAAAATTTGCTGCTCCACCGGTAATCAAGACTGAACCCAAGCAGCCGCCAACACAACTTGTCATTTAAATAAATTCATAACAAGTAGCTGGTGAAAGAAAGGGGAAAAAGTGGTTCCGCCAGTGGGTGAACTGTTGTCAACATAGCGAGAGACGTCTGCGTGGCCCGTATTGCCAGTTTGGACCCCGTCTAGTCGCTGTGTGTAGGATTGCAACTGTCGTGACGCTATGGCCAGATTTGAACCAGCAAAATATCGATTGGTTAATGGAGTCATCGACACATTTGAACTCAATTCAGCCATTAAAACATACCTGTAATTACGGTAATTGTAAATCACTGTTCCCAAAGTGATGGACTTCGGACAGTGATTAGTCGCCTGGCCTTCCGTTCAAATCTCCACAATGGGAGAAACATTGAACAAAGATCTATTTCGGCATAGGCAGTGGCGTAGCGTGGGTTGCCTGCGCCCGGTGCAAGGGGAGCAAGATTCTGACTTTTTGGCCGTCAACAGTTCCTTCCTCCAAAATATTGGGACGGGCGTAGGGTTATTTAAAATTTTATAGCGCTTTTGCGCCACCCCAATAATTATCTTATCTGTAACAAAAGATTATTGTGACCGGGACAGCCACCTCACAGATCCGCCTACGCAAAACAAACCATAAAACACGAAAGTCTTGGTTTATATATATATGGTTTCCATTAGAACTTTCTAGGGGCTTGCTAGACCTTGGCGACGCCCATCTCCTCTCCATGTAAGCGGATGACTTTTTAGCGATAGTCATTCATCAACATTTTTATTATTATTAAATCCCTTATATTAACTTCACCGCCGTCTCTGTCTCTCTATCGTTCTGTCGTCATCTCTCTCTGTCTGTCTCTCTGTCTTGGGCGGGCGGAAAAACAAAAGTAAAAAATAACCCACTTCCCGTGATCTGATCGAGCTAAAATTCGGCACACGGACCCGTCTCACCTAACAATGCATCGTATCAAAATTTCAGATCGAACGTACCGTAATTAAATTAATGCATTTTTAGTTTATCCTTATATAACGTATGTAATTCAAATTCACTGTTTGTTATTGTTTTTTTTCCACGTGAGAGTTTGAGTTGACGCGTTAACGCGACCCATCGAAGTACCGCCGTGCTTTTGTTTACATTTTACGTGTCACGCTGAGCTCGGTCAAGCGATCGGTGACCAGACTTTTCCCCTCTCCACAGGGTTATGAAGCAAAGTTGAGTTAAGACAGATTCAGTCTGTAAATGTTTGTCGCGTTTGAAAATAATCAATACTGTTAGTTATGTCTCATATATAAGGGATTTATAGTCAGAAACGGAAATACCACAATAATTGAAGCAGCAAAAGAAGTACTTGGTAAGAAGCGAGCAATTAAAAGACCATGGGTCTCCTCTAATATTCTGGAACTATGCGATGAAAGAAGAAAACTTAAGAGCGTAAAGAATACTGCAGAAGGAGCACCCAGATACAGAGAAATCAATAAAAAGATCAGGAAAGATATGGTAAAAGCAAAAAGGAATGGATAGAACACCAATGCTCTGACATCGATGAAAATCTACTAAGGAACAATTCAAGGAAGGCTTACAAAATTGTTAAAGACTTGACATCCACCAAACAAGGTCGTATCTAAACCATACAAGATAAATCCGCAAAATGTATCACAGAAGAACAAGAAATTCTCAGAAGATGGGCCGAATACTGTTCTGAGCTGTACAATGAAGTCTCCAAAGGCGTTGCGTCAGTGCTCAACTGCCCAAAGTCAACCAACACAGACGTGCATTCTATTCTCCGTGACGAGGTGGAGCTGGCTGTACAAAAACTGAAGAAGGGGAAATCAGCTGGAGCGGACAACATTCCGGGCGAACTGATTCAAGCAGGAGGTGACCCCGTAATAAGCATCCTAACTAACATGTGCAACAAGATCTGGCTGACAGGAAAATGGCCAACCCCCTGGACGCAATCGCTGGTTATCACGCTCCCAAAAAAGGGTAATCTACAGATGTGTCAGAACTACCGTACAATCAGTCTGATTAGTCACCCCAGCAAAGTCATGCTTATGATCATATTGAACAGACTGAAACCACAAGCAGAGCAAATCATTTCAGAAGAGCAGGCGGTCTTCAGAACAGGAAGAAGCACAACGGAGCAAATTTTTAACCCGCGAGTTCTCTGTGAAAAACATCGCCAACACCAGAGTGACCTCTATCATGTCTTTATAGACTTTAAAAAAGCGTTCGACAGAGTGTGGCATGCGGCACTGTGGGCAACGATGCACAAATTCAACATAAATGCAAACATCATTGAAGTGATCAAGAACCTTTACAACAGAGCAACCAGCGCAGTACTCTTCAACAGCAGGCTGGGAGATTAGTTCAAGACCACTGTTGGTGTCAGACAAGGATGTTTACTTTCCCCCATCCTCTTCAACCTCTTCTTTGAAAGGATCATGACAGATGTGCTAGAAGACCGTGTCGGAACAGTCAGCATCGGAGGGAGAAGTATAACCAACCTACGCTTCACCGATGACATTGACGGCCTAGCTGGTAGCGAGGACGAACTAAAAGAATTCCTCGCAAAGCTAGCGAAAACAGCAAAGGCGTACGGCATGGACATCAACGCAGAAAAGACCAAGGTCATGGCTAATAGTAAATTCACAAGCGAGATTCGGATAAACGGGCAAAAACTCGAAGAAGTCTCCACCTTCAAATATCTAGGGGCCATAATATCCGACGAAGGCTCAAAGCCAGAAATTCTTGCCAGAGTAGCCCAAACAATGGAAGAATTGAGCAAATTAAAGCACATCTGGCAAAGTAAGAAGCTCTCCCTGAGATCAAAGATCCGGCTAATGCGCTCTCTAGCGATGTCGGTCTTTTTGTATGGTTGTGAGGCTTGGACGCTCACTGCAGACCTCCAAAGAAGAATAAATGCGCTAGAGATGAGATGTTTCAGAAATATATTGAACATCTCCTACACAGCGCACATCACAAACGAAGCGGTCCGCAACAAAATAAGTACTGTCATTGGCCCCTACGAGAACCTACTCACATCAATTAAGAAGAGGAAATTACGATGATACGGACACGTGACAAGAACTGGAGGTCTCGCAAAAACCATATTACAAGGCACAGTCCAGGGAGGAAGGAAAAGAGGCAGACAAAAGAAGAGATGGAAGGACGATATCAAAGAGTGGACCGGCCTGTCATTTGGCGACTCTCAAAGGGCAGCACAGGACCGGGACAAATGGCGTGTGTTAGTGAGCAGTTCACGATGGTGCCCCAACGACCCAACAACGGGTTAAGGGATAGTTCATAGTTCATTGTTAGGTGAGACGGGTCCGTGTGCCAAATTTCAGCTCGATTGGATCACGGGAAGTGGGTCATTTTTTACTTTTGTTTTTCCGCCCGCCCAAGATAGAGAGAGAGAGAGATGACGACAGAGGCGGTGGTGAAGTTAATATAAGGGATTTAATAAAACAAACCCGTAAAAACAAAGTTTTTGACTATAAATCCCTTATATATGAGACATAACTAACAGTATTGATTATTTTCAAACGCGACAAACATTTACAGACTGAATCTGTCTTAACTCAACTTTGCTTCATAACCCTGGGGGTGGGGGTGGGGGGGGGAAGTCTGGTCACCGATCGCTTGACCGAGCTTAGCGTGACACGTAAAATTTAAACAAAAGGATGCCGGTACTTCGATGGGTCGCGTCAACTCAAACTCTCACGTGGGAAAAAAACAATAACAAACAGTGATTTTGAATTACATACGTTATATAAAGATAAACTAAAAATGCATTAATTTAATTACGGTACGTTCGATCGATCTGAAATGTTGATACGATGTTGTTAGGTGAGACGGGTCCGTGTGCCAAATTTCAGCTCGATCGGATCACGGGATGTGGGTCATTTTTGACTTTTGTTTTTCCGCCCGCCCAAGACAGAGATGACGACAGAACGACAGAGAGAGAGAGAGAGAGAGAGAGAGAGAAAGAAAGAGAGAGAGAGAGAGAGAGAGAGAGAGAGAGAGAGAGAGAGAGAGAGAGAGAGAGAGAGAGAGAGAGAGAGACGGCGGTGAAGTTAATATAAGGGATTTAAAGAAGAGGAGTTGATGATGGTTAATTATAAAATAAAAAAACAAAGGGGGCGCCCATGGCGCCCTGCAACGCAACCCCTATTATAAAATACTTTGTGTAAATTTCAGAAAGTTTAATATTTCGTATTTATCAAACAAGGACAAGTTAGTTGGGCATTTGAAAAAGGTCGGCGCCATAGGCGCCCTAAAAAAAGTGCATTTTAAAAATAAAATAAATAGGTTTCAGCTGAAAACTTCCGTCATTTTTGACGGGTGATACGCTAGTATCATTATATTAATGTCGGTCTCTCAGTGACGCGTGTACCACCTGATTGTGGGAGCCACCACTACCGTATAAGTTGGTTTAAAAACTTCAAATTATATTTTTCATCGCCCCTACTTTAAAAATAAAAATCATAATAATAATTTGCGCCCAGGGGCGAAGCTAAGCGGCCAACGAGGCAGGTCACGATTTGATACAACATTTAAAAAAAAACGTTTTTGTCACATTCTTTGAACTCTGCACACCACAGTAAGGTGTACTAAAAGTGTGTGTGTGGTGGGAAGAAGGGGGGGGAGGGGGAGTCGTACGGATAAAGTAATTGTTTTTGTTATTATTATTTTTTTGTTGAAAAGTATAATCCAGGACACTCAAGTGTTCGAGACAGAGGCGGACATCAAAGATGCAGTTGAACCTGGAAATAGCGTGTGGTGAAAAAGTGTTGCCCTGCCCTGCCTTGTACTTGTACACTAACGAACACAGCCACGGTTCGATTTACTGTGCGCGATCGTTATTCAAACTAAAACTTCAAACAGAACCGTCCCTGTAATTAGCACTACTTTACCTTCGGTCCCAAGTGGCCTCCGTTATTTCCAGGTCTCGATGTATTATTTTGAAAAGTGTGCAGTTGTTTTTACAATAGAAACAAACTTGATGGACGACAAAAACACTGTACATAATACATTTCAGATTCACACATTGAAATCAATACCCATCGACACCATATTAATTATGTAATCATTACAGATTCATATGAGTCAATAAAGACGGGGCACGGTGGTCGAGTGACATGTGCGTACCGATGGCCACGGGTTCGAATCCATGTGGAGGCAAGGATTTTTTCCCGGGGCTAAGGGCGTCCCGGAGTCCACCCAGCTTCGAATGAGTACCTAACACTAGTTAGGGAAACAAAGACGGCTGGGTCATGCGTGGCACCCTCATAGCCGTGGCCTGTGAACGCTGCGTCACTTGCCAACAGACCGGCATGGTCTGTGGACACAATAATCTTCTGCATAGAAGGAGCGTCTGTATAGACAAGACAATAGCCAATCACACCACATTATTTATGGGTCAATCGATACCATTTTCCCTACACATCACGATCAGACTTCAGCTTCATTTACATTTCTATTGAAGTTTATTACGTCACGGGTCCACACATTTGTGACGGTGTGTGACTAGGGGGAGGAGGGTGTTTGAGAAATGTGACGTCACATCAAAACGCGCAACTTTAAATAAAGTGCCACATAAATATTTAATTGCTTATAATTTATTTAATGACATTTTGAATGGTTTCACGGGTGTTACGATATTAGAGTGCAACCTCACACTAAATAAACACTTAAATGAGAAAAAAAAGTGAACATGCTTTTTTTCAAATAGAAAATATAATACAGGTTTTATGGGGCTGGGGGGGGGGCAGGGGCTAAGCTTTGTGACGTCATATTAGAGGGGGGGTCTAAGTTCTTGTGACGATGCGTGACGAGGGGAGGGGGGGGGTAAAATCGGCCAAAATCGAGTGACGTCATTTATGGTTTTATGGACGACCATTATGGTACGCGAAATTTTGGATAGCGCTACCTGGTCATATGCCGCCCACCACATTACTACATCTCCTTTCTTACAAACATAAAACTTGATAAGAAATCAATTTATTTTTTAAACTAAAGCTGTCACAGCACAATGTTATCGAAATGTTTTGATAAACTTTTGACTTAGCTTGCAGAACTCGTTTTTTTTAAATTTTAAATAAAACAAAATCCTAGGCCATGTGTTTGATAATAACTAGCCCCGCACTAGCAGAAAGCTCTCTTAAATTTTCAAATAGGCACCACGCCCCGGTTTGACAATACAAGTTTATAAAGCGGCAAATCTGTCGAGTGGCGCCCGACAAAAGGGGAACGCCTACAATACGTTCTACGGTAAGACATCGCAACAGTTTTATTCAGGTAATGCGACTCTCGGTTCAGATTTTGTAATGCACTTGCACGCTTTAAAAGTCGTGCAATTGCGTTAAGGCATTTGGACAGATTTACTCTAGCACTAGTACCGGAACCAACCGACTGATTATAATTTTTAAAGTGAAATCTCAATTTTTTATGCTGGACTAAAAACTATAAAATATAGTCATAGGGAATCCAATGTCATTAAACTTAAACATTATGTAATAAAAATACATTTTAAATTATAAGTAACGTGTTTCTGAAAAAGTATCACAAGTTAAACATCACTTTTTTCAAAGTTGTGAGATTCACTCATTTCTGATACCTCTAAATTCTGAAATGTGTTGATGCTTCAGACTCACTAACTTGATTCCTGACCAGTTACCGGCGGATGACGTCACAGGCGTTGGACTGTTACAACAGAGTCTTACAGTAAGAAAGTAAACAATGAAGACCAAGTCAACTGGGTGCGACTTGAACATACCCCACGTACTATGTCAAGTCGTGACACTACTGCTACCAACGTCAACATACCCCACGTACTATGTCAAGTTGTGACACTACTGCTACCAACGTCAACATACCCCACGTACTATGTCAAGTTGTGACACTACTGCTACCAACGTCAACATACCCCACGTACTATGTCAAGTTGTGACACTACTGCTACCAACGTCAACATACCCCACGTACTATGTCAAGTTGTGACACTACTGATACCAACTGGGTGCGACTTGAACATACCCCAAGTACTGTGTCAAGTTGTGACACTACTGCTACCAACGTCAACATACCCCACGTACTATGTCAAGTTGTGACACTACTGATACCAACTGGGTGCGACTTGAACATACCCCAAGTACTGTGTCAAGTTGTGACACTACTGCTACCAACGTCAACATACCCCACGTACTATGTCAAGTTGTGACACTACTGATACCAACTGGGTGCGACTTGAACATACCCCAAGTACTGTGTCAAGTTGTGACACTACTGCTACCAACGTCAACATACCCCACGTACTATGTCAAGTTGTGACACTACTGATACCAACTGGGTGCGACTTGAACATACCCCACGTACAATGTCAAGTTGTGACACTACTGCTACCAACTGGGTGCGACTTGAACATACCCCACGTACTGTGTCAAGTTGTGACACTACTGCTACCAACTGGGTGCGACTTGAACATACCCCACGTACTGTGTCAAGTTGTGACACTACTGCTACCAACTGGGTGCGACTTGAACATACCCCACGTACTGTGTCAAGTTGTGACACTACTGCTACCAACTGGGTGCGACTTGAACATACCCCACGTACTGTGTCAAGTTGTGACACTACTGCTACCAACTGGGTGCGACTTGAACATACCCCACGTACTGTGTCAAGTTGTGACACTACTGCTACCAACGTCATCAGAGTTAGTTCAACTGTAGCTCAACTCTCATTGGAGCAAGCGGGAAAGTGATCTTGTTAGTGTTAGCCCAATAATGTTACGCTGGTTACTCTCCAAATATACTCCCATCCAGTTGTTCCAGTTTACCTCACACCTCATCCTGTCCCAGTTTACCTCACATATAAATTATCATTGTTTCACTATTGGAGCATACTAAAGATATAGTGTACTTTATTTTAAAAAAATGGGGAGGGGGTATTTTTTAAAGTTAATTGTATGGGGTGGGGGATAATTTCATTCATTAAAGAAAGACAACAAATACGGTGCTCCACACACAAAAGTTGGAATGAGGGCCAATCACAATTGTAGTGTAGCTCCTGATGTCAACTGACAGTCAAATGATCCCATCAAATTAAATGTTCTCTTCAAGCCATGCTGCAGTTTAGAATTAAAGCGCAGCAAATTTTGTAAAATATTATAGAAAAAGTGCATGCTGTGCAACTTTGCACACAAGTTGTTTTTTTAACTTTGCACATGGACCAACAAACCTTAAAGGAAATATTGAGTGGTGACCTCCTGGTAGGGTGCTAGTAGACTAAATGTCTTTTAAAACACTTCTTGGGTACCTAACCACTTCAGTTGTTTTTATTTTGATGTCTAATATTTTAGTTTATGCCACACTGATGCAGTCCTCTAATGTTCTTTCTTTATGCCTTTATAAGTTCTACTAAGAACTATTCCAATATAAAAGATAGAGTTAATGACAATTTCTGGTTCAACAAAATCAGAATTCTGGCCTGACATGGAAGAAATTACTAACAAGCTAAAATAATTCTAAAGTTATCTATAGACTTAATTTAGATTGAGTTTATATAAATAAATATGTCAACTAATTCAAGAGTATTGGCAATTAAAATGGTTATTGTTATGGTATGTATTATGAAGAAATCTGCATTCACAATATATTTACAACATAATTTACATTTTATCTATAACTTTCTCTTCTTTTTCGCTGGAGATTTCTCTGCAGATACATCTCCATTGGTTCGTTTATTTCCTTTCTTTTGGCTTTTATCAGACTTGGACTGGCTCCTGAAAAATGAACAGAAATTATAATATATCCTAATTGTTAAATCAGTTTATTAGCACCATTATAACAAGGGTGTCCAAAGTCAGGCCAGCAGGTCAAATAGACTTGAATGGCCCGCGGACGCATTTTAAATAATTAATTGGGATTTTTTTTGGTATTGATAACATTATAATTTTTACAAAAGCCAAAATGATGTGCTTTGGAGTAAATTATAATTACGTCTAATGATGGCAAAAATTGATGACATTTTATTGATTAAAAACATGGATGATAATGATTAGAAAAAGTGGATGAAGAAATATGCTGTTATATCTACAAAATTAGATGACAGCCGATTGTAAAAATCATTGACATAATATTGTTCATTAGTGCCAACTTGGAAAAGAAAATGAACGTAGTGTCTGTGAAATAGTACTTTAAAGAAATTTTTTTACATCAGATTTGTTGACACAACTTTCTACTCCGGTTATATTTCAACACATATTATTTATTGTAAGGTGCAAAGCATAAAATAAACATCTTTATTCTATAGCCTGGCTATTAATTATCCAATTTTTTGTAATTTCTAATGACAGAATGAGATAGTTATAATGTCTTGAAAGTCATTACAGTATTGTCTCCCTTCTCCAACAAAATATAACAAATAACAACAACAAAAATCATAATATTAAAATTAAATAGCCTATAACTCAGTCAAACAAAGTACATGTATGTCATTTTGATTTATAGTAATTTAGCCCACGTTAAAGCCACTATCAAAATGTTGATGAATGACCAACGCTAAGAAAGTCCTCCGCTGACCTGGAGAGGGATCGGCGCCGCCAGGGTCTACCAAGCCCGAGAATGTTCTGATGGAAACATTAGAATCCCCTACGACCACGAAAAAAAAACCGAGGTTATGGGACTTAAAAAAGCCCCCCACATATATTTACTTCTTGTAATATGGTTCTCTTTACAAAAAGTTTGGACACACCTGCCTTATTAAAATTATAATATCCTTATTGTTGAATCAACTTAATACCACCATTATATTCTCTTGTTAATTCTATTCCACTTAAACAGTACAAATCTCAAACAAAAATTTGATTTCAATGTAAAACATCATCACAAGTCCCATTTAACAAGAACAAGAAACTGTTTCAAAGTTGGACCAGTTCATTGAATTTTTAAACAAACTATAAACCCAATAATCCTCTTCTAATCCAATGTTTCCCCATTGTTCAATATTTAATCTCTTGGAGCAAACAATTCTTCAGTTTCACTAATTCACATCCTCCATATTAGACAAGCTCGATTTGAAAAAAAAATCACTGTTAAAATTGCCCCACAATCATTGAATGGCTTGCTGGTTGGCTAAACAAATATTGTATTGATATGCCACACAGCCATTCAGGTTAAGGACATGAAAGAGTGTTTCTCTTATCACTGGTATCGGCTTTCACATTCAGTGTAATAATATGCAAACATTCCCATCAGCAGAGTTATTCCCCATGGCAGGCTTACTTTCCCTTACATATTTTACCCATGTGATGATATCATTTTGATTTTGGAGCCATAACAAAAAAGAAGCATCAAGTAATTAGGGAGCCCCCATGAAATAAAAATGTGTGGCATTGATGATTTCTGTAAGTGTTTATAATGATCCAAATTGTGTGTCTTCAGATCATTCTTAAGTGAAAATTAGAGCTTTATGGACAAAATTATTTTCAAATTCTGAGCAATCTTCAATGTACTCTTAAAAAAATTATAATGGGGATCTTCAAAAGCTGGAGTTATATCAGTTTATATATATATTTCCATTACAGAAACAATTATTTTCCCAGCATTTAAACAAAACTGCCTACAGAACATTTTACTTTTTTTCAAATGCCAGGATGTCACAATTTAGTTCCCTATAGCATTTGGCGAGAGTGGTATGAAGCCCTCCCATGTGTGTTGTTATTTTTACTGTTATAACATTTTGATCCCACTTATAACTACTAAAATTAAAACCAACACTAACCTTTCTATGGCACTTATGACTTTATTAGCCAGCCTCCTCAGGTCTGTGTTGAATGCTGACTTCACCTCCAGCAGATGTTTCTTGACACTGACATCAAACGGTGACTATTGAAAACAACAACAACAAAAAATTAAAAAAACATTTAAATTTTTAATTAAAAATCATTGTTAATTAATTGGTCTAAAAGTTTGATCAGTGATACAGAGCCATATCTTCTTCAAAAGATGAAACTGACAGGTTTTAATTATCAGAGTGTAAATAACCCTGAATCTTGGTTTTCCCTCATTAAAGCTAACAATGTCATGTGCCCTCCTCCACATAGCAATTTGTATATTCCCAAGACTGCCTATAAAAAAATTTAATAAATTAAACAACCCATAAAAACAAAGTTTTTCACCATAAATCCTTTATATATGATAAAATACACACCACGCGACAAACTAGAACAAACATTTACATATCTGGAAAATATTATAAAAGTATGTTCAATATAATACTCTCCACGCGACAGACTAGCATAAACATTTACATGCTACATAGAGATACCATATATACTCGTTTTATAGCCCTTTCGTTCATAAGCCGACCCATCAACTTTTGGAAGAGAAAAGTATTAAGTGTATAACCCGATCGCAAGCCGATCCCCCAAAAATAATAGGACAGCTTAACCAAAATGGTACACATTTTTTAAAAACTACAAGCTAAATCGTCATTATGATTGTTTACTTTGGACTGCCTATCTTTGTCTTTGTGCTCTTTGTTAGGCAAGAGTTACCGGTATTTATAAAAAAAAATCTTTGGTAAACAGTGACGAAAGAGCGTACATTAAAATTCGTTGTTGAAAACAAATTTTGTAAAACAATTTATTAAAACGTTCACAAAAATAAATAAAATGATTAAATAAGGTAAGTGCAGATTTTTAATCAGATATTATAGCTTCTGGTAGAACAGTCGAATCTTGTAGAATGTAGAAAAGGACATTGATAATCTACAATAACAACAGCGATATTCAATATCCATGCAGAAATCACCTATGACCCGCTCATTTGCAGACCCCCCAACTTTTCCCCCTAGATTTTGTCCAAAAAGGGTCGGCTTGTGAACAAGTATATATGGTAATCTAAAATTAATTTATTTAATTACAGTACATTCCATCGATCTGAAATTTTGATCGAATGCATTGTAAGGTGACAAAAGTCTATGCGCAAAATTTCACCTCGAAAGGATCCCAGGAAATGGGTCATTTTTAAATCCCTTATATTATCTTCACCGTGTTGTCTGTCTGCCGTGGTCCCAAGGAAAAACAAAAGTAAAAAATGACCCATTTCCCGTGATCCTATCCACCTGAAATTTTGCACATAAACTTTTGGCACCTAACAATGCATTCTATCAAAATTTCAGATCGATCAAATGTACTGTAATTAAATTAATTAACTTTTAGTTTATCTCTATGTAGCATGTAAAGGTTTATGCTAGTCTGTCTGTATTATATTGAACATAATCATTACTCTTAGTTATGTCTCATATTTAAAGGAATTATAGTGAAAACTTTGTTTTTACGTTTATTTTAATTTACTTTTGTTTTTCTGTGGGACCAGGACAAGACGGTGAAATTAGTATGAAGGATTTAAAAATGTCTGGTTCAAGACAAGGTCCAAAGTGAATACTATTCAAGATAAATTGAGAATAAAGACGTAAGATTCCCTTGCTAAGCACTGATGCAATAATGAAGTTGTTTTGACATACTGAGCAAGAAATAACTTTATTTATGATTCTAAAAACAAGTGTACACCTGCACTGGTAAAAATACACAGAGGGTACTGCTCTGATATAAATATTTAATTTCAATTGACATTAAGTTGAAAGAGCAGCTTAAGTAAGTACCTGAGTGAAAATGTCAGTTCTGGCCTGTAGAGCTACTGCTAGGGTTAACACATCCTTTGTTAGCATGACCTTTACAGCTGCCTTATCAAGAGCCAGAATGAACTAGAGAAGGAAAGACAATAAATAATCCATAGATAAGATTTCATATTTAATTAGCAGATAATTGAAGTGTTACACTGCTGATCCCTTTGTTACTTAACGTATTTTATTACAAGAGATAATTGCTGCTTTTAAAATAATACATGAATACTGAGCCAACTTCTTCACTGAAGAAAACTCCAAAGTTCTGGTTTACACTCAATTCAGTTTATTAAAATGTCCCAAAATATAGGATAATTTAATAATTTGGATATGATAAAATGTTAAACAAATGAGAACTGTACACATTTTGCCAATATAATGGAAAATAACATTGCAGCCAAATACTTAATAGGATCTTACATATTACCACCTATTAAATATAAACATTGAACCCAGTGGCTTGTCTGCATTTTTTATGTGGATGAAATATGTCAGAAATATTTGGTAATGGTCCTACCTGTGACACATATGTTACTGCCTTTGTCATCCATTTCTTTAAGCTCTCATTGTCTGAGTCATTAACCTTGTTATTAGAGAAGAGAGGATAAAATAAATAAGCTTTATGCACTAGAAATGAATATAACTCTTTCAAAATCTCAACTACCAGCATTGATTATTTTCACTTTCACGCTGCTTGTTATTCAACAACCTATAATTACTCACGTTGTTAGATTTCTTGGCAAGACTTGCCAACAGAGAGCAGCAAATCATCTGAGTGAGGAATAAGATTTGCATTGTTATTCAGATGGATAGAAAAAACTAATCAAAGATTTTAGTAACTGATGTAAATACAAAAGTCAAAAGGAAGAAATGCACATTGACACATATTTTGGGGAATAGTTATAGATAAAGAGATCACTAAGTTCATTAAATGAGGCATTTTGTATTGCTATTCATTTCAATCAAGTATTTAAAGACTGTTTGTTGCATACCTTGCAATGGGGCTTAGTTGACTCAGTCTGCAAGCTAGTGAGCAGGATTGGACCAAGTTCATTGAAGCGTATCTGTGATTGGAAAATATGGCTTATTACTATAAATACTAAGGTAAATTTTTTAATGCACTTCAGATAACTCACATTGCACAATGAGAAACATTTTGATAAAAATTTCTTCTGCTACAACTGATGCTACTTATGTAACAAACTTACAGGGTCAAGGTCTATCAATGAAGAGAAAAAGGACAGACTAGGCTTCGACTGTCTGTGAATGAAAAAAAATATTAGATAATAGATTTTAAGTTAAATATTGTAATTTACTATTTATTAGAAAACCATTAAGTGATTTTTATAAAATTCTTATAAATTATAGAAAAGTCATACAAAAAAGTTGTGGTTACTTTTTATTGATGACATTCCCAAGGGTTTCCTTTAGAAGATCTATGCACAGTTTATCTGTAGCTGATGAGTCCTGGAGGGATAAAGTAGTACAATAAGTTTATTTAATATACATAAATATAATATTTTTAAAAATCATTGTTTGTAGAAAAAAATCCCATTTTATGTCAGAGATGAGAACACTGGCTCGTGTGATTGTTCAAAGCTTGGTTTGTGTTATATAATCATAAAAACTAGAGGTAAGTTGAATGTCACCCATAAATTTTCTTCTTATTTTATCCAGTCTTTAAAAAAAAAGAAGATATAAAATAAGTTGCAAGGCATTGCAATAGCAACTAAATATGGCAAAACTATGGTGATAACATTTAAATAAAAAAAAATAAAAAAACAATAATCGAGATAGCAAATTTAGCCGGTTTATTAGCTGTTAAAAGAACGTAGTTAATTGCGATTTATTCAATTGATTGATTCAATATTCCTAGTAAAGACAAGCTCTCACCTCACTATTATGGGCAGTAAATTCCAAATTCATCTGTAAAAAAATATTAATGAATTAGTATTTCCTTTCTTAAGTCATGAAACCGTTATATTTAAGTGCATGATTATTACTTCATAATGACTATCTCCACCACACAAAATATCTGACTTTAACTTAGCTTAAATTATTTATAAATCAATGTAAAATATCAATGGATATATAATATTGAATGAAATTTAACAGTTAGTACAACATAGGTAAGAGTCAGTCAATCTATAAATACTATAAATGATGTCACGAACCTAGCAGTGGGTTTGTCATGAATTTAAGACAATGCATTCTGATTCTGAATTATTAATTTTCCTGACAGTTCCAGTTGAGGGGAAACAACACCTAATTAAGACATCATCAATCATCAATGAATTTTTCAAAACTTACCACAATGATACAGGCAGAGGATATAAGCTTTAAGTGTGCCCCATCAGTTACTGAAAATTAAAAAAAAATTTTTTTTAAGTACTTCACATTGATAAATTACTCAACACTTGAAGAAAAAGTGATTAATTTGATTGACAAATATACCTCTAAAAAATATGCTGCAATTAGTGGAAGTGAGATTCTTTTTAATATCAAACCTGTTTGAGCCAGTTCCAGCAGCTCTTGAAAAAATTCTCTCTGATCTCCTTGTGAGTGAACTGTATCTTTCAAACCCTGGAGAGTTTAAGGTGTCATAAAGAATATTGTTAATACAGCCCAGTCAGAAATAAATTAAGAGCCATGAATTTATTTTGAGTTTAATAAGAGTTTTATGAAAGTAAAATCTACCCTTTATGAGAAATAATATGAAGCTAATTAATTTTAAAGATTAATCAATAAAATATGAAATTTTCAACAAAAAAAAACCAAAAACCAAACAAATGTACAGTATCCTCCACTTTAACGCTTTAATACCCCAGAAGGTTTTCGCCAAACTTCCGCCTCAGTCCCACAAGGATTTCCCGTTTATTACTATCAACTGGTTTTGAAATTTAAAAAATTGTGTAAAATTTATTTATATTATTATTGTCACACCGACTTCATCCTTTACGATAAGAATGGTTATTTTACATATCCAGACGACCGTCTAGAGCTAAATACTATTTTTACCTGTAGTTTAATACTATTATTTTTATAATAACGTATAGCGAAATCTCATTTTCAAAAAAAAACAACGTAAAAACAACCAAAAAACTTCGCGAATCGAGCAATAACACTAGCGAGGTCAACGGCCGCCATTGCCGGAAGACGACTGAAGCTTCTCTCGCTAAATGAAGAATTTCTGCTTTCTATAATTTCATTACTAAAGAGAGTGCTATCGAGGCGCGCATTACCGTGCTTTGGCATTAGAGATAAGGCGCGCATTACCGCGCTTTGGGGCATTAAACGTTAAATGACAATAAAGATAAGACTAAGACAGTCAACAGAAGAGTTTTTATTGCTTCAATACTTGCCTTAGCCCTAGACTTGAGCAACTTAAACACAGCTGTTGATCTCTCTACAAGAGCTTGGCTTTCAGGCTTGTTGTCCATCATCAGCAACAACAAGGGCTTCAGCAGATCCTGATATAACAAGAAAAAAAAGAATATTTTAAAAAATATACAGTGGTACCTTGGTATACGTCTGCTTTGGCATAAGTCCAACTCCGTATATGTCCTGTTTGGACGGGAAACTTTTGCTTGGTATACAACCTTTGTTTGGAATATGACCTACTTGTATGGGGTCATCCATAAATGACTTAATGTGATTTTGGCGGATACCCCCCCTCCCACTCTTTCGTCACAAAAAGTTAGCCCCCCCCCCTCCTCAAACATGACATCACAATTTTTCACCCCTTCTCCTCATAAAATCCGTATTTCCTGTTTTAAAATGAGCAAGTTTCAAATCACTTTATTATCATTTAACTATGTATTAAAAGTATAGTGTAAGGCTGCACTCTAATATCGTAACACACGTGAAGCCATTTAAAACGTCATTAAATAAATTATAAGCAATCAAATATTTAAGTGGAACTTTAATTTAAGGTTGCGTGCTTTGGTGTGACGTCACAGTTCTTAATACCCCCTCCCCCTCATCACACATCAAATGTGGGAACCCCTTCCCCTCAAGGTGCATGACGTCATCTATGGACGGCTCCTATGAGTCAAAATGACACATTGTCCATGCCTACTTGTAGTAATCACAGCACACCACGCGATACTCAAGTGTGTTAGTAGCAGTTGCTACCATACAGTAAACGTTTCGCGCAATGACTCGATAAATTGTCACGCCATTTTGTGTTTTTCTTGTAATTTTTAAAAAGTAAATTCACTTATCATGAGTTCTAAGAAAGTTAATGAGAGGAGCCAAGCAAGGAAAAAAATGGTGATGATCACCAAGGATTTGAAAAAAGAGATTGTTATATAAGATGAAATTGGCGTGCGTGTGCGGGACTTAATTGAAGCATGTCAAGAATTATGATTTCGATGATTGTGAAAAACAAAGACTTTATTAAATGGGCAAATGGCGTTAAATCGATTACAAAACAAAGATCAGTGACATTAGAGCATGTTGAAAAATTGATTTTGATCTGGATAACAGGAAAATAGAAATAATAAATTGTTTAAGTTCTTTTTACTTATGTATTTTGATATTAAGCAGAGCTGAAATTATTTCATAAAACACAACTATAAATGTTTAAATATGTAAATAAATTATTATTTTTTTCATAGGAACGGATTTATCATTTTCCCTCTATTTCTTATAATAAAAATACGTTTGGTATACGTCCGAGTGTCTGGAACGGATTAAGGACGTATACCGAGGTACCACTATATATAAAACGAGCTTAACTAAAATGTGTTGTAAAAAAGTAACCTCAATGGTCATTTACAAGAATTTTAGGGTAATTATAAAAATGTTGCACTTACAAGTAAAAAGTCTCCACACCTTTCTGATTTCACAATGGCTTCAACAAGATCTAAAACTCTAAAAAAGAAAAATACAATATAAGCATATTTCAAGCATTTGAAGGTCTCACAGGTATTAGAACCCAAGTAATTTATTTCTAAAATGCTACACATTTATTCCATAAAAAAAAGCAAATCTGTATTAAGACAAGTTGCCATCAGTGAGTTCTGTACTTTAGTTTGACTCTAAATATAGTAGATTATTCAAAACAAAAATGTTTAAAATAATAATGTTCACTAATAAGCAAGTTTCAATTCCGCTGATGATAATGTGCAAAGATTGACCCATTTTAAATTAAGCATTTTATCAACTTAAATCTTAGACCAAAATACATACTTAATTCTGAAATTTGCTGTTTCTTTTCTCTTTTCTTCTCTTGCTTTTTTTCCACCACCTTTTTTCCTCTGCCTGAATACCTCAGCTAGCATATCATCTAGTTTGAACATGTCTGAATCACTTAGATCTGGCAATTCCTGAAAATATGTAATTTAAAAATTGAAGATGCTTTTAAGTTGTTATGACTTGGGAAAAATCTTTTAAAAAACTGTAGATTTACTGTTTAGTTTTAATACAAGTATATATCTTTTAAAACACTTTATTTTACACAACAGAAAGAAATATATTTTATTAAAATTCATAATTTATTGAAGCTGTCACCTCTTCATCTTCCCCGCTCTCATCATCGTCCACAGCTGCCTCACCCAAGGCTTGCTTCACAGATTGGCGAAAGTTTTCATCAACCTTTTCATCCTCTTCTTCATCATCCTCTTCCATGCCCTCCTCCTCCTCTGATTTGTCCTCATCACTCTCTTCCTCTGACGGTTCATCGGCTTCCTCATCCTCACTAGGATTTTCTTCATCATCATTTGGGTTTTCTTCACCATTGTCATCATCAGCTTCGACCAAAACACCACCAGCATCATCAGTACTGCTTTTTTTGGGAATCAGAACCTGTTAACAAATATTTTAAAATAATTTTGGCAGGGTAGTAATTTTATCATATGTAAAATCATATAATAAATAGATTAACTCGTCATCTCATGGAGAAAATAGAAGGCATGGTTCCCACTTCAAAACAAATTCCCTTTTTTTTAACCTCGAAAATCAAAATTCTTTACAAAGAAAAATGGGGCTTTGTTTTTGATATACATGTTTTGTTTTTTAAAAATGGTTTAATTTCATAATAATTTATTCAATATCTATACATGTACAGGTTCAAAAGAGTGAAATCATCATAAAACATACAAGGCTTACAATAAATAATGGTTTATAAATCATCAACTTCCCAATGACTTGACTTCCATACATTCATATCATCATACTAAGTATTAACAAATCATTTAACAAGAGACTTGTGCCCACCATTTTTCTTTACTTCCTTTGAATAGTTTTCCATGGTAGGGTAAATGTAATTAATTCATTTCTTACAATATTTATTTGCACTGATTTGCTTAAACATTTACAACTGAATTAGTCAATGAAAATGAGTGTGCAGTTGTACAAAAATCTGAGAGACTCCCCAAGAAGAGAAATAGATGCCTCAAAGCTATCATGAAAGATATGTAGCTTGAACCATCCACTGAAAAATTCCTTGTTTTCAATTATCCTTTACACCATTTTTAAAAATATGCCCCAATCAACATTTTGGCCATGCATTGATACAGGAACAAAACGGATGAGCCCAAAACTATTCACAACTTTTTCATCATAAGACTCCAACACAATGTAGGCACATGATGAGCCAATAAATCATCAAATAAATATGGCTGATTCTTTTTCATTTCCAGTAAAGAAAAATAATAGACAATACCACAACTTAACATGTACATGTACTTTATTTTAGCTGGCGCTATGCTCATTTATATTGCAAATGCACACGTAAAATTAGTTCCCATAAAATTAAACAATTACTGCAGTCAGTCATTCAGCTTATTATATTTGGACACAATCTTAACTGAAAATGAAGAAGTAGAGACTATATCTAAGTGTATGGTTGGTGTAGTTGAATTTGATGGTATCTTAGCAGCAAAAGCAGGTTTACTTTTAGTGAAAGTACAATACATTGGAAAGCAAGGGGAATTACAATTTCAAAAAGGGAAATTATGTCTAATTGTTAGCACATATGGCTTATTAAATAAATCAAAGATATTGGAGTACTTAAAAATTTCTTACAGCATAAAATAAATGTACCCCCAAAAAAACACCTTAAAAGTGTGCAACCTACTGCTGAAATAAGAGCGATGGCCCCAGGAGTCAAGTAGCTTGAAATAAAGCGAAACACTGTGGCAGTGATGACTCGTCCAAAGTGGGAGTTCAGGGACATGAGACTTAACAAAACCTCTGTAACCACTTCAACCCACGGTGGCTCTGCTGGTAGAAATGTTACATAGAATTTTTAATTAAGTGAGAAAAAAAGGTATTGGCAAAAATTACCAGCTATGTTGCTAAATGAAGTCTTGTAATAATCCTTTTTAAATGAAATATCACACAAATAGGATAGGTAACTGTATTTCATGTTTCTTAACAATAGGTTAGAATTCTTACCATCGTCATTCTTTTTCTTTTTTCCTTTACTTGCCTTCTCATAGCAAAGATAAATATCCTAAGAACAAAGGCAGACAAATAAAATTATAGATGTTTAACTGTAGACCAATTTAATTGAAAATAATTATACATAATTTTGAATTATGTGGCATTAGTACTAGGATTAGGAGCTGGGTTAGGACCCTATAAACATATTTCTAACCTGTAACAGTTCAACAGCCATTTTGTGGTCAGTAAAAAATTGAAATCCAAGGAATAAGAACAATAAAAGAAATGCAGAATTGTATGATGCTTCCTTGTCATTCTTTGCAACCTGTTAAAGGAAAATAGAAGAAATGTAATAAAAAATTTACCAGATGAGAATTTTTTTTTATAATCTTGACATTCTTCCACACATATCTGTAAATATAATATTCCTTTTTAACAAGCACTCAGGGGTGCCACTCACTGGAAGCTGTGAACCCTGAAATCCCCTTTTTTAAATTTCTTGAATCCTGAAATTTCTTTTATAAATCTTACAAACCCTGAAAATTTAAACGTAATGAAGTGCCACTGTAATTTTTATTTTCCAACCACTTAAATCCATTGTCACGTGTGTTTAACACTCTTTCCCATTTCGGCAATATTTTATTTCACATTCACAAAAAGTATTTTGAGAAAGTTTAAAGGAAAAATAAATTATATATAATATATATATTCTAGGCAATATGTAAAACACAAAAGAAACGTGCCTATTTTTATTTAGAGTATCTATAATATGGAATTCCCTTACAATAACTGACACTATTTCATATTATTTATATATTATATATAATAATTAAATAAATTATAATTATTTTGAATTTTATTTATTTCTTTCAAGTCATTTTTATTTTATGGGCATATTTTGAAATTACATGTAACTCAATATATTTATTACATAAACTATAGTTTATAATAGGTTCATAGTGTAATAATTATTATTGTCTATAGACTATAGGCCTTTATCTTGTACTTGTACTAATTAACTGTTTAACTTGTAAGAATATGAAAATGAATAGTCTTGAATAGTAAAATTTTGGTTTCGTTTAGACTTACAATATCTACTACTATTAAAACTATTGGATAATTACTTAAATTTAAAGTACTAAAAGAGAAGTAGCCGTGACAATTATTCTTCTTTAGTATTGCCAAAGCACTAAGTCCTTAAACTTAAATGTCCTTATTTAATTATAAATTTTTTTTTAAATATCACGGAAAATTTAATATTAATGTTTTTTCCAACCCAGTCAGTTGAGATGCAAACCGCAATCATTTTTTCTTCATGTTTCGATAATTTATGTATGCTAAAAAGAAAGTAGTTAAAGATGAGACATTTCTAGCAAACTCAACGGTCTAATTTTTACTAAAAGTAAGAAGAGGAAAAACTCCTAATGCCATGTTAGTGTTTATAAACCGTAAATGGGTAAAAGAGTAATCTGAAAGCACATATCAGGCGTAATCCATGACAAAATTTAATTATTTTTTTTAGAAAACTGACCTCAAGCACAAAATCCAACGAAATGCGATCCGTTCAATTATTTTGTCAAGCTTTTCCGTATATATTTTTATATGCGCAGAAGGATGCGTGATCACGCGACAACGAGATGCTAGCAAAAGGAAGGGAGAGGTCACGGTACCCGTCCCATTTATGCCCAGTCCGCATCTCTGACTTTTTTTTTAAAACCCAGAAGCCAAATTTGAAATACTAAACTCGCAAATCCGGGAAGAGCGAAATCAAAAACTGGCGAATCTGGGAAATAAAAAATATATTTAGCTTCACAAATCCGGAATAAACCGGAAAGGTGGCACCCCTTCAGGCACTTAACTAGAGATTTTAATGGTTAAAAAAATAATTTAATTTATGAAAAAATTCCAAAGATAATAATTATTATGGCTACTGCATGTGTACCTCTTTAATCTTTCTGATTATGGTAAAAAGTTTTGTCCATTCTGTTTTTATCTGGAACAGAGGAAAACTTTGGTAAACAAACAAAAAATAACAGATGAGATTATTATGTAATCCAACAATCTATTCAAATTTAGATTAAATTGATGCTACAACAGAGATACCTAATAATTTGATTAATGTCTCAATTCACCTCATTTGGCCATTCTTTTATAGGTTTCACAGACTCTGTTGTTAAAAGGGTCTGGAAAAAACAAAAAAAACAGTGACGCTGAGCACATAAAAAATAATTTATATACCATTTTATTAACTTATGCTGATCTTTTCTTTTTCTATAAATATAAATCCCTACAAAAGTCTTGTGTTGTGAGGTTTAAAGTATTTTAATCTCTCTGCAACATTTGATGTTAACACAAATTTTATTATTCTACTAGAGAATTAACAGGGAGCCAAAAGAATTATAATGCTAATATCAACTTTTTGTTATAGAGGAACAATAACACAGTTCATTATTTCTTAAATATGCAGAGATGAGCAAGTTTTAAAGTTAAACTATATGATGCTATACAGAATTGTTCCTAGACATCTTTGTACTTTTACAATTAAATATAAAAATCCCAACAAACCTGAACATATTCTGCCAGGTAATACATTAAATCAAGGTACGCAGAAAACTGTCCCCATCTACTCTGTTGATCTGTGGGTGAAAGAATCATAATCTGTTATAAAGAGCAACATAATTTAAGTCCAGCCCTTTCGGTTCACTTTATAAGCATTTTTTTTCTTCGCCTCAAAGAAGTGTATTCAGATAAACTTGTATCATACATACTTGTTTTGAGGGTGGATAGAACATCAAGGCATTTAAAGAATGCAGATTCACAAAGCTGTTGGTGCAAGTCTTCTGCTTTGAAGTTTATACATTTTTCACACTGTTGATTTAGAGATAAAAAGGAAAATAATAAAATCACTTTCAAAACACTTAACGTAAAACTAAATAATTTTTTTCCAAACTCACTTCTTTTGAATCAAATAGCATGCAGGGGAAAAATGAAGTTAAATAATAAGTCTTACATGTTGAATGCTCTTGGTCTTTTTATTCACTTGGAAAAAAGCTAGTCTGAGTAAAAATGTAAGTACTGTGGTCTGTATTTTATTGGTTGTAAGCTGTGAACTAGCAATGTGCTGCAGCTGCCGAACACAATACTCAAGCTGTTTATCTTGTTTGCCAGATTCTTTAGTTCTATAAATTAGTACAAAAGTTATTAAATACAATTATTAGTTCAAATTTTGAATTATTAAAAAAAATCCATCTATGCTGTCCTATGCAAACGTAAGAGCATATGGTAAATTGTCTCTATGTGTATGCAGTAGAAGGCCTTTGGGGCAAAGCATTCCTTTTTTGTTTGTGTTGTCTTTCAGATTTAATGACTGAATGATCACTTTAATTTTTTTTTAAAAACATTCTCATATACAGACAATGCATGTAGTCAATCTGTTTACATATTTTTAAAGCGTGAATCAGTAGTAAGTGCTATTACTTTTAATTTAAAAATAAAGTAGAGACCACTTACGCTACTGGCCACTCTTTCCCTTTTACGAAAGAGACTAGAAAGTCAACATATTTCTCTGCTTCAGGTTGAGACATCTGGAGATAAAGTTTAATTTCTACATTATGGATTATATCGCTGTTAGACTATGTTAATTATAATCCAATACATCGTTAAGGAGCTAATTTATTAAATTATACTCTTGAATTTTTAAAAATAAATACATAATTTAAAAACAAATATATTTAAAAAAAGAATAACTATAATTAAAGCTCTATTGAATTATGGCAGGTATTAATATTTTTCTAGATTATTGACAAACAAAGCAAAAAGTTTAAAAAATTTTTGAAAAACATTTAATTATAAAATTCTGCTAATTAACTTGAATTACTCACTAAGTCCAGGATTCTGGTGAAGTTGTTAGAGTTGAAATTAACTTTGATAGATTTTTTTTGATCTACTAGAGCAGCTTCTGATAACCATATCTTTTCTACAACATCATAGAGACTGTAGTTGGCTGACTTGAGTTTAGTGCAGAATTGCTCACACTGGTGTACAATAAGTCATTATCATCATATGTACCAATGTAATCATTAGGATGATGAGAATTGTTGTGTAAAAATCATAGAAGTTTTAAAGAAAGCCAAGTGGGTTCATAAACTAAGATTAGATGTCAATTAGTGACTTACGTCTAAAATATGCACAGGAAACAATACAAATTTCTTATTTTAATGAGTGGGACAATCCTGGTCAAACAAAAATATTTGCAAGCAAAGGATAAATAAAATAAATATTAACCGAAGTAAATCATAAGGCTTACCAAACTATCAGCAGCATCAGCAAGTGGATCATTTTTCTTGACGATTGAGTGAAACAGACATTTTGCTAGTTTGGGTGATAGCACAATCTCTAAAATCTGTGGAAGGAAAGCGTTTGCTACTTTTAGGAAGATACATTTTTGTTTCTATTTAACTCAAGCAACACCTGACAAATTTAGCCTTATACAATACCAGAAATAATGGCGTGACTGACTGACCTGTTCTACTTCAGCACTAGGTGATGTTAAAAGTTTAGAGGCAATCTGTAATGCCAAAAGTTGACGTTGTAACATGACATCTGTCCTTTTCTCTTGGAGCTGTTCTGTTAGTTTATCTGATGTTAATTTTTTTTAAATGAGAATAATTTATATCCCAGAAATACATGCTAAAAGAGTTTTTTTGTTTTGTTTTTGCTAAGCCTTTCTATATTATCTATGAACAAATGCTGAGATGATATTCAGATTTTTTTTTGGGTAAATGAAGAGAAAATACAAACTCACCCCCTAAACCTTTCCATATAGACAATACATCTCTCTCACTCTCCAACATTTTGGGCAAAATTTTTTCCAGAAGAATCTCTGACTTTTGAGGTGTGTCCTGTGAATGAAGACAGAGCAATGAATGTGGGCCACCACCAATATTTTTTTTTAAAATGCGTCTCTATTATGCCTGTCAACGGGTACCCAAGAACCTGTTGCTGTGAAATTACCCAGGTAGAAAAATTGAGCCCAGGTACCTGTGAAAATGTGGCTGCAATGTATATACAAACTGTGGCTCCTCTGTGTTCACATTGTGGCTCATGAACAATTTATCACATTAAAACATTTTGTTTGAAATATATGACATGAAATGCGTTTAACACGAAAAACGCTTAAAAGGAAGAATCTGCCAACGGGAATTTAAATACAGTCCCAACTTGAACTATAACGTATTTTGATACACCTTTTTTCTTTAAACATGAAACAAAAATTGTTTGACACAAAAAGATTTTGGTTCTTTGAATGAAAGAATGACAGGAAGCTAACTTGTCTTTGAAATAACCTGACAACTTTGAGTTACTGGTCCAATATTGTTTATCTACCTCCTCCCCACTTCTCCTTCCACTCCTTACCCCACCATACTTAAAAAACGACTGAAAAGATTTTCACTGTAATAACAAAAATAAATGTACATTGTTTTTGTTTTTTAAATCTGGACAAAAACAAAGGGTTGAAAATACTTTAGGCGACGTACAAAGCTACAAAGTCGTCAGTATTTAAAGTTAATAAATTAAATAGTTACTACCGCCACCTAGCAGACAATAACATTCAAGTTACTGGGCCTGTATGACCTGACTGAACATTATGTCATTAAAGTTCACAATTGTACGTTATTAGAAGCATACCGTTGGCTACTGTGTGAAATGAGGCGCATGAATGGTGGCTAGGTTGCATTGTATAGCGGTCATGGCGGCAAAAATTATGTGTTGTTTTGAATGGGTACCTGTTCAAAATTAGGATGGGTACCCGGGCAGCTTTTTTCAACAATATTGACAGCCCTAGTCTCTATTGACCTTAATAAATAAATTGTGAAAAAATATTTTACCAGTATTGTCCTCATAAGTCTTTCATCATTTTCCTCAGATAACAACGGATAACCCCAGTGTTTCATCAAGAACTTCTTTTTGGTCACTTTCTGAGAAAGAAAGAGTTCATCAAATAATGTGAAAAATAAAATAAATAAATTATTAAAATGTATCAAGTATCTATGGATACGTCTTACTAAATATCACACCCACTAAGATCAACATGAGGATTTAAAATCATCATCATTCAGATCCAGTGGGTCTGAATGATCATGTGCAGAGGCAGTATGTTGGTGTTTATCAGGCTTTATACAGTTGAGTTGTACGAGTCCTGTTTGCAGGAGAAAGATTACGACCTGATTTTGAGTTACAGGAAGTAGTTTATTTATCTCTATATAACCCATCTATTTAACTATTCCTCTTTTTTGATAGCTCTAATAATAGATTTCACAGGATTCAGTGATGTAGATATGTCTGGGTGCTTCCAGTTTTGAACATTTGTTTGCTGTTTTGTTTGTTAAACATCCTACTCAGAGGTTAAAATAGATGCATAACCTGTCATCTCATAAACTTCAGAATTTCAAGATGAAATGAAAAAAATCTCACAAAGATTATAAAAATCAAATTACAGCAGTTCAAAAATATATTTAATTCCAAAAAAAACAAAAAACAAAAAACAACAAAATTCACATAATGTGCTGTGGCTACTCACAGGAAATTTATCACGACATGTCATCAAAAGTGATAGTAGGTCTAATGTACATGAATTCCATCCCTCTTTTAGCTTGCTACTTATTTTTGGCCAAACATGTTCTTCAAAGAAACTTGAAGAAATCTGTCAAATAAGCATAATTTATTTCACTCAAGCAAAGAATAATAAAAGCATCCAATTTAAATAGACTAAATTTTAAGCATTTAAATAATTTTAGAATATGTGTAATTTGTCTGCTTTCAAACCAATTATTAAAATAAACTTTTTTTCAATAACAATAATAATTCTATCATTTATATAGTGCATTACCCCAGGAAGCAGCTCGGCTCACAGCGCTTCACATAAAAATAGTAACACATATATTTATAAATGCATTCAATGTAAAACATTTATATCCTAACTACAACATATAATGACTTGATGGTGCAGAGATAAGCTACATTTATCATTTAAAGAAATTTTTGACAGTTGTTAAATTAAGTTTGCAGAGATGTGTTTTTAATGCAATATTAATTCTAAGACACTTTTTAAATCCTTTATATTAACTCGTGGTGTCTGCGGCCGACCGACCGACCGACCTTGCTTGCTTGCTTGCTTGTCGCCACAATTTTTGATCGATTTTTAACCCACTTGCTCGCAAGATAGCGAGCTGAAATTTTGCAGGCAGTTTCGTACCGATGATAAAAACAATGTATCAAAATTTCAGATTGATCGCATGTACCGTAATTAAATTATTGATTTTTTAGATTATTTTATTTATTCCTATGTATCATGCTATTTTTTGAGATAGAGCGTCGCGGTGCGTATTATATTGAACAACCTTTCTGTCGCGCAATAAGGTGCGTATTTTATTGACAGCTCTTTTTATAAACATATTCCTGATCGGTGCGCATTATATTAAACACGTTTTACGACACAACTGCAATTTTGTATTTTTGGATGGTCTTGCGCTGCGTGTTATAATGAACAATCTTTTAATTACTTCTCGTACATAAAGGATTTATAGTCAAAAACTTGGTTTTTTACGGGTTTTTCTTATTTTAAAATATACTTTAAGAAATAGCTGCACATACCTGAGCTATCAGATCCTCGATAGTTCTGTTACAAACTGCTTTTAGATAGGATTTCTTATCAGACATCTTTAACAGCTCTTCTACTAGTGAACTCAGAGATTCACCACTTAGCTGCAAACAGAATAAAAAAGATCATTGGTTAATTCAAATACGAAATCTGTAATGACTACATCAATACTCTGCAACCTGTCGGTAAATGTTGCGCCACAATATTTATTGGTTATTTATCATCAACATATCTAACACTTATGACACATTTATTACAAATTTTTTGGACTGACCACCAAAAATAGTGGCCGACCCTTGGTAAAAAATATCATTTTTAAAGAAAGGTGGTCTATTCTTTATTACAGCCTTTATTTTATAAGTAAAAGACAAGATTTATAAATTTGTAATACAGCTCATGATGATTTGCTATTTAAAAAAAAACAACTTATTAATAAGTAGAGATTTCAAAAAAAAAGATGTACTTTTGAAACCTGTCAGTATAAAAATTCAAAAGCTTGTCATTAAGATTTTGGATTAAGCATGTTAAAAGTTTAACTAATTATTCAATTAATAAATTTAATTTTAAAAATTTCTTCTCCTACCTGTGTTAATCTTCCTGCTTGAATGAGTGTGGAGAATGCAAAGGCTCGTCCAAGGTAGATACCACCGACTTCCTATAAAATATATTCAATATACATGTAGTGTGTTTCATTGGTTTGAATATTATAAGGCTATTAAGGTGTTAACAAAATACAAATAAAATGTAAACAGAAGCATTTTTTGTCAAAGGGAGTAAAAATACTTAAATATATTTTAAAGTTCATATTTGCTTAAAGAAAATTATTAACTTCAATCAACATATGTTAATAGTTAGTTGTTTTTTTTTAAATATTAGTAAAACAAAGTAAAAACTAAATTCACTGAAAAATTATTTTTATTATTAAATAATAGAAAATAATAAGAGGAGACTCAATAGTACGGAAAACACATTATTTCCCGGCAAATGATATGAGAGAATAACAAATTAATATGGGCATATAAGAGTTTCATTTATAGATATGAAAGTGAAAGCAGGAAGGGAAAATTACTATACATAAAGTAAATTTTACAAAATAATATACAAAATAAATTACTAGAATAGTGGCACATTATAAAACATACTTTTTTTGTTTTCTTTTCATGGCCCTTAAGTTTGAGTTTATCACGAATAGTAGATAACACATCACTGGTATCAAGTTCAGCATACTGTCGCAAGAGCTGTTTAATATTTTTTTTTAAAATAATGTAAATAACATACAAAAATTACAATCTTCATTTAAATTACAGTATGCTAAGTTAATTCATTGGCTTATTTCAATTTATAAATGAAAATGACCCCCTTTACAGTCCATGACGGACTATGGGGCAAGTGATGTAGCGTTCCCAAGATTTTAGCCACCACTAACGAGCAGGGGAATGTGTGGCCAGCACAATGCCCCAGGGGCCTTGCCAGTACCTGGACTGGAACCCGCGTATCATCTACCTAAACCAAATCATCATCTACTGTTGATTTAATAGACATTTAAAAAGTGATTTAAAATTGGTTGGTCACTTTGGACAACAAAAAATCAAGGCCATAGGATTCAATAATTTAATCCTAAGCCATTAAATCATTAAGCCCTTAAATTAACAGGTTCTGTACATAAATGGTATACTTTTACATACAAATCCCTACTTTGATCTCAAATGTTCATTATATTATATATATTAAATATAAATTACCTGAGTAAGTGCAACTGAAAATCCAACTCTGGCAAACTTTCTACCTGAGCTAAGGCCTCTCACAAGTCTCTCTTGGCAGTATTTAAGAATTTTTTTTTCACATCTGCCTTTTAAAATAAAAGAATAAATTAAGTTACAATATTTATTTTTTTAAATTAAAATGTCAGCCTTTGATGAATATTTAAAAATTTTAAAACCCAGCAGCACTAGCACTTTCAATAACAACTCAGTAAAATGTAACATATGTAACATTGCCTTTCTTGTAACTGTAAAATGGTCTGCTTTTTCAACAAGGCTGCAATAATACAGTTAGAGGCATTTCATAAATTGGGACTTACTATTTTTTTAAAATTATATTTTCAACTAATTCACCTAAATATCATTGACAAAGTAATAATATATCATCACACATTTCTGTTCCCCCACCCAACCCCTGCCCAAATGACAATGAGTAATCTCCTTAGTGAATTACCTTCAATTTTCCCAGTCTACGTGCAAAATGCATATATGAATTAAAGGGGCCTTACACATTGGAATGTCTCTCCAGTATAATATTATAAATTATTTTAAACTTATACTTAAGTCCAGGCTACTGTCTTACATGACTCTCCCCATATTAACTCTAGCCTATTCAATGATTCAACATTATCATTGTATGTCTTCCCATAGGCTATAAACAAAGGCTCTCCAGTTCCAGGCATCCCGGTCCTGCGCTAGTCTCTCCACTGTCCCCAGCTGTGCCTACTTTTTTTCATTTCTGCCTCTAGTTCCCCTCTCCAAGACATTATGGGCCGACCTCTATTTTTCTCTTTCCCTGGGAGTTCAAAGTGAGAGTTTGTCTCATGATACTGGATATAATATAGGCTTTCTGAGGGTGTGGCGAATCCATTATTCCATCTCCCTCTGCGCTGGCAGATTAAATCTTCCACTGGTTCTTGTTGTGTGCGTTGGCAGAGGTACTCGGTGATGAGTTTGGGCCAGCGGATTCTGAGAACTAGCCTAATCGGATTATTTTCATTATCCACATGGGCATAGGTAACCCCTTGAATTGTTGGTCGCTGCCATTAATTACTGTTAATATTAACACCTGTCACTTAACTCACTGTCTGTTTAAGTAAAATCACATCTAAATTTCTAAATTCACTATTTAGTAAGTATTTGTAATTGATAGTAATTGTACGAATAGTAAATACTAGTAAATAGAGATATTTAGAATTAGAGCTAATTGGTGTATGCTAGGCCTATGCCTATATATTATATAACTATACTATATAACTAACAATCCCAACAAGCCATATTATAATAAATCTTATTATAACTATAGACTAGCAATAGCCTGCAACGTCATTTACATCCACATGAGTTTTAATTTTCATTCAATCATTCACTCACTTCAGCTTTTTCAATTAGTTGGCTCAATTTAATTGCTCCAGATACCCGTTGTTCATCAGTACCGTCCGAAAGTGTCCAAAATACGTCTAAAACTTCTTGTGGAGGTCTAAACGTAACAACTTTAGACACCTTTTTGGATCCCTTAGCCTTAGTTTTTGCTGTTGCTTCGGCTGGCATATTTATAACTATTTCTGTTTTTATTAATCAACTTTCGCTTCTACAATACACGTGCGATGTGTATTGGTTATTTGGTTTGTCTACAGCGGAAGTTTATATGAAAATTTACGCTTCACATAAAAGTCAAAATAATTTAGCGAAATAGTTATAGGAACAGGATACATTGACATTGGAAAAAAAAATTATTATAAATTAAAAAAATAAATAAATAAAGTACACCAATAATTTAAAATGAAAGAACTATTTCTTATATGGCGACAAAATTGCCAATGCACGAATAACATGTTCGTTGCACTCTGATGTTTAAAAACTCTATTAAATCAAAAAGTCTTCAATTTTTTAAAAAAAATTTTAAATTTATCTTTGTTGTAACACTTTTTCAAAAATTTCGGAAGACTGTCCCACAATTTTAGTGCCGCCTATTCAAAGGAGCGTAACGTACATAAAGAATTGGGGAAAAAAATAGAACACGATAATATAATTGTCATAATAAATTATAAAACCTATTGGAACTGATTTTTTAGGTTGTCTGGGCAAGCCAAGACCTTGCTACTTTCTTAAAAATTAAATGTCCAACGTCCAACCATTGACCAAATTCTTTAATTTTCAATATTTTTTTAAAAAATGTATTATGAGGGCCATTTAGTAGTACGGTACTCTAGTCTAGTTGTTGAGAAAACAATTTCTGACATTGAAAAAAAAATCTGTATAAATTGTTTTTTAAAATCCTGTATATTAACTCGTGGCGTCTGGTTGATTGTTCGATTGCTTGCTGAAAAAAACTTTGGATCGATTTTTAACACACTTCGCCGTATGCTAGCGAGCTGAAATTTTGCAGTCAGACTCATGCCGACGATAAAAATTGTCTATAAAAATTTCAGATCGATCGAATGAATTACTTAAATTAATGAATTTTTGTATTATCTCTATGTATCTCTATGTAGCATGTTAGTTTTTGTGCTAGAATGTCACAGTGCGTAACCTTTTTAATATTTTACTGTCGCGCGGTGCGGTGCACATTATATTATATTGACGATACTTAAAAAAATATATTTCCCATCTGTTAAATGTTAATTCAAATGTGTCGCGCGGTGCGCATTATATTAAACATGTTTTTATAAACCCCTTCCCGTGATGAAATCGAGCTGAAATTTAGCAGGCAGACTAGTAGTTTTTTTACTATAAATACTTTATATATGAGACATAACTAAAATTTTGGATTTTTGGATTGTCGAGCGATGCGTATTAGCCTATAATGAACATACTTTTAGTTATGTCTCGTAAATAAAGGATTTATAGTACAGTAATAAAAAACTGGGGTTTTTTTAACGGGTTTTAAAAAAAATTATTGTTTTATTTTATTTTAACATTTAAAATGTTGTATATTTTTTAAAAGATACATTAATTCAAGGTAGCCAATCCTTTTTAAAATTCCGCACCTCTTACTCCTTACTAATATTAATACGTGCAGTAATATTACTAACATTTGTACTCACTAAAAATCCCCTTTTCTCCTGCACTAACACGCCAGCAGAGTCAATATTGAGAATAAATTTATTCCAGAATATGGCACCCTCACACAACATGGGATGAATTTGTTGTTCTCGCTGACATGTTAAAACCTCATCCCGCACACTCTTCCCCTAGTCTTTATCAGAGGCGTCACTAGGGGTGTGTGGACTGCAACGGGTGACAACATCATGAGGGATGACACCAAAGTGTAAAATTCTGTATAATTCCCGCTATATGGCACTTGCTGACTCGGAGGAGGTCTATGGGGTAAGTTGTGATGGGCGACACCACGAGCTACTGCAATGGGTGACACCAACCCTAGTGACGCCTATGGTCTTTATTTATGTACTACTCTTTTCCACCTCTTTCTGGTCGATGGAGTCCTGGACAAAACACTGCAGCAAACTTTTATTTTCTTTTAATTTTCGTTTGTTTGTTTGCTGACGAAGGATTTTTGCCAAAACGTTCGTTGTTTTGGGCGTCCTGTCAGGCTTAAGAATACCCTTTTTTAATAATTAAAAAAATAATAATTTCTTCTTCTTTTCCCCCATAGCCAACTAATTCCGCATTGGAGTCTCAAAAGTGTGTCAAGATAAAGCATGCAAGTTGTGTGCCACTTAAACTTCAAACTTCTTGTAATCTTAATTAAAGAAAATAAATTTTCGTATCGAGAGACAATTATAGGGGCTCAAATATGTTTTTTGTTTAATTAACCTAATGGTGAGTTTGTGACAGTAGGCCTACACTGTACAATCCAAATTCGGATAACCTATTTCTTGCCTTGAGGACAATTTAATATTATATATTTTTTAAATAAATAAATAAAATGTATGACCCGAATGTCAAAAACGCATCCCCCCCCCCACACACACAACGTGACAAAGCATATATATATATATATATATATATATATAAGGGCTGCGGAAATTAACGATTAATTTCTTGATTAATCGTTAAAAAATTGTAACTGTTAAATTATTTTTTAGCGGGCACTAATGCCCTCGGTGAACATATTGTTATAAAAATTGTTTTATAAGTTATCTAATATGTTTTATTGCTAAGTTATGTTTAATTACTCTATCTTTTGTTTATATTAATTTGGTGTAAATATTATCTGTGTACTTTGTCAAGGCGAAGCCTTCTAGAAGCATAATAGAATGGGCTTCAAGTTTCCCAGGAAGCTTTAACATTCCTGATAAATCGAGAATGTTCATTATCTATCATATTCTTTCTTTTTTAACAAATTGTATAAATATGAGTTCAGCACTAGTGTTAAAAAAGAAATAGCTAAGGAGTTTGACGTATTTTCAGCATCGTGTTTACTTGTTGACATATAGACATATATGGTCGAGTGGCAGCGCGCTGGACTGGCGTACCGATGGTCACGGGTTCGAATCCATGTGAAGGCAAGGGCGTCCCTGAGTCACCCAGCTCCGAATGGGTACCTGACACTAGTTAGGCGGCTGGGTAATGCGTGGAACCCTCATAGCCGTGGCCTGTGAACGCTGCATCACTTGCCAACAGATCATCCGTCATGGTCTGTGGACGCAATTATCTTCTGCATAGAAGGAGCGTCTGTATAGATAAGATAAGATATAGACTGCTTTAAAATTATTACATTTTCAAGTCCACGTATTAAATTACTGTTAAACTTCAACTCGTGGGTTGTGTTGAATCTATTTCAGGTGAAGCTCACACGTAGACACACAACAATATGGAGTTTGGGATGATACAGTTATTAAATAAACCATTTTAATAACAATTTTCTAAACTTAATGCAACATTATGTCTGTGAAATTCAAGTTCTATGTACATTTCTAATGAAAACAATCTTAGTATGAGATTATATAAAAGCTGTTAATTGAAAGCTTCATAATCATATGAAACTACAGTATAACAATTATAATAATAATAATACTAATTACAACATAAACATTTTATAGAGAATGCCACTGATTGATGACATCAAAGTTCCTTTTTTTTTCCTTGAAAGAAAAAGAAGCATGTTGGTGATTGTAGTGTTGGTAGAGTCACAGACACCACATCCTGTTAGATTGATTCTGCTTCATTTTTAACAAGAATTTTTTTAATTCAAATTTTGAAAACCTGGGGAGTGGCTAAATAATCGTACAACTCTAGGAAACCTACTTGGTTAATGAAAAATGCAACTTGTTTTAAATGATGGCCCTTTGGTAACTTTAGAGACTTTGGATGATCCACAGATTATTTTCTTAGCTCCTTCTAAAAATCTTCAGGTTAGCAGGGAATAAACTTTGGTTTTAATTTTTTGTTTGTTTGTTTGCTAATTTTCGCACAAAAATTATCATTAGGAAAGTGAATATTGAAAAATTGTTGGGTACTGTATTTAGGGTAACTGTTATTACAATAGGTTGACAGTAATTTTAATTAAATGTATAAAAAAGTCTGACTTTGAAAAAAAAATTCTTTTCATTTGATGGCACAGAATAGCTCCGAAAAATAGTTGTATAAAGTAAGTGACTGATACAAGAAATACGATCAGTGCCTTGAATGTGGGGTAACATATACTTTGTGGCTACTGAGAATCCAATGAAAAGTAACACAATTTTCCATACACATCCAGGCCATTTTAAGTGAAAATTATGCAAATTATACAACAACATTTATTTATGTACATTTTACATAGGAAGATTAATTTATTCTAATAAAAACATAGAACTTATTGTTCTCAGCTGTCACCGGTAAATAAACACAACAATCACACAAATCCTATAGGGGATGTTGTGACTTCAAATCAAATTTTAAAAAAAAGTACATTAGTGAAGTTTAAAAAACATGGTGTATTTGCATATATATACATGTTAGATGAGATAACAGGATGGCCTATATGATAAGTAGCCTGGACACTACATCAAACATCATGTAAGGAACATTTGCTCTTCAGGTCTCTCTTCTGAATAGCTTTCAATTATTTTGGTTTCATGTATAACAGAAGTGCTATAAAAGGCAATGTAGATTAATTAAAGTCTGCTAAAATTAATTTATTATGCCACCAGATGTCTTAGATGCCCACAAGATATCTAAATTATAAGTAGCAGATATATAAAGAAAATAGTTCACCAACTGACATAACTAATATTCATTACTAGTCATCATGAGCTAAATCTGATGAATGCTAAATACCTGGAATGGGATAAAAACCAATTTAAAAGATGACATTTCTTGTTCCGGAAAGCTTTGAGCCAGGTTATCCCCCGGCTACAAATCAGTTTGCGGATTGACCTTCAGGGTGGTTCACACTCTAAGGACCATGAAGATAGGGCCCAATCAAATAAGGAGATCAGTTGCCAATAAAGCGCTTGGTTTGATAAGTTTTCCCTAAATTATAAACAGTGCTCCTGTAAACAACCTAATGAAAATCTAGGCAGTCATAAGACATTAATTTAATTGGGTTTCATAAAGGGTGTTGTGCTGATTTCACAAGCCTAGGACCACTGTGTCTCCTTGGGATATTTGAATTAAAAAAGCAGACAAAAGCAAATAGTTGAACTCCTTGTAGCTTGGGCAGTATTATTACAACACAATTATGCAGCACATAATCACAATACTTTACATATAACAGTGCAGTAAATTAATTACTTTTCTCCATACATTTTTGTGTGTGCTCCACTAGATAATTAAAATGTATTAATACGGTGATGAAACATCAGAATTACATCAGCAATATAGTGTTGACATAATGACAATCACAATTTGAACCTACATAGAGTGGTGCAGCTAAAGATAGTGTCACTCTGAGGCGGTCAAGCTTTTTGACAACCACTTCAAGAAAATAACTCTTCAGGTGGTCAAAACCCTGGCCCACAATTTAAGAAACTAAAAAGAGTCCACTGGTGAGGATTTCCTACACAACTCATAAATGCAATGCGCCTAAAAATTTAATTTATTAACATGTTCTTAACTATTGAAAAAAAACAAACAAAGACAGCTGTAAAAAGACACATCCTTTACGTCACAACACTGCAGCTGATTATGAGATATGCTGGCGAGCAGTTTGAAGTCCTTGGATGTGTCTGTTGATCTTTAACGCAGGGCCAAGCTTGAGGTTTAGGCCTTTAAGCACATCCGCTCGCTTTAAAAGTAAAAGTGCAACACCATCAATTTCCTAAATTCAGACAAAAGAAAATGCAGAAAAAATGTAAGCAAAAGTCGATATTCAGAAATCTCTCATTTCTAATTTAAAATGAACTAGACAATTTCATTTCTATTATTCCATACCACATTTTAAAGTGTTATTTTCAGTTAGTATTTCATTGCATGTCTTGAAATTGTAAAAGTGGATTACATTTAAAAAGATTTAAATAAATGGAATATGTACTATTTAGGCAATATCATACTTGAAAAACTTGGTTACTACTTTATTTCACATTACTTTTAGTTGTATTAAAGAGTTGCACTATGAAATATGTGATAGAATTAGAGTTCAAAATCAAGTGATTTGGGGCCGTCACGTGATTTTGGCAGATATTTCTCCCTCCTTCCCCCCCCCTCGTCACATATAGTCAAAAAAAGTTAGACCCCCCTCCAGTATGATGTCACAAAGCTTTGCTGCCCCCCCCCCACCCATGAAAGCCATTTTAAATTTAAAATGAGCATGTTTCAAATCACTTTTTTTGTCATTGAGTATGTATTTAGTGTTAGGCTGCACTCTAATATCGTAACACGAGTGAAGCCCATGTAAAACGTCTAGGGCTGTTAACGATTAATTTAAATTTAATCGTTAACTTTTGAAAAATTAACGATTAATTAATAGTTAATTTCGATTAAAGCCAAAAGTTATAATTTATGATGTCACAAGTAACACTTATTAAATGTTCTTGTTGAAAATCTAAATAACAATGGAATGTTCCTTTATATGTCATCTTTTAACCAACTACGCAAAAAGACAAGTGTGTTGACATTATTTAGTTCAAGTGATGAGCGGGTCTAATTGAAAATATAACCAGTCAAGCTGAACAATCATTCGAATGGAATTGAGGTAACTGGTATGCAAAAAACGGTCTTCAATGACATTATCGGATATCGGTTTTCATTAAGTTTCCACAATTGTAGAGGGTTAATGGGTTCAGGAACTTTAATCTCCATTTTGTAACGCAGTAATTCATCGGAAGTGCAGTCGTCATTTTCTGTCTCTGAGTCAGACTCTATTACTGACATTAGCTTAATACGCTTTTCATTTGGTTTGATAAGTAATCCAAGTGTTAGAACCATGGTAGGCAAACGATTTCTCACAATGGATACAATAAACTTTATCAACATTTTGAACATTTCTGTCAGTCAATAGTTTAAAAACAAAATGTTCGTGTAATCGTCAGGAAATTTTGAATTATTTATCGGTCGCTATTTTTTATTATTATTTTTTTTACTTCCAATAATTTTTAAGTGATGGGTCGATTGATCGTTAAAAAAATAATTCAATGGTTAAAATTTTTTAACGATTTATTGAGAAATTAATTGTTAATTTTGGCAGCCCTAAAAACATCATTAAATACATTGTAAGTATTCAAATATTTAAGTGGAACTTTTATTTAAAATTGCGCGTTTGATGTGATGTCACATTTCTTATACACCCCCCTCCCCCTGTCACAAATGATCGACCCCCCTCCCCCACTAGGCGCGTGACGTCATTTAAGGATGCTCCCTTATTGTAAAAATCACAAGGCTTCGAATTATTTTTTTTATTTATGAGGATAAAATGGTTCAAAATTCACAAAATCACCTCTCACTCCACATCCGGATAACCCAGTGAACATCATGTGTATGTGAATAACCGTCGCAAGAGTTGCCAGAAATGTAATTGTTTTATTGTCATCCCCCATACTGGTGTCCTTCTCCAGGTTTGAATTCAGAGTTTTTATTCTCATACACATGCCCCTTTCACCCATATTAAAATGTGTATATGTGCTGAGCATGAAAATGGACAAGAAGGGAGGGAATAATGAATAATTAATTTTGTCAATAAGTTACCTGCTCAAGGAAAACTTGAGCTTCTTCTGTGAATCCAGCTGAGGTCAAATAATCCACAACATCATTCACAGACCACCGTGAGGCATCCGGATAACGACCATCTCCGATATATTTTGGTGTCGTGGGAATATGATCGCCATTCCTGAAGATAACACAAATGTTAAACATAAACTTAAACCATCTAATCATTTGTCATTGAAGAGTATACATTTGTTAAAATTACTGCTTAACAATGCCCCGCAAATATTTTTCTGTGTTATTAATTTAGAGTTTTATGTAAGAAACAATATTAATGTGCTTCCCTTTACCAACCTGTTGAATTGTTAAGATTTAGAAAGCATTTACCATATTGAATTATACGCTATTAAATTTTTATTAGCAATGAGCTTTTACAATTTTTTTTTCTTGAACTATGAAACTCCTCTACAATAAATGTTATTTCACTTATAAATAAGACTTCGTACACCTAAAAATACACTTACATGAGATGTGATGGAACTGGTGACTCTGCAGGTGTAGGAGGGGCTGATTCTGCTAAGGGAAATATTAAAGTAGCTACTGTAAACAAAATCAAAGATAGAAAGAAAAAAAAAGATAAAATATTGTTTTTAAAATTGTATGTAAAATAATGCATGAATTTATTACTGCTTTGAGGTAGTTCTTTTTAGTTAAATGTCACTTACCATTAGCTACAGTGTGTCTGCTACCAATGCTAGCCATAAACTCACTTCTTTGAAGGGCCATGTTCTCCAAACGACATTCTGCACATTCCCAAGTGCCTGACATTTTGAAAAAAAAGAAGGAAAATAAACATAATAAAATTAATAAAATAAGATAAAGTATTTATATAATCTAAGTTTAGGTTATGTGAAGAGAAGTGATTTAATATAGTAATATATTACACATTTTGACATAGTCTTAAATATATTTCAAGTACAGGTAATGTTTTGTTTTTTATCAGTGCTTAATGATAAGTGCAAATCAAAAATCAAAATAGTAAATTGTATTTACATTTTTTATAATTCTAAAGGAAATATGGAACAAGGTGATAGATGCATTTTCATTGGATTTCTCAAGTATCAATATCAATTTAAATGTGTAAGGAATTCAATAAGTGACATATAAAGGAGTTATGGAGAATGGGTAAATAAAGCATTTTATTTTAAATTTTAAGCAGAACATAAGTCTAACCTGATGGTTTCTTATTAATGGGTGGCTGGTGACAGTTCATATGGTATCCTTTATCACAACCATCACAAAACAGCATGTGATCCTTTAAAAAAAAATGTTGGTTTGAAATGGAAATAAATACATACATGTAGATAAAATTAAAATACATGTACATGTATCTATAATCAAATATGATGTTTTTATTCCATTTAAGTTACCATTCTTTATTATTGGATTTATCCTAGAAGTCATTATTATTTCAAAAATATATCTTATTCGCAAGAATACACATTAAAAAATGTATTTCATGATCTTAATTACTGTAAAGAGGAAATAAATGCCCAAATTCCAGAGAAGCAAAAAAACTGGAGAAAAACCTTACCCATTTCAGTGCTTCCAAAGCACTGAAATGGAACCTGAGAAAATCAACAGGACAAGAAAGAACAAAATAAAAACCCGAAGATGAGATTTTAAGAAAAAAGTAACAAAGATTGGAAATGTTGGATAGTACAGATTAAAGGCTAGGGAAAAGAGTGGCATGGCTTCCCCAATTGTTGAATAGGCATTAAAAAAAATACAGAATACTCAAAATAGCAACCCCCCTAAAACATGAAAACTAACACTTACAGAGTCACCTGGATCTTGACATAAGCAACAAGTTTTACAATCCATACACTGCCACATACCGCGACTAGCTCTGGTCGCCAGCAAGCCATAATAGTTCATACATGTAGGATGGGCTGAAGTTAAAAATGCAAGATTAGACATAAACATCATAATCATAAACCATGCCATGGATTAGCTTAGGATGCATGGCATTATTAATAATCTCCCGTATAAACGTATGTATTACTACTATTAGTATCATTACTAATTGCAATGTAATGTATAAAATAAGATCACAGTTAACATAGAATAAACATTTTTAGTTAATTTTGCTTATACTTATACATAATAATAAAGAATTAAAATTAAAGACGTTTTTACTACAATAATTTTACTATACTTATACTGAATACTGATTTTGTGTAAGCCAAAGCCAAAGCTTTACTTTTACTTTTATCATTGAACATATTTTTTGTTTTAACTGAAAACTGAATGTGAAAGAAAATATGACATTTGTTTCTGAAAATGTATGATTGAAATTGACAAAAGGCTTAAGTCGGCAAAAGTTGCCAAAAGCCAAAATGGCAAATCAAAAGGTAAAGTTAAAGCCAGTAAAGGCAAAAGTTGTTAAAGAGACAAATTAAGCGACCGTTTCGGCAGGACGCCTTCATATTGCAGACCATACAATGGTGAAAAACAACACACAAACTTATGTCTCATGATTTAGATCTCAATAAAGTAATGAAGCTAATATCTATCAACATTTTCACTCACATAAAAACAAAATACAATGTACATCTATTAAATAAAATCAACAATTAAAAAAAAATCATGAAGTGGCTCCACCAAAACTTTTAAATTAAAAATCAGTACATCGTGGACTTGGTAATTTTAGTGCACGTACGCGTGGCTTGTATCGTCAATAATTTAAAAATGTTTATTTACGTAAGAAGTAATTAACTTTAAAATAACCATGTTGCAATACCCGACTTTGCAATTGTTCACATTTTCTATCTCATAAGTCAGGATTAAAGTCAGTAGGAATATTCAAAGCATAACTAACTCTGTGGCCAGAACTACAGCTTGCGTTTTGGAAGCCTCTTTCTAATATATTTTTGTTATCTTTTAACATTCAAAGAGATTAGAAATATTTTTGGGTGATTTCTTTTCAATTTTGTCCACTTTAAAATCCGAGACTCGCGTATGACGGTTCCATGTTCCAACAGTGATTTAACGAAATCACTGCGCTCTTCGATTAACATCAAACATTGTCTAGAAATTTATTGGAGATAATTATTTATGATTTAAAAATGTAGACAAAAGGTGATATAACTTGTAATACGTTATAAGCTGGATTTAAAAAATAAATTAGGTAAGACCCCTAAGCCGACGCCGCGCGCCGAATACGCCGCCGAATTTTCGTCCGCAAAAAATCCGCCTGAAAATATGCGACGCGCCGCATTAGCCTAACAGCTGATAAACTACTTCGCGTTTGTTTTATTCATGACAATTATAAACTGATATTCTAAGATTCTAAGTGCCTATCAGGTATTGAGTGGAATGCTTGCATGCACTGTATTAGTAGGACAGCATAGGGCCGTCCATAAAGTACGTCACGCTATTTTTGACCATTTTAACTCTCCACTTGCTCCTGTCACAAATCTTGGACACCCCCCCTTCCCTTAAGTACGTCACACTTTTCAAACAAAAATTATTTTTTTATTAACAAAATAATAATTTTTAAAAAAACGTAAAAAACAAGTTTTTGACAAAATCCTTTATGAAAGAGACGTAACTAAAAGAATGTTCATTATAATACACAGCGCAAGACCATCCAAAAAATACAAAATTGTAGTTGTGTCGTAAAACAGGTTTAATATAATGCGCACCGATCAGGAATATGTTTATAAAAAGTGTTGTCAATAAAATACGCACCTTATTGCGCGACAGAAAGGTTGTTCAATATAATACGCACCGCGACGCTCTATCTCAAAAAATAACATGATAACATATTGATTTGAAATTTTGATACATTGTTTTTATCATCGGTACGAAACTGCCTGCAAAATTTCAGCTCGCAAGCTTACGAGGAAGTGGGTTAAAAATTGATCCAAAGTTTTGGTGACAAGCAAGGGTGCAACCAGACACCACGAGTTAATATAAAGGATTTAAAAATTTAATATAAAACACCCTGACGTCACACATGGCCGGTCCCCTTCCCCCTTGTCACAAACTGTCACATTTTCTTACACCCCCTCCCCCCTCTGGAGCATGACGTACTTTATGGATGGCCCCATTTAAAACCTTTTTTAAATCCTTTATATTAACTCGTGGTGTCTGCTTGCTTGCACCCTTGAACCCTTGCACCCTTGCTTGTCGTCAAAACTTTGGATCAATTTTTAACCCACTTCCTCGTAAGCAAGCGAGCTGAAAATTTGCAGACAGTTTCGTACAGATGGTAAAAACAATGTATATAAATTTCAGATCGATCACATGTACCGTAATTGAATTATTGATTTTTTAGATTATTTTATTTATTCCTATGTATCATGTTATTTTTTGAGATAGAGTGTAAGGGTGCGCATTATATTGAACAACCTTTCTGTCTACAAAAAAAATGCCACAACACAAATGCACAAGGCAAGATCACACCCTTTCCACACACTAGAATACCCAACCAGCTCTAATTAAGCCCGCACCTTTATATATGCCAGTGCTCACCTCTAGCCGTGCAGTCCTTGCAGTGAAGCATCACCTCAAGTTGACCGCTGGGGTTGTGTGTGGTCAGCTCACAGATATCACAGGCGTGGTCTCCCGACGTGGAAGACCTTTTGCTCTCCGACTTACGGTGTTTCTTCTCTGACCCGCCATTGTGATGGTGAGCCAGATCACTAGTGAGGATCCTCTTCAACTGCAATGAAGTAATAGAAAAATGTCTATATATACTCAAATTATGAATTGAATTCCAGGAATAATTTCTAAATTTCTTATGAGAAGACGCATAACTCCCTGATACAGTGTTTTGTGGTCAGAAGTGTAGGACGTTATAAGTAGAGCAACCCCTCCCCCCACCCCAACCAAATGTGTTCCCACAACTAAATACCATCTGTCTCCCTCTTAATTGTCGTTATAAAGGCTCTCCCTCCTTAAAAAAATTGCCCCACGACCAAATTTCCTACAATCGTTAACAAACAAACAAACAACAAAAAAAAACCCACACACACACACTCTCTTGTAACAATAGATAGAGGCTGCAAGGAACAAAAAGCGGTATTATATTTCCAAGTAAACGATGATTTTCTTTCACTTTGCGAAAGACTTTAATAAGTGATCATCACGTACACATGCCCCTATTTCAAATAGCAACTTGACACCACTGAATTCTTTTCAGCAATGTTTTATCATTATCTCCTTCTTCACACAGGGCAAGATTAAAACTTAATGAGACTGTACAATTATAAAATAGTTGAATGACTCACAGAAGCTACCATTCTACTTCAAAACAAGTCATTTTGTTTTTAAAGGTGGACCTACTTAATTATATTATATAATTTTACGCCATGCAATACGATTTTTAAAAACTAATTTCGTTGCATTTAAGTACGCGCATTAAATACGGTTACCCATGTTAATAAGAAATGTAACCCTGTTTTATTTTTAGTCCCCACTTTATAAAGCTCATACGAGAGATTTCAGTTTAATTTTATTTTTGCACGAAAGAAAAATTTGAAGCGATTATAATCTGTGAATTATTCGATTTGTGTGCTTTTTAAAAACAGTGGACATTTGACACTTTAAAACGTCAGTTGGTTACAAATATTTTAATTTAAAACCCATAATAATCGTTTCGATGATCACTTAGTTTTTTCCAAGGAGTTCAAAAGTATATTCAGTATAGCGGTTGTAGATCAAGATCAGTGCTTCTCAAACTTTTTAGTATGGCGGACCGGCAGTAATGTTTCCATTGCAACAAGGACCGGTGCTCTGTTTTCCCTGTACTGACGTGGTAGCGAAATTTAATTTATTCTATTTTATTTGTTTCATATTACGTGCTTATTTCCGAAAAATTGACATATTCTATATATAGTAATAAGGCTTGCAAATGGAGGCTTATAACTATATTTTTCTGTCCTTTCTTGATAACTTCTGCGGACCGGTAGTGTGTGGCCAACGGACCGGCACCGATCCGCGGACCACCACTCTGAGAAGCACTTTTAGTGAACAAAATGTGGGTGAGACTGAGACTGCAATCAGGCTTATAGATGAGTAGATGGAATGGATAACATGTAAACAGAGAATGAGCTCACTCATACCCTGTTTACATGTTATCCATCTAATGAGACGCACTTTTGTAGATCATTGTAGAAAAAGCATTTTAAAATCCCGGGAAATAAAAACAAAATTTATTTAGGTGCTATTTTAAGAAGTATAGTATAACAGAAATTGTAATTTTAAATCTTTAAATATATTAATGACTTTAATATGCCCTGTAGGCTTTTAGACTTCTATAAATTTCGTTCAAATGTTAATTCTAAAGTAAAACTTAGCCCTATTTTTTTTTCAAGTATAGAAAAGAAAACAAGATCGCTACCCCTATATGACCTACTTTTGGTTCTTAAATCTCGGCCAGTTTTAAGAAAAAGTAACTCTTTGGGATCTTAGTTTGCGCATTTAAGAAGAAATCACAGCCTTCATTTCAATAAAAAAAAATTAAAAAATTAGGTTACAAGCGTATGACCTTGCGTTGTCATCTCCCGGGTTTTGTTTACTGTTTATCCCTGGGAAGAGTGATTAGTTACTCTCTCGTCTCGGTATTTATCCTGGTCTCCCTTAATAATAAATAGAGGTAAAAAAAAAGATTTTTTAAAAACTACGTTTTTTTTAAATAAGTGGACTAAAAAGAAGAAAATAATTTAAAGCTTATAAGTTCAAATACTTTCATTTAATATGACTAAAAACGCGGGGCGTGTGTTTGGTATACAAATTAAAGATTTATAATTTAGAAGGCAAAAGAGATATCCTTAAGTGAGAGAATGAATAACTGCAAAGGTAAAACCCCATATGCGCCAAATTTACCTCTATTTATTTTATTCTTTTTAGTTTAAGTGTATGCTATGGTGAGTTTTGTCGCTTCCTTTTGATTATTGAAGTATTGATTATGTTCAATATAATACACATTACTGATTATTGAAGTATTGATTATGTTCAATATAATACACATCGCGCGACAAATATTTACAGACTGAAACTGACTGAACTTCTCTTGCTGTAAACACGGGATGTGGTTATCGATGGCTGGGGTGAACTCCGGTGAACACCTTGATGTCAACAATAGCAGACGGATACAGATGCTATATAGAGATAAACTAAAAATGCATTAATTTAATTACGGTACATTATATCGATCTGAAATTTTGATACAATGTATTATGTCATCCAGGATCTATCTGTTGTAAAATTTTGATATCTCTAGGACCATCAGAAGTGGTTTAATTTTACGTTGCAAATTTTTGAAATTTTGAGGACAGGCAGGAACGAAAGCAAGTTAATAAAAACGTGGTAATAAAAATAATTGCAGTTAAAACCAAACTTTAAATTCGCCAATAAATTTTATTATCTAATTTTGCATGCATAATTTTGTTGTGTTTTTACCCGCAGGTACTTGTTACGAGCTGCTTCCATAAGATAATCAGCTTAATTATGACTTCAAAGCACACACAATGACAGTTATTTTTAAATCTCTTATATTAAATTCACCGCCGTCTCTGTCTTGGGGTCGCGGTCAGTCGGTCGGGAGGGCGGAAAAACAAAAGTAACAAATGACACACTTCACGTGACGCCATCGAGCTGAAATTTGGCACATAAACTCGTGTCACCTAACGGGTCATCGTATCAAAATTTTAGATCGATCGAACGAATCGTAATTAAATTAATGCGTTTTAAGTTTATCTCTATATAACATATGTAATTCAAATTCACGGTTTGTTATTGTTTTTCTTTCACATGCCATTTGATTTCACGCGTTGACGCCACCCGTCGATGTCCACACCCCCTCCCGTCCCTTCCACCGGTTTTAAAGCCAGGGGATATCACTCGGTGTCAGTCTGTAAATCTTTGTCGCGTTTAAATACAATCAATAATTTTAGTTATGTCTCATATATAAGGGATGTATAGTCAAAAACTTTGCTTTTACGGGTTTGTTTAATTATTTTTTTTTAAACGAAACCCTTAAGAAAATGCGCTCTAAAGTAACTGATTTAAATCACCCTAGCTTTTAAAGTAATTTAAAGGTCTTGACGTATGTTGAAAACAACTTATGAAGACACTCCCGTGCATGTTTTTAAAAATTGAGTTTTATTATTATTTTTTTCCAAGGGGTGGTGCTGGTGGCGGGAACTATTCTATAAGAGTGGAAAATTTCATGCTTATGGAATCTTTTGTTTCCCTAAATTGTGGTCGGAAAGAAACAATAACCTGAACATCTTTCTTATTCTGTCTTTATTTTTCCATTGTTCAATCTCCTGCGGAAATTTTCCCCTTCCTATCAACTAAATCAATTTCCCCGAGAAAAAAAAGGAAGATAATTCGATTAAAATTAGACACCTTTTTATTATTTTGTTTGAATTTGACCTATCTTCGTGTAGACTGGTTAGTTAATTATAGTTACTGTATTACTGCGCGTTCACATCTAATGGTGATATATTAATGTGTGATTTGAGGGTTGTGAAGAATTGAACCAATTGATTTATTATCTAGTTTTAATATATATATATATATATATATATATATATATAATATATATATATATATATATATATATATATATATATATATATAATATATATATATATATATATATATATATATATATATTTACTCTCAGCGCGTTATATAATAAAGTAAACTTGATGATCTTATTTCCTGAAGTCTTTTAAACATTACTTTGTTGTCCCTATAATTGCACGCCATTCAAGAGGGTCAGATTTATCACCACCCCCACACACACGCACAACACAAACACGAAAAAATATACCTGAGCTTCGCTGAAAATACCACCTTCAACCGAAAGATCTCCGTAGTAGGAAGTAGAAAACAGTGTCACTAAGAGCGGATCGTGTCACCCCCCCCACCCGCCCTCCTTTTTAGTGCAAATGCCGCATTTTACTACGCCCCTTTACTAATCGAGGCAATCATTTTGAGCGCTCTTGACCTAGTGGTCGGGACAAGTTTTATACACTCTGTACATTTTTTAAAAAAATGATGAAAACTAATGGCAACGACTAAAGACTGCATACTTAAACATACCTTCTCAATAGATATATATAACCAGAGCTGATCGGAACGCTATAAGCAATTTACATTTAAATAACGTTTTTTCTAGTGTAACGAAGCAGGTAACTAGCGGTATTAAGTTGAATAGCCTTCTAATCATCAACATTCAGACAACGAAACCAGCCCTGCCCCCCTTCCCCTCCCCCACCCCCCACACACACAATACGCTTTAGAGACCCGCGTTACCTTCATCATGTTTATAGCTTTAAGACGGCGTTTTTGCGCTAGTGCGATCGTAAATATTTACGACACTATCTCTTCGCCTCAAACAACAGTCACATTCATTTCACGTCGACAGAAACTGGGTATAATTTAAACAAATATAAAAAAAATATTCTCAATCATTTTAGGACGGCCTTGGTGACAATATAATGTCATCAACAACACCAGTCACCAGTTGTTTTTTTTCCTCAACTGGACTTTAATCTCTATCCTAAAAATATATGTTTTTTTTATTTGATTAGCCAGTCCAAGTCTTATAAGATTAACCATAACTAAAACGGGCGATGTTGCATAATTAAAATTATTTTAAAACATACATCGTTAAATTTAAGAGTTTTCCGGTGTTTGAAATATGTGTGAATGCAAATATTTAAAGTTAAAAGAGCAGCTCTTTTTTGGCCGTGGGAGTAATATACAAATTATTATTTTAACTCCATGCCGCCATTGTTTAATCCCCTTCGGCTTCGGCGATATCTCTCATCCAAGCTCATAGAATTCAACAATTGTTAGGCAAAGGTTTCCTAAGTTTCTTGACGAGTAATTTATTTTGAACCTACAATACATTTACACCGCTTTGAACTTTTAATTACTAAATGAGGACCAAAATATTATTTTTTATTTTGTTCCGTATCTTGTAAGTTATGTGTAACAATTGGATGAGTATGGATATGGAATTTTCAATTTTAGTAATTACTTAAAAAAAATAAAAATAAATAAATAAATAAATAAATAAAAACAGTAGCAACAACAAGGGAGTGGTTCAAAAAAACAACAAAAAAAAAGAACTCCGTTACAAGTAGAATATTGGGAGAGTCGTCAAATTATTAAATGACGTCTAAATAGCAATTTAATGAAAAATACATGTAAAGTAATAGACTCGAGAAGTGCAAATAAAAACACATTCATCAGACAAAGCACGTTTGTTTAAACTTGGGGAGGCACTGGTAGGCAACACGAACGCACACACACGAACACACTCAAATTGGCGCACAGCTACACCACGTACACACACAACGCGCGCACACTCACACACAGGCGGTTTTGATGTTGCTGTTGTGGTGGTGTTTGCTTTGAAAGTGTCAAACAAAGGAATTCACATAATGGAGTTCCTAAGATCGTGTTTTTACAGTTCGTGTTGTGAATAATAAAAAATAAAAATTCAACTGATTTGCACAAACATGCAATAAATAGGTCGGGCACTTAAATACGTTTTATTCCGAGCCACCCAGATATTATTATTATTTTTGTATATATTTTTTTGTACAATGATCCCTTGTGCCAATTTTTTATAAAAATATTGAAAGCTTTCATTAAGATTTTTTTTTGGCGCCTACCGAACTTAAGGGAAATGCAAATTTAATTTTTTTAAAAAGTGGAGGGCTGCGTTCGGTATTGTATTAAATGTAAATAAATAAGACTTTTTTAACGAACTGTTTTTCAATAATACATAATTAAAATGTAATCAATTCGAAGTATGTTTACTTCAAACAAAGGTGAAATATAGGCCATCGCAATTCACTGAAAGTATTACATTTGAAATTTGAAGCCAAAGTGATAAGAAACAATTTCCACTTTTTTAAATAAAAAAAAAGGGGGGGGGGCACCCGCCTTCCCCAAAGTTATTTTAATTTTTTTATAATAGATGAACGTTAAAACAAATAATTGCGTATCAACATGAATTGCTCAATTATGCCAGGCACAAAGAAACATTATTGAATCGATTATATAACGAGATAATGCAGCCAAATTTTAATCACAAATAATCAGTGTTTATTTTTTTATCAGAACGCACCTGTTACGGTGGTCCGGTACCTTTTTTTACAACATATTTTTCTTTTTTTTAATACCTGGAATGTTATTCTTACTGCTAGTTCAGGGTGTGTTAAATATGCGTTCCATTAAATTTTTTAAATAGAAAAAAGCACCGCTAGTAATAATACTTTCTATCTGTATCCCCGTCCCCACGTCTAAAAAAATCGTTTTAAATTTTATGAGACTAGAACACGTGCACATAGTTTGGTTTCTCCTCAATATAGCAGCGAATTAGGTAACCGACCTTCTGATCGCTCTGGGACTAAGATGGAGGAGCGGTTTAGCTATCACCAGAAATGAACAGGGTGCTTCATGAATAAAAACATTGGCTTTCTCATAAGTTCAACATGAGAAGATGACACTTAAATATTTTTTTTCTAAAATTAGACTGGCGTCAGACGATCTTATCTTATCTTATCTTATCTGTTTACAGACGCTCCTTCTATACAGAAGATTATTGCGTCCTACGCTTATCTATGGTTTGTGTTTAGTCCTGCATTTTTATTAGAGATTTAAATGTTGATAAAGTGTTGGTTTTCCTGGATTCTTCAGGCAACCCATTCCACGCCCGAATTCCGGACGGGAAAAAGGAAAACTTGTATGTGTTTGTTCTTGCATACGGAATAAGAAAGGTGTTTTTATCCTTATGTCTATCTGAGGGTTGTATTAAGTTATCTTTGTGTTGTATTTCTAAATTAGAATTAATTGCTTTATGTATGATTACTACTTTGCTCTTGGTTCTTCTATCCTCTAGTGTTTCAAGGTTTAATGATTTAACTAATGGTGTTACTCTTGTCAGTTTCGAATATTCTCCAGTAATGAATCTGGCAGCTCTTTTTTGAATTTGTTCTAGTTTATCAATGTTTTCTTTGGTGGATGGGTCCCATACAGAAGATGCATATTCTAGTGCAGGTCTCACCAAAGTGAGGTAGCATTTTAGTTTTATATCTCTATTACATTTGTTAAAGTTCCTTTTTATAAAGCCTAAGGTTTTGTTTGATTTTTTAATAACTTCATTGACATGGGGATTCCATGATAGTTTCTCATTTATTAAGACTCCTAAGTATTTTGCATCTTTAGTTTGGGTCAGTTCTTTTCCATGAATGTAATATTTTGAATTTATTTGTTTCTTTTTCTTTGTAACTCTTAACAGTTGACACTTTTCTGGATGGAAAGACATACTCCAGTTAGTTTCCCATTTTATCAATTCATCTAAGTCTTTTTGTAAAATTTTGCTATCTTGTTCTGATTTAATTGTTCTATAGATTATACAATCATCAGCAAATAGCCTAACTTTTGTACCTGTTGAGATGTTGTTGGGTAAATCATTTATATAAATTAAAAAGAGTAAGGGACCTAGCACAGTTCCTTGTGGAACTCCTGAGTTAACCTTTATTGGTGCAGATTTAGATCCATTAATTATTACAGTTTGCTCCCTGCCCAAAAGGAAGTCTTGGATCCAGTGATGTAAGGAACCTGAGATTCCAAAGTAGTTAAGTTTTTACGATGAACGTAAACCGATACCATTATTACCCCTCAAAAGTAAAAATAAAATTAATAAATAACTGGAGCTTTGGCCAGGGGACGTAAGGTCTACTACTCTGCGTGATTTAGATACAGTTCATACAGATGTACTGGGAAAAGCTAAGGCGTAACTTTCTGTAACACGACGGTGCATCTAGGTCAGCGCAGTCAATCGCTGCCGCTGTGCGTCGCGTGTCATTTAATCAAGGCGCTGGCCCCGAGTGTGTTGCTGACGCAGTATAAACCGCGCCACACGATGATAACTATGACACTTTCAATTCAATGGAACAACATGACACTCCGAATTTTCAAAGAAAAAAAAAGCAAACTTTTCATAATGATAAAAATAATCAAGTGACTTACAACGGGTAAAAAAAAAGTTTCAGTTAGGCTACATTATTATTATTATGCATAAAACATTTTTTTTCCTTCACTAACCGAGATACTCTATATTGATCGTTGATAAATTAAGTGTAAGGTATCAAAAGTGTTGAGAGGCTTGCGTGATGGCTGCGCAGCAATAAACGTTTTTTGTAAATTAAGACAACACACATTAAAAAAATACAAATAAAGTTATTCACCCCCCCCCCTTTTTTTTTCTTCCTTATTCCAGGAATACGGCCTATTTACTCTAGCACCCCTTTTCTTCTTTTAGAGTGTGTATGTGTTTCATAGTCGAGATAATATTCAAATCAAAAACGTTTAGTAAATGAATAAATTATAAACCCCGTTTATTATAATAATCCATTGTTTTTAGAACAATGAAAATGGAAGATCGGAATATCATTTAGAGAAAATAGGGCCGACATATCGGCCCAGGCATCGCCCGTGAAAGAGGAAAAGCTTGCTTCAGATTGTGAATGTCTCCCACATTTCTGTTTCATCTCACCATTTAAATGGCGGCTTCCATTGAATATTTAGAACACTCTGCCATGCTATATATATAGGATCTATTTGACCCAAAAACAAATATTTAAAAAAATGAAGTTCCTAAAAAGTCTTAAAAAGGATTGATTCTGCGATATAAAAATAGATTTACGCCTCACTATTGGAATACGCTTTACAGTTCTTCATATTGCATATTATTCTAATGTTCATTGGGGCCTATTAAGGTTTCAAAAATAAGAATTTTCAGCTTAACTCTTCAAGCTTTACTAATTTATTCTATGTTTAACACAAAAAAAAACCTTTCATGCATAAATTATTCAAATCAGGATATCTCATTTACATTTTTGAAAGATTATTCATTATGGCTCATTATTAGCGATCATATTATTTTTAAAAAAATCCTTTACAATTATATTTATGTTTCTAAATTAGGGAGTTTTAAAATTACTTGCCGAACCGAGGTAGAAGAGTGTCGCGGGTTCCATTCTCGGTGCTGGCATGGCCTCCGGGGCATTGTTCTGGCCACACAATCCCTTGCTCGTTAGTGTTTGGCTAAATAAAACTTGTGGACGCTACTTCACTTGCCCCATAGTCAGTCATGGACTGGAAAGGGGGTTATTTATATATTTTTTTGTTGTTGAAGTAAGTCAAGGGCTTTTAAAAAAAGGGCTCCGTCTTTTTGGTACTGGTAGCCCAAAAAGTCTCTGTCTCAAGTGCTTTTTGGGGGGGGGGTATACATGCATATCAATTAGGAATGCTGTACAGATGTGAGGGTCCTCCAATTGATTCCGCCCAAGATCACAACCAACTAACTACCATGGATATAACCGTTTAAACGCACAGACGGCGCGATCCTGTCTTCTAGTGAATCGTGTATTCGCCTTCCTGCCCACCAGCCTATTGGATTTCAACTTGAACATTCAATGAGTCCGACACGCTATTTCCTATTGAGTTTAAGCCCTTCCTGCAGGACCATCGCCTCCTTTAATCAGCTCCATTAAAACGATCCCCCCTCCCCCCACACACACAACCCATACTACACCTTTTTCTCCTCATCTGCTTTAACGTGACCGTTTCTTTCTTTCTTTGTTATTTAAAAAAAAATTTTTTTATACCTATGTAAAATTTCCGGGACGGCGTAATTCTTCATTCCATGCCCGTATGCTTGCGCCAATCCACCCCGCCCGCACACGGAAGTAGTACCCCGTGCCACCTCCAGCAACACTCTCGTTACGTAAGAAGTTTTAAAAGAAAACGTAGCGCTGAAAAGCCCCGGATGTGTATGCGCTATGTTGTCATCATCGATTACGGTTCGGGGAAAAAAATCAATTGGGGGTTTGTAAAGTATCGACCCTTGTATACGCCGACGATATACATACGCCATGCCTTCAAAACTTAGCTTCCAATCCTAGGCTGGGAAATGGACCAGTGCGTTATTTTATTGCTCGATTACACGACAATTAAAAAAGAATAGTTCAGTGTTTAATTTAGTGCCCAGGTGACCGAAAAACAACCATAAATAAAAATTTCGGGTTTCGGCAAAATAAAAAATAAAAATAAAAATAAAAACGTACCTTAATTTAATCGCTATCATCCTTATAAAGTATATTTTAATTCTATATTTTTATCGAAAATTTGCGATTCGTGCGTACTTCGTACAAGTTAACACTCGCGTTGATGAGGGTTAGGTCTGGTTTTTACACCGGGAACATTTGTGATTATTCTAAAACAATGTTACCTTATTTTATTTTAAAAAGATTATTCTTTAAAGAATACAAATTCTATCATCCAGAAAAAGCATCGACATACCTACATGTTTCGTTTACAATAAAAATGAAACTGTGTCCGTTTCAATTTTATGGGCAACAAAGTGGAAAGGAAAACAAATAATGATAAAAAAGTAAAACCTTATTTTATGATTACACCTCGAGCAAAGAGTACGCATAAACTTCGCAGATGAAACCATTAAAAACTAAAAGGCTAATTGTCATAATCAATTTACCAAGTTCCGTGGAAACAATTATACACCTTCCTTGCTTACAGCCTAGGGCCTAGACTGCTCGTTCAGCTGGCGGCGTACCGAAAGTCACGGGTTCGAATCCCTGAGAAGGCTAAGGGTGTCCCTGAGTCCACCCAGCTCCGAATGGGTACCTGACAATAGCTGGCTGGGCATTGTGCCACACAATCTCCTCCAAGCTGTGCCCTGTGGACGCTGCGTCAATTGCCAACAGACCGGCATGGCCTTTGTGTTCTTATCATAACGCAGGACGCAAGAATCCACTGCAATAAAACTTAGAATTAGAAGGAATGCCTGTATTGTTATAAAAAAATCCACAGGCTTAAATCCAAGGCTGGGAAACAGACATTAACCCAACGACTATAGATTATACGCCCCAGGTCTACAGGCATATCTTATATGTTACAGATGCTCTTTAATATAGAAGCTTATTGCGTTCTACGCTTATCCCGAGGCCTACGGTTCACCGACAAAACGGCCCCAAACAAAACGGCCCCGACAAACGGGCTCCGACATAACGGCCCTGGACTAATAGATGGACTAATAGTAAAAAATACAATCAAATATTATATTCGTATTTTTACTCAACGATTCAGTGTCAGGTTTAGTTCTTAAGAAACATTAATAATGACATCACAAGAATGAATTTAATAGCCCTTACTCGATATGGTACCAAGTCACGGTTGTTTGTTGACAAGAAGTAATATAACATCACAAGAAATAATTTTACAATTTTACCACTTTTTTAAAGCTTAAAAATAGTTAAAATGCAGTATTTAAAAAAAAACAACAGTTTGTATGGGGCCGTTTTGACCAGGGCCGTTATGTCGGGGCCGTTTTTTCCGAGGCCGTTTTGACGGGTCACCGAGGCCTACATACTCGACGCTTAAGGCCTACAAAACATTCTCCACAGGCCTACCAACTATAATAATACCTAATTTTTTTCGCTAACGTAAAAAGAAGAAAAAAAAGAGTATTTTATAGGTTTTAAAAGCAATCCAAATGTTTAACAGCTGTAGCTATAGCTTCAAAATTCATTACTCTCATTTCACTAATTCAAACCTCTTGTTAGTCAACAAATTTGATTTTTTAAAAAATATTAGAGAGCTCCTCACACGTCGAAGCTAGTTTGAGTATTTAAAAAAAAATTAATTAAATATTAAGATAAAACATTAACAGAGATATAAGTGTTTATTTGAAAATTAAAATCTATATGGCATGACAAGAAATATGACATTCTTGCTGTGTATGGCATAATGTTTAATATTTTAAAATAATTTGTATTTAACGTTATGATGCTAAAATTTAATTTGAAAAGAAAAATCATCAATTTAATTTTAAAAAATGTTTTAGACAAAAATAGTTTCCGCTGTAAGGCCTTTTTGGTTATTTGTATTGTTTATTTACTCCTGAATGCTTCAGGGAAGTATACCTGTAACGAAGTAAAAATAGCACCTAGACCTCGGCTCGTATTGTATTTACCCTAACCTTTAACCTCTTCCATGTTTACGTCATGTGGATGGTGGGTAGGAACACAAGGGAACTACTATAATACTGGGGACTACACTCGCTGCTATACACACGGCTATTTTCACAGCCGCGCTAACGGCTTTACTGACGGCGATCCTTACCAATAACATTAGCAAAACATTTCAATTCTAATTTCTATTCACCTCAGTCAACTAACCAAGTGGCGTAGCTAGGGGAGGGGAGGGAGAGTTCAAATTCAAAAGTGTCCGCGGGCCCCCACTTTAGGGGCGCCTCAAAGGAGTGTCTGACAATTTGTAAAAATTAAATATTACGCCACCACCATATATATACAGGGCCCACCCAAAGGGGTCATGCCCACCGGGCCCCCAAATCCCTAAAAATCCTACGCCACTGAACTAACCTAACCTAACTGTACGTTTGTGCGTAACCGTTATTAAATGTAGTGGCTCGCATTTAATACACTTTAGAAAGAAAAGAGAGAAAAGTATGACAAAAAAGAAAGTGTGTTCAACGATATTATTTGACACCAGAGGGGTTCTTACACTGTTTTCCCTGATCCCCGTACCACGTACAAACATAACAATTATTAACCTACACTCCTTTTAAAGAAAAATCCTTTATATTAACTCGTGGTGTCTGTTTGTTTGAGCTCTTGTTTGCTTGTCGCCAAAACTTTGGATCAATTTTTACCCACTTCCTCGTAAGCTCGCGAGCTGAAATTTTGCAGGCAGTTTCGTGCCGATGATAAAAACGATGTATCAAATTTCAGAGCGATCGCATGTACTGTAATTAAATTATTGAATTTTTAGATTATTTTATTTATCTCATGTTAAATTTTTTAGATAGAGTGTCGCGGTGCGTAAAATATTGAACGACCTTTCCTGTCGCGCAATAAGGTGCGTATTTTATTGACAACAATTTTTATAAACACATTTCCTGATCGGTACGCATTATATTAAACACGTTTTACGAGACATAGCTACAATTTTACACGCTTTTATTTAAGTCACACTGTTTGTACGTTGTATGTTGTATCCGTCAAATCTTGTAACGTAAAATTAAACCTTTTCTGATGATCCTAGAGATCTCAAAATTGTTTGTATTTTTGGATGGTCTTGCGCTGCGTATTATAATGAACATTCTTTTAGTTACGTCTCGTACATAAAGGATTTATAGTCAAAAACTTGTTTTTTAACGTTTTTTTTATAGTCTCTTTTAAATCTTATTAGTCTAAGGAAATAATTATTTTTTAAAAAAAATATCATCTGTCAGTGGTTAAAAGGAAAAACAAATGGGGAGGACTCGCTCGTGTGCTGTTACCAAATTAACAAAAATTCGGCTCATTTACTCAGTACAGTCTTAGATTACGCCAATTAAAATATGTGATTTTCGTCCATCCATCCATCCCCGTGGCGCTGCAGCCCATGTAGGGATTGGGCCTGCCTCACGACCTCCTTCCACTCAGTCCTTATCAACACCTTTCTTCTACAATATTGGATGCCCAGTTGTAGATCTTTCGCTACGTCATCCATCCATCTAAGACTAGTCCTTCCCTTGAGCTGTTTTCCTCTGGGATTTTGGTGGTGTACACTCTTTACTCCTCTATCATTTGACATTCTTTCTAGGTGTCCTGCCCAGCGCAGTCTGCCCTTTTTTTTATTTCTGCAACTATTGTGGTATCCTTATATAGATTGTATAGTTCATGGTTGGTTCTTATTCTCCATCCGAGCTCATCCTTTGTTGGTCCATATATTTTCCTGAGAACTCTCCTCTCCCATGTATTTAACAGTTTTTCTGCAGTTTTTGTTAAGGTCCAAGTTTCACATGCATATGTTACAGCTGGTCTGATGACTGTTTTATAAAGAGTTTTCTTTGTTTCCCTTGTAATATTTTTGTTTTTGAGGATTTTCTGACTACTAAAGTATGCTCTATTACCGGCTGATATTCTTTCTTTGATTTCTATTTTTAATTCATTCCTTTCATTTAGTAGTGATCCTAGGTATTTGAATTGATTTACGTTTTCAAAAGTCTGGTTCCTAATTTTAATGTCTTCACCTGTCATTTCTTCTCTTTCTAGGGTCATGTATTTTGTTTTTGGGTTGTTGACTTCCAGTCCTGCTTGCAGTGATGCATCTTCCAATTCATTGTATGACTTTGATATGTCTTTAGTACTTTTAGCAAGCAGGGCTATGTCATCAGCATATGCAATGTACTGGATGGGTTGGCTATAGAAAGTGCCAATAGCTTTTGTTTCTTGAGTTTCCCTTAGGAAGTATCCAGTTATTGTTCCTCGAGTGTCGATATTTATGTTTCTAATAACTCTTTCTAACGTTAAGTTAAAAAGCATACAAGATAGTGAGTCTCCCTGCCTTAGTCCTTGTCTAATCCTAAATTCCCTTGAGTATTCTCCTTAAACCTTAACTTTGCTTCTTGAGTTGTTTAACGTGACATATATCATTCTTGTCAGTTTGTTGGGTATGCCAAACTCCTGCAGCGTTTCATATAGATATTTCCTTTTGATGCTGTCATAGGCCATTTTATAATCTACACATAGTTGATGCACTGGGATGTTGTATTCATTGCATTTCTCTAATATGCATCTGATGGTGAAAATTTGATCAGTCGTTAATCTGTTTTGTCTGAATCCACATTGGTAGTCTCCTAATATTTCTTCAGCATATGGATGTAGTCTTTTGGCTATAAGTTTCGTCAGTATTTTGTAGGAAACGTTTAATAGGGAGATTCCTCTGTAATTTGTGCACTGAAGTTTGGATCTTTTCTTGTGTATTGGGGCTATTAAAGCCGTTTCCCATTCTGTTGGTATTTTCTCTTCTTGCCAGATTCTAGTTAAGAGATTATGTATCTGAATGTGTAGTTCTCCTCCATACTTAATAAGTTCATGTGATTTTTGTAAACACGAGATTTGTATTGATGGTCTCCTGGGGTTTTCCCAAAAGCGAGAAAACGGGGTTCCCCTTTGCTTATCTTAAGACAACGGGAAAAAAGATTAATTGCAACCCGGAATTTCAAAGGAATTAAAAAAAAATAATAAAAAATAAATGAATGAATAAAATATACTAAAACTTAAATAAATAAGTTAAAATACAAATTTTAAAATAAATCTAAAATGAAAAATAATATATTTATAAAACGCAGATACAATTTAAATCAGTATAAAAATAAATAAAGGTAAAAAGGATTTTTAAAAACCACGTTATTATATGTCGACTAAAAAGAAGAAAATAAGTTAAAACTTATAAGTCAAGTACTGTAATTCAATATGACTAAAAACGTTGGGCAAATAAAAAAATAAGGTAATAAAATTTAATATTCAACTTATAAATATTATATGTGTGACGAGGGGGATGGGGTGTTTAAGAAATGTGATGTGACATCAAAACGCGTAACTTTAAATAAAAGTTCCACTTAAATATTTGATTGCAATTTATTTAATGAAATTTTCAATGACTTGACACGTGTTAGATATTAGAGGGCAGGCAGTCTTACACTAAATACATATTTAAATGACAAAAAAGACAACTAATTTGCAACATGCTAATTTTCAATATAGAAAATACAGCTTTTTTTTTGTGTCAAAGATTTGTGACGTCATATTTGAGGGGTCTAAGTTTTTGTGACAAACTGTGTCGAGGAAAAAAGAGGGAGGTGGGTGTAAAAATCGGCCAAATTTGCGTGATGTCTTTTTTTATTTTTATATTAATCCGGCCCCCACATACTTTTACTTCATGGAATGCTTTACAAATCGTTTGGACAACCCAGCTCTAAGGGGTTCGCTTTGAAAATATCCAGATTTTAGAACTACAATTAACACTACACGGCAATAAGATTGACTGGCACATGGCAGCCAGGTGTAATTACGTTTACAGTAGGCGGCTCACGGAAAGTTGATTCTTCTCAATTGGGTTGGCTTACGGTTCCCTGAGGGGCCCATGGCTTATGAACTTACGGTTCCCTGAGGGACCCATGGCTTATGAGCTTACGTTCCCTGAGAGGCCCATGGCTCATGAACTTACGGACCCCTGAGGGGCCCATGGCTTATGAACTTACGGTTCCCTGAGGGGCCCATGGCTTACAAACTTACGGTTCCTTGAGGGACCCATGGCTTATGAACTTAAAAAATAAAATGGTATTAGGGAAAATACAGTTTTCATTTTAAACGTTAAACATTGTCGTAAAGTTTGAGATGTAATTTCAATCATGGCGTTAAATATTCCGATTAAAAATTATTTTGTAACGGTATTGAGAAACGTAGTATAGTTTGTATTAATTTTCATGAACCAAAATTAACTACATGTATTCATGTATCTTAAAGAGTTTTAAAAAAAAATTATTTATTTTTTTTCAAAAGGAGGTCTCGGATTATTTACTCTATTTAGAAATTATTATTTATGACTTGAAAACGTCCAAGAGCATTTGTAATACTGTCTAGTTTTACAGAATCTAACAATTCAGGGCTTTTAATTTTAACTTTAAACACTTTTCTTGATAATCTATAACTTGCGTTAAAATTTTTTTTAAAAAATCCAGAGATGCGGGTAAAAAAAAGAAAGAAATTATTTCAGCTTCTATCATTGTAGCTCCCCACCCCTCTATTTCCCCAACCCCAGACACACGCATCTAACTAACTGCGTTATTTTTACATCTATACCTGAAATATTAAAATATTCTATACTTACATGTGCACAAGTTAATAGTCTTATTTTTTATTACAATTACATTTAAATAAATATAGTCCTACATTTGGGAAATAACACTTATTGCTTACTTTCAAAATTGATTTAAATTTAAATGGGACACAATGTTCACAGAATACGCATACAAAATATTTAGAGAAAAATCTCATCGGAAAGTTATTTCTATAATAAAAACTTGAGCTCAAAACAAAAAGTCCCACAAGTTTACATATTTTAATATGCAAACTCTACAAATGTTATCAATATAATTCATAGCTATTAAAAGAATACTACCAGGAAGTAAATTACCAGAGCCTCCATCATAAATTCCTACGGAAAGTCACGGCTCAGTGTCTTTCTAATAGGTTAGTAACATTTAAACACATGATTATTTAAAAATAAAATAAAATCATTAAAAAAAACTGCACGTATTGATTTTAATAAATAACTTGGATAGCTTTTTTTGGATTTTTTTTATTAAATAAAAAATCTTTACTATTGCTTAGAGTTAGGAAGATTCCGCTTCGTAATCATTGAATGTTGTCATTATAGGTCAATATTTAAAAGAAAATTAATAAGAAGTTATTCCTTTTTTTAAAACAGAAAATTATAATTTCAGTTTTCAACAAAATGGTTTTGTTTAGCACCACAAGCCCAAAATGGCTGCCGACACGCCTACAGGCAAACAATTTGTCACGTTCAAAAAATTGCACCATACACTTTGAAAGCAGTCTCAAAACGAAAATGTTCAGTACAGCTCAAAATTACCCTGTAATTGTTCGATTGTTCGTTTTTTTTCCCGCTATAGAAACACAAAATATTAAAAGATTCGCAAGAGGTGTCGGGGTCAATGTTCCATTTACGCTGCGCGACAGCGCAGATATCTGACCGACGCCGCGCAGCAGTTTAGAATTAACGCGCAGAACTTTTTAAGAAGGATAATATAATATCAGTGTTTGTGGGGTGTACAATTTAACAAAAAAAGGATGCTGTGCAACTTCGCACATGAGGTTATTTTTATTTTGCACATGGTCCAACGAACATTGGCCGGGTAAAACCCGGGTTATGGAAGTAATAGTCATCGATATCGGTTAGGAGTTTGTGAAAACGTTTGTTAAATGTCAGTTTTGTTTTGGTCGGGTTATACAAGTTCGTTAAAAAAAGTGTTATGAGAAAACGATATGGGTTGGGGGGGGGTGGGGGTTATTGACGTTGCAATTTCTGCAGCTTTAAAAGAAAAAATCTTTTAGAGTGAAAATTTAAAGTTAGAGGCGTCAAGAGCAGTGTTAGCGTCAGTGTAGTGGTGTAGATAGTAGCGTTTGTGTCAATGTAGTTGTGTCAAGAGTATAACATTCATTGCCAGTGTATTTAGAATATAGATTAAAGTACAGTACGGCCGTTTCAATAAGGAATTAATAGTATTTTCAAACAAATGATTTTTTAAAATAAATTGCTTGCCGCCATCCAGCGTGGACAGAATTAAACATAAGAACAAAGTTTCCATCTTATAACAGGCAACACGAGGTAAACATAAGAACAAAGTTTCCATCTTATAACAGGCAACACGAGGTAAACATAAGAACAAAGTTTCCATCTTATAACAGGCAACACGAGGGAAACATAAGAACAAAGTTTCCATCTTATAACAGGCAACACGAGGTAAACATAAGAACAAAGTTTCCATCTTATAACAGGCAACACGAGGGAAACATAAGAACAAAGTTTCCATCTTATAACAGGCAACACAAGAACAAAGTTTCCATCTTATAACAGGCAACACGAGGTAAACATAAGAACAAAGTTTCCATCCTATAACAGGCAACACGAGGAGCTTGCGAGAGTTTGTTCATTGTAAACTCGCTCCTAGTAAAGAAGGTCGCCTCACGTACGTTCTTTGTTGAGGCGATGGATCGCGAGTTCTTCATATACCAAAGAACGCCGTGAAATCAATGTTTATTTTGAAGATACTGAAGCAACTCATTTTTTTCTTTCATGGAGACTACCACCACCACCACCACCACCATCCCCGCCCTCTGGAAGCTGGTCATGGTCTCGCAAAATTTCCGTGACGGACGATGTAAAAATAAATTAATCGATAATTTGCCCCTTCACCAAACGCGGTCTCTCGCCTCACAAAGTGAAATTATAAATGTATCTGCACGCACTTTTTTTTCTCTGTCAAAATATTCGTTGCATGCTAATAAGGGATGTGTGGGTAGGAGAAGAGGTGGGGGAGGGGAAGAGGTGGGGGAGGGGAAGAGGTGGGGGAGGGGAAGAGGAGGTTCGGGGGGGGGGTTAAATACGATTTTATTTAGGAATATGTTAAATAAAAGTAATTTCTCGTGCACGTACCTTACCAAGCATTGGTCGGATGCATTCTTATGGTGTTGTGTTTTTTTCTCTTTCCGAGGGGAAGCTACTTTTTAATGTTGATTTCAATTTTTTAAAAATAAACATCATTAAACCAATAAATTCTCCTTCATCTACGTTGATATTTTGTATATCGATCAATCCCCTTCCCCTTTTGTCCCCCCCCCCACACACACGCACATACACACACGAACACTCGCACGTGACATATTTCGGTCTTCGGACTGACCTTTAAATCCGAGCCACGCAAATAAACTGCGTTATGTTTTTTTTCCAACACTAAGTTGCACGAGGAACACCCAGGTATGTGGCCATTATTCGGATACGTAGACTCTGATGACGCTGTTAAACTTTTCAAATGGGAACAGCTTTCGATTTCTCTTTGAAATTAAAAGTGAAGTGTTTTAGCTTAAAATACTTTCTTAAACGTTTCAGAATGTTCCTAATATCAGCGAGATCGATATCCGTTGTTGTAGTTGAGCTGGTCTTATCGAAAATGTGGTTCCGTGTGGTTGAGTTTAAGAAATTTCTTGAGTTTTTGACCACACGAGGATTAAGCTTTAAGTGAATTTAAATTTTAAGTTTTTGAAGATATCCTTGTTGTTTCATCTTCCAATTGGGTAATTTCAGAGAGTTAGCGTAATCTGCTACTAGGGTCTATTTCAGAGTCTAACGTCTCTCGTCTATCCCATGGAGTCTGTCATGGGGGTCTATCTCAGAGTCTCTCTAACGTCTCTCGTCTATCCCATGGAGTCTTTCATGGGGGTCTATCTCAATGGGGGTCTATCTCAAGGGGTCTATCTCAAGGGGGTCTATCTCACGTAGTCTATCTCATAGGGTCTATCTCATGGGGTCGATCTCATAAGGTCTATCTAATGGGGTATGTCTTATGGGGTCTTTTTTCAAGGGGTCTATCTTATGGGGTCTATCTCATTGATTCTAACTAATCGGATCTATCTTACTGGATCCCATACGATTCTTTTTAAAAATAAGCACACGACTTCCCGGGAAAATGTTCCATCTTGGAAAAACCAGTTACAAACTTTTTTTTAAAAATCGGAGATCTTAATAAATGTTGGAAATTGTTAGCGAGGACCAGTCATGAATTTTTTTTAGTTGACTTGGGGAATTATTAATCTCAGTAAAGCTTCAGTGCACATGTTCTCAATCCTGATCAAGTTACGATCAAATTCTCAATGACGTAAGCTAATTGAAACTCACTGCATATTTGAGAAATGTGTCTGTAAGTTGACAATATATTATTGAAAAGGAAACCAGTTTGACGCTTTAAAAACAACAATATAAATTATATTACACTAATATATAATGCTATTGCTGGTATATGTCATGTGGAAATTGCAACTTTGAAATTAACACAATTAAATAAAGGAAAAATATTTAAAAATGACAACTACTCTCAGATTTTTGTTAGAGCCGGCGGCTCCACACAAATCAGTTCTCAACCTCATTTGAAATCATGTCTCACAGGCCTGTGTTCTAGGAACTAGATTAGCGCAAGATGTTCGTCTACTTAAATAGTAAGTGATTAAAAAAAAATAAACATAGTAAAAATAATATATTTAGTAACATTCCCAAATGTAAATATATATATATATATATATATATATATAATATATATATATATATATATATATATATATATATATATATATATATATATATATATATATATACTGTGTACAGTCAAACCTCTCATAACGAGCACCTCTAATAACGAGATTTTCGCATAACGAGCACCATTTTTTTTGAAAAAGTTGCTTCCTTAACGAGCGAAGATACCTATAACGAGTGATGCAGAAAGGGAAAATCCCTTTTTCCTGGAAATTCATTAGTTAACCGGCACTTCCGCCATGATGTATTATTCTGTATTAAGCACTCGGTCTGTTAGCGCAATGTTTTCGTGTGTGATCAACTGTTTTTACACATTTTGTATTCAGACAGTATTCGTAATTTTTATTTATGTGCAAAGTGTAAAAGTCTGTGCTAAAATGTATTCGAAAAAAAACAACAACAAAAGATGACAATTATAAGAAAAATAGCTGTTGAAATGAAACGAAAAACCATTGAAAAAAAAAGAAAAGGTGGCTAATCTAGCGCGCAAATACAATCGGAAACATCAACGATCTGCACTATTCTCAAGAAAAATTAAGGAGATGGATGCTTCAAATGGAGTGTCAAGAATGTCTAGGAAACGGTTACGACTTATTTTCGTCAAATTTTGAAGCGTCGGCAAAAACAAATGTCTTCTAGTTAAAAAGGAATAATCATTTGTCATAAATTCACATTTTTGTTTTAAGTTTTTTTGTTTCAAATCTAAATTATATTCTACTTGTTTCACTCTTTAACAATTCATAAGTAATTTTATTTGAATAAATGTTAATATTTTTTTTTGAAAAATCAGTATTTTATTTCAGCATGGAGCGGATTATCGTATTTTATATTGATTTGTATGGGAAAAGTTGTTTTGTATAATATAACGAGTGTTTCACTTAACGAGTAAGACTCTAGAACGAATTAATCTCGTTATAAGAGGTTTGACTGTATATATATATATATTTAATTTATGTAAATAAACCTTGTTATAAATAGTATACCTCTAAATATTAAGCGACTGGTTCCGTCCAGATTTAGTGACATGTACAAAGTTCAAACAGCGGTGACGTTTTCTATACAGGAGGCAAAACTTTGCTTAGCGTGGATTATGTTACATTGTACCCAGAGGCGTCACTAGGGTTGGTGTCACCCGGGGCGGTAGCTCATGGTGTCACCCCTTCACACTGAAGGGGCCGTCCATAAATGACGTCACGTGAGGATGCCAATTTTTAACCCCACCATCCCCCAGCTTCATACTTATACCCCCACCCCCTCTTCACGATATGACGTCACAAAGCTTTGACACCCCCCAAGCCGTATTTTCTAAATAAAAATTAGCATGTTTGCAAATTAATTTTGTCATTTAAATATGTATTTAGGGTAAGTCTGCGCTCTGATGTCGTAACACGCGTGAAGCCATCGAAAACGTCATTAAATAAACGGTAAACAAATCAAATATTTAAGTGGAACTTTTATTTAAAGTTGCGCGTTTTTTATGTGACGTCACATTTTTAACCCCACCCCCTCGTCACACATCGTCACTGATGCGTGACCCCCACACCCTATTAGGATTAAAAGGGGGATGCTGAACGGGCTAAAGCCAGGGGCCACCAATAATTTAAGGTACTCCAAACTTATTATAGTGTATAATAAAGATGCAGGCAAATGTTTGTATGAATCCCTGAAAATTCCTTGGACATTCATACGGCAATCCTGCAAATATGAGTAGGAAGTATAAGGGAAACTAGGCTATTCTTCGTGAGAAGTGCAGTGTTGCTCATTATGTGCCGTGCACAGCTCATTCCCTTAATTTGGTTGGGAAAAGTGCAGCAGGTTGTCCTGATGCAGTCAGATTTTCTTTCTTCTGCAAAATCTTTATATCCGGCTTGTTGCATCTACTCATCGTTGACAGGTACTTTAAAAACACATGAAATTGATACATGTTAACACAGCCTTGTGTGACACAAGATGGTCAGCCTGACATGATGCAGTAAGGTCTGTTAATAACTTATACCATGCGAGTATCGCAGCACTGGAAGAATTAGCAAACAAACGAAAATCAGCCACGTGACTGTCTACTTGAAGCAGAAGGATTTCAAAAGGAACTTGAACAACTGGAAGTCGCTATTTTACTTGAAATTCGGGAAACAATTTTAGAAAGGAAGTCTCTCATTGAGTTTGTTAAAAGACAGCATTCTTAATTTGATTCCTATGAAGACAAAGGAAAGGACAAGTCCATGGTAAAAAAGAGTATGAACAATCTTCAATGCTATCAACAAAAGAAAGATTTAAAAAAAGGGCGTCAGTTTGATAAAGGGACATCACCATAACAGTATTCTCCCCGAGACAAAAGTTTCAAGGTTGAGGTATTTCTGGTAATCATTGACAAAATTTTATTGAGCCCTACAACATCGGCTAGGCCCATGTAAAGACATCCATGAGAAATTTGGCTTTCTTACAAACCTATCTGAGCTCAGCAACTTTGCTATCCGATGGGCAGCAGCCAAGATAATGGAAGAATATTGAAGTGATTTCGAAGACTGCTTACCTTCAGAATTAGTCCGATTTTTCAAACCTCTTAAAAAAAGTTATTGTCCAGGCTCAGGGTAAGGAAAAGGAAGTACCCCAATGCCAGACTCAAAACACGTGCACAGAGAGCTAAACATTTTGCTGATTTTGAATGATCTAAATTTCACACAGCTCTTTACAAATGTACACATCGCACTTCTCATCTATCTCTCAATGATGACATCAAACTGCAACTGAGAGCAATACTTTTCAAAGTTGAAAAGAATATCAAATGAGTTAGAATTTGCATGGGACAACAAAGACTGAAAACGCTCTCTCTAATGAGCATTGAAAAGGAACTTACTTGTAAGCTTTCTTAGCTTTACTGACTTGATTGATAACTTCACCATGAGAAAAATTCGCAAACGAAAGTTGTAGGTTCAAATAATAATAATACACATTTTTCAATATTTTTTAAAATTTCAACTAGAGAAAACAATTCGTTACTCCATGAAAAAAAATATTTTAAAAAAAATTTAAAAAATACGGAACAACGCGTAATATTATTCTTTATGGGGGGAGTGTTCGTAACCACGAAACAGCGTAAGTCGGGATGGGGCCGTCGTAACCGGGGGACTACCTGTAAATAAGCATGCATATCACGCCTTTAATAAATATATATAAAACAAAATATTAACTCAAAGACATTGAATTAATAATTTTCGTCTAGAAAAAACATCAACAAAGAAAACCCATCTTTTGATTTTTTTCGGGGGGATAAAAATCTTATCCCCCCCCCACACCCCACTGTGGAGGGGGGGGAATCGTGAGGTGGGATTCGTCCATGCTGTCGATGTGTCAAAGCCCAAATAGCTTTATATCTTTTAAAACATAAGACACTGCCTCTTTCATGTCCAGCCTTTTTTAAAGATCTCTCAGCTGCTACGTTTCTTTTCTTTTTTTCCCTAATTCGTTTTAATGTTGTTTGTGTGTTGGGACTGTTTTATTATTGCAAGTTAACTGATATTTTTTAATAAAAAGTTTTCGCGTTTAACGTATTTCTTTGTATTTCTTAATTTCTTTCTAGATGAAAAAAATGTGTCTCCATTTTGTGTACGACATAAAATCGTACACAGTAAAATTTTAGGCTCGGGTGTCACCCCCTGATGGGTGTCACCCGGGGCGGCCCGCCCCCCTCGCCCCCCCTAGTGACGCCACTGATTGTACCTAGATACTAGATATCATGTATACCTAGACACTATATATCATGTATACCTAGATGCCTCAGTATAAAATAAAGGAACTTGTTACACGTTACAAGTGCAACCTCCTCGCGTTAACGTTGCCGTCTTTTGTTAGTCACTGATCGACTTACAGCCATAAGAATAATATCGTCCAAAGTTTAATTCATTTTATACCATATTTTTAATCTTATCAGCTGTAGCCAGGGTTGAGAGAAAATAACGCTGAAGTTTTTCAGGGATAAGCAAAGCTGCGGAAAATGAGTAATCCTATAAGTGACTAACTGAGTAACAGAGAGACAGGGAGAGAGAGACAAGGAAAGAGAGAGAGAGAGAGAGAGAGAGAGAGAGAGAGAGAGAGAGAGAGAGAGAGAGAGAGAGAGAGAGAGAGAGAGAGAGAGAGAGAGAGAGAGAGAGAGAGATGGCTTCTGAAGAATTTTTTCCTTTTTAATGAAAGAAGAAAAAAAAACACTATTCTCCGACGTCACAAGAATTAACTTTAAAACTAAAGTTTACAAGGACACCGCTGGGAGAATAACACCCACTGAGATTAGAAAAAAATAGTGCTAAACTTAAAACAGATACAAGTTTAAGAATATCACTGCACGACCTACATTTTATCAAGCTAGAATTTCTATAGAAGTCAACCGTTAGTTATTTGAAGAATTTTTTTTATTAATTTTGCTGCACTTCAAATATACTGGTCAGCTCGATCACAGTTGAACGTACATGTCATCAGATGGGCTAACAAAGTATTTTATGTCCGAGCCAAAATCAATTTTACATTTCTAAGAAAGACTTAAAAAAAATATTAACATAAAATACATTTACAATTTTCGCTGGGAGGTCATTGGAACAACTATATAAAATGTGCTTAAAATATGTTTTTTTTAAAAATAAGTCAAGGGTAGAGAAGGGTCATTACTTTCCTCAACAAATGTTTGCAGCTATTCAAAAGAGTTGAAAAAATGGTTTGGGGACCTGTGTTCTAAACCAGCGATCTGATCTCGTATTTCCATCGCCCTGACACAACGCGGCAGCGACCACTTTAAAAAAAAATACCGGGAGAAGAGTGCAGACCCCGAGGAGCAATGGTGCGGCAACCATTTTGTTTTTAGGAGCACTGGCAAACAACAAAGAAGTTTTAAATATAGAAAGCCAACGAGCAAGTCCGACAACTGTGGCCTTTCAAATTAAAAACAAAACACTGGGAACTAAATTCCGAACGAATAAAGGCGATTCCAAGACTTGAGGAAGGGCGTAATCGTAAATTAGTGAGGACGAATCAGATCTTCTGCGGCACTGCCCCCACCCAAACGCCTCTTCCGAATCCTCATTTTGACAGCTACATGTAACTCCAAGGGAGGGATCGTTGGCTCTTTTTAACTTTAAAAAAAAACGACAAACATGTTTTGGTTTTACTGTTAATATTTTCATATTACAAAAAATAAATGCTACATATTTTCTAATTCTTTATTCCTTGTGTGGGGGGAGGGGGTGTGATTGAAAATAAAAAAAAGGGGAGGGTCTATTCTTTGTGGACTGGAGCTTCTATTCCATTTTAGCTGTAACAAATTGTCATCTCATTTTCTCATCTCTCTGTGCGTAGTTCAACTTGAGATTTCTCCCCTACCCCCCACCCCGACACCTTTAAAGGGCCGTCCATAAATGACGCCACGCGATTTTGGCCGATTTTTAACCCCACCCTCCCCCTTCGTCACAAAAACTTAGACCCCACTACAATATGACGTAACAAAGCCGTGGAAACCGCCCCCGCCCCTAAAAGTGGTATTGTCTATTTGAAAATGAGCCCGTTTTAAACATCTTTAATGTTATTTCAGTATGTATTTAGTGTAAGGCTGCACTCTAATATCGCAAGACGCGTGAATCCATGCAAAACGTCACAAAATAAAATAATAAGAAATCGAATATTTAAGTGGAACTTTGATTTAGAAAAGCGTGTTTTGACGTGACGCCACAATTCTTAAACTCCCCCCCCCTCGTCACACATCGTCACAAATGTGGGGACCCCCTTCCCGCTGGGTGCGTGACGTCATTTACGGACGGCCCCTTTATTAAACTCACCGACTCATACGTATGTTTGTATGTAATATCTATCTATTTTTTTTTAATTTAAATTTATTTTCTACTATGCAGGAGATTCTTTTTAAGAATATTTTAACGCTCTTTTTTTTAACTTAAAATTTTTAAAAATATTAGTTTAAAAGTTTTAATCTTCAAATTCTTATTTTCTCCATCGCTCACCATGTCAACTGGTACGGGGTAAGTCCCTTGGTATCAGCTAATTTCAAATCAGACGATTCAAATATTCTAACATGATTTGCTAGTAGGAAGCCAGATATTCGTGAGCTTTTCCCCTACAAATCTAATAATAAAAACCCTGAAAATACCGTTTAAAAACAAAAAACAAACTATAAATCCTTTATACATGAGAACTAAAAGTAGGTTCAATATAATACGCACCGCGCGACAGACTAGCATAAACATTTACAAATCGGAAAAATTTATAAAAGTATGTTCAATATAATATGCACCGCACGTTCAATATAATATGCACCGCGCGACAGACTAACACAAACATTTACATGTTACATAGATATGATCTAAAAACTCATTGATTTAATTACAGTACATGTATATTCGATCGATGTGAAATTTTTATAGCTCATTTTTATCGTCGCCACAATCGGTATCGATAGGATACCGGGAAGTGGGTTGAAAATCGACGATGCAAGCAAACCAGCAGACGCTGCGAGTTTATATAAAGAATTCTCTTATCTTAACAGATGATCTGTTGGCAGCGTTCACAGGCCACGGCTATGAGGATTCCACGCATTACCCAGCCGCGGACGCCCTAGGCCCCGGAACAAATCCTTGCCTGCACATGGATTCGAACCCGTGATTATCGGTACACCAGTCTAGCGCGCTGCCACTCGACCATCGATTCCTTTATTACAAAGTCAATGCGTTTGCCATGAATGTTTTGAGCTAAATCTTAAGCGAAACTAATTTCTTAAAAGTAAGTCTGGCTGATAGTCGAATGAGAAACATGCTTTGCAAATCTGAAAGCAGTTCGTTTAAATTAATATTTTGGTACGCTATGTTTCTAATTTTAGACACGATTTTCTCAAAACAAGTTATTTCAGAATCAGAAAATTTTAAATATCACATAAACAAAACGTTAGCAAAATTTTTGAACAATAAAATTTTTTAACAAGTTTTATTCTAGTTAGAGTCCAATAAGCTGACTCGAATTGGCGTAGAATTAACAGATATTTGTTGAGAGAAGTTCTGACAGATACCCGGAGTTTCGACAAATGCATTAATGAAATTAGCTCAACCGAACACCGCAATGATATGACGCTGCTATTTATATAAATGTTTTAGACAAATTATTTCTCAAGCTTAATTTAGATAGCATGTCTAAAAACTTCAGTGTTTGGATTTCGATTACAATTTTATTTTTATAATCTTTTAATAATTTAGATTATAGATTATAAATGGGTTTTATTATTTTTTAAAAATGAATTAGCAGCAGTAGCTAAACCACACAAAAAAGTGATTATAATGTATCGGTATATATTTCTAAAAATCAAAATGTCCTATAATGGCTTATAAATTTGAGCTTTGAAAATCAAATAGTTTTATTTCATAATTCTTTTTGACCCATCGATCCACAGATAATTCGTGCAGTCTCATTTGAAATCACTTAGTTAATTTTTCCTATTTTAAGTTAAAATGGCGAAAGGCGAAGGACGAAGTCTAGGTCACACGCCGTCACCAATAGGCAAGGAGTTTTAAATCTATAAGTGTAGGGCAGTGCTTCTCAAAGTGGTGGTCCGCGGACCGGTGCCGGTCCTTGGGCCATCCGCTGCCGGCCCGCAGATGTTCTCAAAAAAAAGGACCGAAAAAATTGTCAGTGCAGGCAAAATAGTGCACCGGTCCCTGGTGCAATGGAAAAAATTCCTGCCGGTCCGCGATACTAAAAAGTTTGAGAAGCACTGGTGTAGGGCCTACGGGTGTAGAGACTGGTTGACTCAGCCATATAGGGCAGGGCAGCGTTTCTCAATTCGCCTTTGGTTGTGGGGCAGTGAATTAAAATTTACTAGATACGAACCGCGGCGAAGCATGCGCCGCAGACTTGCTCATCATAGATAGCGAAAGAACGTGAGAGAGAACGGACACAAACAGCAGCACGAAGTAATGGGAAAAAAAGCTAGTAAACGTCGAGACATGCCCCCCCCCTTTACTACCATCCCTTGCCCACCATAAAATAAACCCATAAACTGTGATTGGCCGACCCTAGTGAGGATTAGTCATGTTCGCAAAAAAGGAGGAAAAGAACGGGCAGAAACAAACATTTTTTAAAATTACAAAAATGTTCCCGCTGGGGCTTGAACCCAGGACTTTCCGCGTGCATGGCGGACGTGATAACCACTACACTACGAATCATGTGTTATTCTGTTTTTTTTTCTTCAAAAGTTTGCATGGCCAAGAAATATGATGCCACCCCCCTCCATTTTTCCACGATGACCCAATTTGAGCAACGCTGATTTAGGGCTTCAAGCTAAGTTACCCGGATGTCTTTTGTTTGATACGCATTCTGATGTTGTTTTGTTTTTCATACTTTGACCACAACCCTTTAATATTACTTCCTCACAGATATATGATAGAAAGCCGTTCTTCCGCTTTCCAATATGTTTCAGCTTCAAGAGTTTTAAAATTCCCTTTTTAAGTGTGTTGGTTGTGAAAAAAAAGGGGGGGTGTGGAGAGATGAGTAGGTAAGTTCATTCTACTTTAAAAATCGTGACAATTGTGTGATAAATTATGGCTCACAGAAGGAAAGAAACAGTTCTAAATCCTCCAATTTTGTCAATGCTGTCCAAAACAATTGAAATGTCGTTGCTATTGAGTAACAGCTGCCCTATAGGGGAAACAAAATCAAAATCTTCGTTAGTCTAAAATCAATAAGGTGCTCTGCTGTTTGTGTGCAGAGTTCAGAATGAGTAGTGTTGGGGGGGGGGTGACTGGGGGAGGCAACAACCGAGAGCGGCGGAGGGGAATTGAAATTTGAAGAGGAAAAACAACACCAAAAAAAACAACTGTCCGCAACTATTATGGCACTAAAAATAGACGACCTTGACCCGGGTAGCACCAGAAGTGCGGGCCAATGAAAGTCGGATGCTGCTCAGCGTCAATTTCGGTATTACATTGTCCTTTCGTATCGTCATGCTTGGTAGTCCTCTCGGCTCCGAACACAACCGCTTGGCTCTACTGGCGAAAACTTTGGTGAGTCATAAGGTCGTCCCATCCATGGCAGCAACGCCCCAACAGCTAATTTTAACTATGACCGGTAATGAAAATAAGAAGGTGACAAATATGCAAGACATTTAATTTGAAAATAAAAAAAACATAAATGAGCTTTGGCAGTCAAATCTTGGAATCGGTTTGGAGACACACACAAACAATTTCTTGTTTGAAACCGAGTGGGGAGGGGGTGGGTAGGCTAGTAAAGTAATGAATGTAAATGTTTGATCAGTGCAGGGAGGTGGGTAAATTTGGTACCACCTGGGATACACTTATTCCACCTCCTTTTTTTTTCCTCCACTACTTCAACAAAAAGAGGTAAACAAATATATATTTGGTGGATAATAGTGATTCTTGATATATGAGCACCCCTCTATTTCTGACGAAACTGCCTTTATCATGATGGCATTGTTTTGTGCATTAAAAAGAACAATCAACTTACGCAGCTGTTGTCTGTTGTAACCGTATCACAGTGCGATCGAGAAAAATAATTATACGGATCATAGGCAACGTTCCCTTAAGCTTCGCGACCGTGAAGATATCTAATCGACCCGCGCTTAAGTTTAGAATTACCGCGCAGCAAATTTTGATTAAGGGTAAAATAATATATGTTTGTAAGGTATAACATTTTTAAAAAAGTTATTGATAAACATCGTAATGTTACTGTTATTACAAGCAAAGTGTGTGTTATGTATTGTAATTAATGTGGTTATGGTATGAATGCTAATTTATTACTTATATGTATGTTAATACCTTCATGTAAAGCGCTGTGAGCCCAGTTCCTTAAATAAATACATCGCTATACAAATTATCAATTTATTATTATTATTAGTAGTTGATGGAGTGTATTAAGTTTCTTTTTGTAGCTATATACACAATGTATATATAAATGTATTTTTTTATTGTGTGTGTTTCATTTTATAATACGTACGGTAATTTAAAATGTCCAATAGACCACGAGAAGCTTATCGGTGTCTTAGGTTTTGTCTGCTTCATCTAAATATTTAGCTAATATATTTTCAAATACTTTAGTTAGGAAATAGGGCGGTTGAGAAAGTGAAAAAAGGGGGGTTACTCATACACAACTCACGAGGTGCCAGGCAGAAGGAAAAATAAAAATATATTTAGAAACTTTTAAAGCACACGCTTTTCTTCACAAAGTTTATTTTTCTCCCCCCCCCTCCCCCGGGACAATTAAAATGTTCAAAGACTTGAAAGCGCGCGCGGGGCTCATGACTCATGACATATCTTAAATCTTTCCAAGAACATTCACGACACCATACGCTTGAAGTTCATGAACGAAAACAATGCGGACAGACAGGAACGAAAGTAAGTTAATAAATGCGTCGTAAAATGGATAGAATATACTTCACTAATAATATATATATCTCAAATGGATAAATATATATAAATTTGCCTTTTGCATTTTGTTTGGTGTCTAATTTAAAAAATTGAATTTAAAAAATGATGATTTGGAAAATCTTGTATTTCATTTTCAAACTCCATACTTATTATATTTTTTATACAGCTGACTTGAACTTGAAACAAAATGAAAATTTTGAAATGAGATTTACTATTGTTCTCATCATAAATAGGCTTTTATTAAAAAAAAATATTCTAAAAAAGAAAATGACAGGAATTTAAATATTACACGAAGCCAACCACTAGGATCCAAGACTAATTATGTGCACGGCAAACTATGGCCATGACGTATTAAGGGGGGGGGGCTGAACGGGCTAAAGCCAGGGGCCCCGATGATTTAGGGCCCCCCAAATTTAGTATATTTTATAAGAAAGATGGACAAATGTTTGCATGAATTCTTGAAAATATCATAAATTAAATAAATTAATAAAAAAAACTGATTTTATAGGCTCACTAAGAGAAAATATCAAAGATCATTGGTTATATTTTAAAAATTTACATCATCACCGGGCTCGTGTGGTCTTGAGGTAGAAAGTCGGCCTGCTGTGCAAGCGGTAACAAGATCGATTCCCGGCGTGGGAACATTTTTTTTTAAATTGTATTTTTTACACTCAATATTAGGATACCGTCAAACGGTTATTTCTTCGTATTCCATTTTTTCATGAATAATATTTGGCTGGGAAGGCCGATCCCGTAGTACAGACAAAGTATTTTAAAGGAACCGATGAACTATTTATTTACAAGTTACAGTCTTATATTAGCTGCTAGCAATAATTTTATTTAAAGGGGCGCTGGCTAGATAGGGCCCCAGTTTGAATTGCAGCCAGTGGCCCCGTGCAGTCTAATCCGCCCCTGATAGCAAAATAGCGTTGTTATATAATTGAATATTATTTTTTGATTGATTCGTGTATTGTCATCGGAAATCGATATTTGTGCAAAATTTCAGTTCAGTCGAAACACGTAACATTGTGAAAATATTGATTTTCAAGATTTAGACAATGACAGAGAGACGTAGGAAAAGACAGGACAAACAAATTGAAATTTAAGGGAAAATCTCAAAGAAATAATTTTCAAATTAAAGCCTGTAAAAAAAAGTTTGTAAACCGCTGCTTTGGCGTGACGTAATGCAGCGAAAGAACGTTTAGGACTTAGATTTTATTACATCGTTGTGTTAAACGTCAACAGCGGAACTCAGTGATCAACTTTTTCGCCACTCTGAAGTTTGCTCTTAATCATTTTATCCTTCTAAAAAATTAGTTGCCCTTCCAGGTCTACCTTTTTTTTTCATTTGTTTTTCCATTAAAGCAATAGTTCAAAAAAGTTTTTTTCTATTCACATAAGGAAATACCATGAGAATACTTAAGCTGGAACGCCAGCACAGCAGTGTAGAAAAGAGGCAACCAATATATATATATATATATATATATATATATATATATATATATATATATATATATATATATATATATATATATATATAAAGGGGGGGGGGCTACACAGAAGACCGCCTTCTGCTCAAGGCACAATAATCGACTAAGAAAATGATTTTAAGAAAATACGGGTAAAAATATTATATGATATAACACTAACTTTGACTTATTCTGTTCTGTTTTTTTTTAAATTTAGCCTTTCATTGCGTGCGTTAACGATCGATAAGCAATTCTATAGAAGATTTCTTGGGTGTTTACTTTAATATCTCTTAACTGTCATGACAAGCAGCCAGCGCACATGAGGTCTATTGAGATGACCAGACTTGGCGATAGTTAGACAACAAAAATAAAACTTTTGTTTTCATTTTCTTCTCTTTTTACCACGTTTTTATTAACTCGCTTTCGTTGGGCATTGTCCAAGATTTTTTCAAATCTGCCAACGTAACATTGAACCACTTCTGATGGTCCTGGAGATCTGAAAATTTTACCACAGATAGATCTTGGATGACAATGCATTGTATCAAAACTTCACATCGATCAAATGTACCGTTATTAAATTATTGAACTTTTAAGTTTATCTATAGTCTATATAAAAGCATCTGTACCGTGGGCTTTTGTTGATATCTGTGAGTTCGCCGCTTGACCACATCACAATGTTTTTAAAACGTTGGGCGGGCGCTTGTGAGGTGTTTGGTAAAATAAACAGAGGTAAAAAAATATTTTTAAAAACCAGGTTGTTATAAGTGGACTAAAAAGAATAAAATAAATAGAAGTAAAAAACAGATTTTTAAAAACCACGTTTTTATAAGCGGACTAAAAAGAAGAAAATAAGTTAAAACTTATTAGTTCAAGTACTTCGATTTAATATGACTAAAAACGTGGGGTGGGTGTTTGGTATAAAAATTAAAGATGTCTAATTTAGAAGGCAAAAGAGAGATCTATAAGTGAGAGAATGAGTGAACCGCATATGTTAAACCTCATAAGCGCACGCCCCACGTTTTTAGTCATATTAAATCGAAGTACTTGAACTAATAAGTTTTAAATTATTTTCTTCTTTTTAGTCGGCTTATAAAAACGTGGTTTTTAAAAATCTGTTTTTTTAATTCTATTTATTTTATTTTTTAAATCCCTTATATCAGGTGTGGGCAAACTTTTTAGTATAAAGTGAAACATCAAGGGGCCGCACCTAACCAACATCAAGGGGCCACACCTAACCAACATCAAGGGGCCGCACCTAACCAACATCAAGGGGCCGCACCTAACCAACATCAAGGGGCCGCACCTAACCAACATCAAGGGGCCGCACCGTGCCCGCACCTAACCAACATCAAGGGACCGCACCTAACCAAAATTTAGCCCTGAATTGAGTACAAACACCCATCTTTAACATAACTTTATTGATTTTTTTCGATATTACCGCAGGCTTCCGCGGGCTGCAAAAAACTCCGTAGCGGGGCGCATGCGGCCATCGGACGTAGTTTGCCCACCCCTGCCTTATATTAACTTCACCGTCTTCTCTCTCTCTCTCTGTCTCTCCCCCCCTCTCTCTCTCCCTCTCTCTCTGGGTGTGTGTGTGTCTCTGTCTGTCGTGGTCCCGCCCGCGGAAAAACAAAAGTAAAAAAATGACCAACTTCCCATGATACTATCGAGCTGAAATTTTCCACATAGACTTGTGTCACCTAACAATGCATTTTATCAACATTATTAGATCGATCGAATGTACCGTAATTAAATTAATGAATTTTTAGTTTATCTCTAAGTAGCATGTGTAGCCGTCTGCTATAGTTGAACTCCACGGGTCACTGGAGGTTCACTCCAGCCCTCGCGGTGCATATTATATTGAACATAATCAATACTTTTAGATATGTTTCATATATAAGTGATTTATAGTCAAAAACTTAGTTTATGCGGGTTGTTTTTTCTTCATCTTGATATCGGTTTTAGAGGGCACTTCGTTGTCCCATGCCGCTGTGCGCGAGACATGTGCGTGTAATCGGAGGAAGACACCGATGGAGCTTTGGCGTGTGAGAACATCTCAGGAAGAGAGTCATGTGCTAAAGGAGGAGCACTTTGCAGGATGCGTCTCAAAAAATTTGACGAATAAGTAAAGTTTCCGTCGGACTCTGTCCGGGTTTGAAAACTGGCCAACTGATTATCAAAATTGAGGCCAAAAAATAAATAATTAATACCAGACTTAAAAATAATAATTTATAAAAAAATTAATACAGGAGGAAAAAAAAACACTACAACATTTTACTTTTATTTGAAAAAAAGGGGGGGGGGTAATTTAAAAAAAGGAGCTAAATCTTTAAACTTTAAACCTATCCCTCAATAATTCAAAAGTGATTAGGAAGAAAAGAGAACTGAATTTTAAAAAGAGAGAGGGCGGTGAGATAAGTTAGTTTAGAACTAACCGCGTAATGCTAATATTTTTGTTAATCCAACCATCCCACGACGAAGAAAATTCTGGCAATGTGTTAAATGCCACTTTTATCCACTCATCTGGCAGTAAGGTTGTGGCACGAACAGTATTCCACTAAGAAGTTGGACCTAATTGGAGTTCTTTTTTACACGCTTTTATTTAACTCACAATGTTTGTATGTTGTATCCGTCCATCCTTCCTTCAAATCTTGTAACGTAAAATTAAACCACTTCTGATAGTCCTAGAGATCTCAAAATTTTACCACATATAGATCTTGGATGACAATGCATTGTATCAAAATTTCAGATCGATCGAATGTACCGTAATTAAATTAATCAATGTTTATTTTATCTCTATTTATCCCTATTTAGAATGTATAGTCGTCAGCTAGAGTTGACCTCCACGCCTCACTGGTTTCACTCCAGCCCTGGTTTACCGAATTCCCGTGTTTACATCAAGGTCAGGGGAGATCAGCGCGTTTCAGTCTGTAAATGTTTGTAAATAAAAGCGTGTCCTTTTAAAACAAAAGATTTTTTTACATTTTATTAAGTGTGCTGTGGGCACTTGGATGAATGTTATTGTCAAGTAACAGAAACAGACACGGATGCGAAGTTCACGGATCACCGCCGCTGATGTTTTTCTGGCTATTTCTAGCCTGTCACGAGTTCCGACTATGCAGCGCGACCAATTTTAACCGTCTGAGTCTTTTGATGTTTTCAGGTAGTTTTCAGATCTTTAAAAATTCACATTATTTTTTTTTGCCCATTCTTTAAAAGATGGTCCCCGATAAAAACGCAAATAAAACGCGTTTAAATAATAGGGGGACAAATTGCATGGTTTAGAAAAAATTGAATTTGTGCCATTTTAAAAAAAAAGAATAAATTTACAGGAATGTTCCAACAACGTATCTTAATAATGAAAGTGTTACCATAGAAACTGAAATCACTTTCTTTCAGTACACAGCGTTTATTTGTGTAACCTGTACCACGTTTTGTATAACATTATTTGTGAGGTACTTATGATCGCCAGCCGACACATTAAGACAATATCGATCTGCTGATCGCCAGCCGAGACATTGAGACACTATCGATCAGCTGATCGCCAGCCGACACATTGAGACACTATCGATCAACTGATCGCCAGCCGACACATTAAGACACTATCGATCTGCTTGCTGATCGCCAGCCGACACGTTAATACACTATCGATCAGCTGATCGCCAGCCGACACATTAAGACACTATCGATCTGCTTGCTGATCACCAGCCGACACGTTAATACACTATCGATCAGCTGATCGCCAGCCGACACATTAAGACACTATCGATCTGCTTGCTGATCACCAGCCGACACGTTAATATACTATTGATCTGCTGATCGCTAGCCGACACGTTAGTATACCACATATATGCTTCCCAATTACACTATTTTAAACAAAGTAATAAAACCTCTGATCATCCAAAGATTCATAATCAAAAAGAAATTTGTAATACAACTTATTAGAGTTAAAATTGTAACCCAACAAGATAACAGTATCAACACAACTCTTACTCTTAACCACACTACGAGCTTTGATTAATGCGAAGAGAGAGACTCAAGCTTAGAAATTCACAGCGCACCAGGAAGGATATATTTATTTTAAGGTGCACTAGTTCTTTTAGGTCAGAGCATGCAGGGGCGTAGGAAAAATGACGGAGGGGATGCTGTTCGCCCTATGGGAATATTTTTCCCCTCTTCTACACGGAAGGGTGATATGTTCGGCCGAATGCTTCATTTTGTTATGTGTGGAAGGAGGGCGTCAAATTTCCCATCTCGCCGAGTCTCATTAAGGATGTATATTGAATGATTGTATTAATTTTTTATCATATTGTATTGGAAGTGCCCCGATGAAAATAATAACCAACTTTATTGGATAAATGTGACGTCAGGTTATTTGTCAACAGTAAGTGTATTAAAATCTTGACACTTGAACCGACGGAAATCAATTTTAAAAAAAACCACCTAACAATAAATGATTTTTAAAAAAACAGATTTTTAAAAAATGTGATCATTCGCGTGATATTATTTCCGAATACAAATGTGCAGTGTGAGATTAGTTTTCTTTTTTGATATAGTATAATTATATACTAGTAACTAATGTATCACCCGTCAAAAATGACGGAAGTTTTTAACATAAATAAACATTAGATTAAAAAATAACGTAATAGAGAGCTTTCATTTATTTTATTTATTTTTATTTGCATTAATTTATTTCCCTATTGAACAATTTTATGCGGCCGTTCCAAAAGAGTTCTTTTTTGGTGCAGTAATTTGGTGCGCTGCTTTCTAAAATTAGTAGCATCACGGACAGACATGACAGACAGACGTGACAGAGATTGCAAATTATGTATATTGATAATATTAGTGCCGGTAGTTATGTTCGTTAGTTTATTAATTTCCTTTTTATATTACCATTGCGGATTTGGTTTCAAAATATTGCAGCGAAGCAAATACACTATGTCCTTATTTTCTTTTATTTTTTTAATATTTAAAAACAAAAAAATTATTCGTTTTTAATTTAATTAAAAATAACTTATTTATTTAAACGTTTGAGCGGCTCCAAAAATTGCGCCAACCAATGTCAGATTTTAAAAAGTTGACGTCTGCTTTAGTTTTTAAAAATACGATAATTAAATTGAAGCTAAACATCTAAGCGCATGCGTGGGATAAAACAAATTAAAGAGATTTCATTCAACGATCAAATGTATTAGCAAGATGACAAAATACAGGCATGGGAAAACTCAAATAATGGATGAAAAGAACAAAAACTCAACCGGCGTCTCTCGGCGCGTACAGCTATTTACAAGAGCTGAGTGTCTACGTGCGATTCAATGGCAAGTACGGGTATATCGAGCAGAACGCTATGGTTTGAGATTATAAAGATTCGTCCTTTCTACGACCTAAATACTTCACATAGAATTACGCAATGTTGACTACTTTTATTATGCAAAGATTTTCGTAGGGACATGATGGATACAACGCACATGAGCAAGTTTGTAGCAGCAATATTTTTTGCAAAAATTGTCGTATTAGAAAATTGACATTGTGAAGAAAAGAAAAAAAAACAAAGTTAACTTTCATATTGAAACCTAGTTTGTTAAATAACATTGAGAGATTGGCCAAAATGACCACCTGGAAGATCTATTAACGTACGTAGTCCGTAGGCATCAAATGTTAAACAGTTTTTGCTTTGACTGAATAAAATAATGTCCACTCCAATAATTAGGGACATAATTAAATATATCTTTAGGCTAAACAAAATATTTCAAAACACTATTACTTCGTGGGAGTTGTAATGAAAACACAACATTTAAGCATTTCAAAAAAGTTCACTCAGAATGAAAAGATCTAGGCACGTCCCAGATTCCTAGGCTAATCTCTACAGTCTGTGGAAGTCGATTTATAAATTGGGCAATAAATGGAAACCAATAGCTTTTTTTTCGTGGTGGTGATGGGGACCAGATAGGCTCACAGCAGTGGCGTCACTAGGTTTGGCGTCACCCAGTGCGGTTGCTTATGGTGTCACCCCCTCAAGGCTTACCCCATAGAGCTCCTCCGAGTTTGCCAGTGCAAAATAACGGGAAAATACAGGTTGTTATATTTTGGTGTCACCCCTTGTGATGGTGTCACCCTGTGCGGTCCGCACCACCTCCACCCCCCCTAGTGACGCATCTGGCTCACCCTCACCCGTTTAATGTGTTTAACTTTAATTTGGAAAATATGTGTGCAGATAAAGGATTAAGACGGATTTACTCGTTGCATAAGGATATGGATATCAAATCTAACACGTTATTTTTGCATGTCTCCAACATAATTCTTGGAGCACCGACTTCGCTAACTGGAAAACCGTTAAAATTGATATTGACAAAGTGGTCGCTGCATGAATGTGGGTCTCTGCTCTAAATAAATGGTCGCTGTATGAATGTGGGTCTCTGCTCTAAATCCATCGCGAGTAAGCAGAGTAGCGGTTAAGTCCTTACCTCCCCAAAAAAATAAAATAAAATACAAATAATTTTAAAAAGGCTCCGCTGTGGTCCGCGAATACCGCCACGCTTAATAAAGGAAAAAGTGCCGCCTGTGATGCCCCCCCCCCGCCAACACCAAGACTTGCGCACTGCTAAGAGGTTTTTTAATCGTCTTACGTCAACCCAGCTGTTTGTTGATCGACAAAATGTTTGGGCGTGTTATCCGAGTGGGTGTCTATTAAACTATCTTGTGCAGATGAAATAAATAAACAAACAAATATAATTATTGCTATAATAACTCAGAGAATTGGTTCTGCGTGCATTATAAACCAAGGGATTCTTCTTTTCCCTTAACCCGTGGCCACCATCGCAAACTTTCCGCTATTTCACTTTATTTGTCCCGGTCCTGTGCTGTCCTTGGGGATTAGTTAAACGACAGACCGGTCTATTTCTTGATGTTGTCCTCCCATCTCTTTTTTTGCCTGCCTTTTTTCTTCCTCCCTGGACTGTGCCTTGCATTATGTCATGGTCTTTACGAGACCTCCAGATCTTGCAACGTGCCCATGCCATCTAGGTTTCTTTTTCATTATTGAGGTGAGAAGGTCCTCGTATGGACCAATGACGGAATTTATTTTGTCGAGGATATCTTGAATAAAAGATAGATGAAGCAGAGGAGCATCCGTTTTGCCATCATTATTGTATATACAGCCCCCACGGACACAAACACTTCAGTCGATTGAAAAGACCCCCCCTCCCCGCGCCTCCATCTAGTCGGTAGACCTACATCTTAGCAACAGGACAATGAGCTTGCACTTTCAAAACTTTTAAGCAGAGTTTATACAGCGCTCTTTAAAATGTAGTTTGTCCGTCGTAATCAACGAAGACGATTCTCATCACATTTGCCATGTGCTTTGGCAGCCTTTAAAATATTTCCATATCCAATGGAGAATAACGTTCAACCATTGAAAATAAATAAAGCGTGACGTCTAAATTCAACCAGTTACAAGTTTTGACGACCGATGGAGAGAAGCAGACAGTGTAATTATTAATGTTATAGAGCACGAATGGAGTAATGAGTGTAGTCTCATAATAGTCCACACTGAGGGAGCATTCCATGAGATACTCCATACTGTGGACTTACTGTAAGAAAAGACGCATTTTCTGGAGAATCCAGAAGACTATTACAAAAAATAATCAAGTAGCGTCTCTAAACTCACGCATCTAGATGTGAAGATTGCAACAATGTTAAAAAGCCACTGTCAAAATAATTAAACGTTTAATAGTTACATCTATATGGTATTCACGAAAACTTCAGGGAAACTTGAGAGAAACATTTTTTTTTAACATCGAGAAATAGCAAGTAATTTTCCTTCCGCGCCATGTAGGAGTGCGCCCGGGAGAGGAGGAGGCGTGGTCGCCCGGGAGAGGAGGATGCGTGGTCGCCCAGGAGAGGAGGATGCGTTGTCGCCCGGGAGAGGAGGATGCGTGGTCGCCCGGGAGAGGAGGATGCGTGGTCGCCCGGGAGAGGAGGATGCGTGGTCGCCCGGGAGAGGGGGATGCGTGGTCGCCCGGGAGAGGAGGATGCGTGGTCGCCCGGGAGAGGAGGATGCGTGGTCGCCCGGGAGAGGAGGATGCGTGGTCGCCCGGGAGAGGAGGATGCGTGGTCGCCCGGGAGAGGAGGATGCGTGGTTGCGTGTGTTCTGCAGATATCATAGATAAAAATTTCTGTCATTTATCGCTCGCAAAACGTTTGTACAGTTCCTTGGCTTAGTGGGTGTAAGTGTAAGTAGTGAAGTGGGTGAAGTTTGCGATATTCAGGATATCATCATTGTGTTTCCATGGAGCAGCCATGATACTCGGGACTACTATCGACTTTGCCGACCGTCACAAAAAAAAACAAGAAACACACACACATTAAGTACACCGGCAATTTCCCCTCAAAAACTCGTATCTCCGTGCGCAAAAGGACAAACTGGTGCGCATAGTTTTACACTCCAAAAACATATATTATACTTATCTACATTTTCTGCGCGGTAATTCTAAACAGGCGGCGTCTGTCAGATATCTACGCGGCCGCGCAGCCGCGCAGCTTAACGGGAGCATTGCACACAGGTCGTATTAAACTGAATGTGTAAACAAAGTTGATCGAAAAAGACGCGCCCCTTAAAAGCGCCGCCTAAAACGGACGAGTCTCCCTCATCTTACACCCTGAATATCACGGAGTCCCGAGATTTATTATAGATTTTTTTTTCCATCTCCGACTGACAAATGTTGACCTAAACAACGGGAAAATGAAAACCGATCCGTGTACAATTTCCTACTTTAAAAAATAATCACCGAAGCCACAGTATGTCCGCCAGCATCCCGGAGCCCAGCCGAGTCCTCGTACTCAGCCTCATGTATCATTATTTCACATCAGCGTATCCCGGCGCAGTCAATTATTTTCACACTTATTTCCCGTCTGCTCCTTGTCTGAGTGCTTTGTGTGTGTGTGTGTGTGTGAATGTTAAGACCTGGCATGAGTTTGTATGAGGGGGAGTGGGACTGGGGAAGGAGGTGGTTGAGCTATAGCAGAGAAAAATATTGTTGTTTGGTTGAAAGAACGCCGCGCTTATTAATTAAAAATTGTGATTTAAAAAAAAGATATTCACAGATGGAAATTCTAAAATCATAACAGTAATGTTTTTAAAAAAACGCTCTTAAGTCTGTAATCAGGTAGTTTGCGTGACCTTTGCACTTCTTTCAATTTATTATTAAACGCTTTGATGCCGAAGATGACAGAAAACGTAACACAGTTCATACACGTCCACATGTTTTCACGGTCCCCCTCACTTATCGGCTTTTTTAGAAGGGACCGTGAAGAGTGAGTAACGAAGCCCCCTGTTGGAGTCAGTTCTTTCAAATAAACCAGTGATCAGAGGCGTCAATAGGGAGGTGCGGACCATACCGGGTTACGCCTTTACACGGGGGTGACACCAAAATGTAAAATTCTGTATGTTCCCGTTATTTGGCACTTCAAACTCGGATGATGTCTATGGGGTTGGTCGTGAGAGAGTGACAGCAATAGCCACCGCACTGGGTGACACCAACCCTAGTGACGCCTCTGCCGGTGATGAATCGTCTACTCAGCCGATGTGGACCGCATTAATGTAGAACAATAAATAAATTGTGCTCTAACTGTTTCTGTTCCAATTGAGTTTTATCGCGGCCTGGTAAAATATCTGAAGGTTTCAACGGTTTAAAAACTTATTAGTGAAATATTTTCTCTCATACTTGATACAGAATTGCCATCTGATAAAGCATTTTATTCTCTTTAAACATCTTAGTGAATTCATCAGCAGTGCTGAGCTATTGTTCCGAATTCATCAACATTTTAACGGTTTTAAAATAAAATAAAATTAAAGAAAAAATTTCAGACTTAAAAAAATTAATAAGTTTTGATACAGAGACGCAAGAAACCATCATCATCACAGTGAATATGTTAACAACCGGCTTTTCTTTTCAAGGCGCTAACAAACAACCAACGAGTGCAACATAATAAGTTTTGATACAGAGACGCAAGAAACCATCATCATCATAGTGAATATGTTAACAACCGGCTTTTCTTTTCAAGGCGCTAACAAACAACCAACGAGTGCAATAAAATTAAGATTTCTGGGTCACCCACTGACCCTAGCCACACCAGTAGCACTGACCCTAGCCACACCAGTAGCACTGACCCTAGCCACATCAGTAGCACTGACCCTAGCCACACCAGTAGCACTGACCCTAGCCACACCAGTAGCACTGACCCTAGCCACACCAGTAGGACTGACCCTAGCCACACCAGTAGCACTGACCCTAGCCACACCAGTAGCACTGACCCTAGCCACACCAGTAGCACTGACCCTAGCCACACCAGTAGGACTGACCGTAGCCACACCAGTAGCACTGACCCTAAGACGTAACAAAACATCATTGCCTATAGTTTTGAAATTTGCTTAGCTCCCCTTCAAAATTATGCATCACTCACGTTTACGGCACTCCTAACAACACGACAAGGTTTTTCATCTTTTACGCAGTGGAAATTAGGATCCAGACAAAAACGTACATTCGCTCTAGCACAGAATAGTTGGCAATTAGAAAATATGCACACTCAAAAATAATCTTGATGCTGCTTATTGCAATTATACTCGGTTAGATCTCAAAGTTAAAACAAAAATTCACTTAGACAAGAGCAACAAAAAACCTTAAACCTGAGTTCGAATGAAAGAATTTTGTTTTCATTATCTAATTGGGTTTGTCGATTCCCAGACCGGAAAATGTCATATCCCATTACTTAATAGACAAGCTTTTCGGAACACAACTTTTCTGCATAAATATAATGCACGTAACAATACGTTTGCAAAATGTTTAGTATAGTAAGTAATAGAATATTTGTTTTCTTTTGGTCAACTCCACTCAGCTAACTGAAATTAACGTGTAATAATAATTAGCAATCAAACATTTCTCTGATAAATGTATCTTTTGTATCACATGTGATCCATTTCATTATATTGTTATTAGGGGTGTACACTGTACAGGATTCAATTTTTTTTTAAATCCGACAGGATACGGCCGGACTTAAGAAGTGAAGCTGTCCTCCATACCTACTCGCCATCATCAGACAGTTCCATGAAAATATGCAGGGCACAGTGCAGTTCGATGGAGCTACGTCAGAAGCCTTTCCTGTCAGCAGCGGACTTAAACAAGGCTGTGTACTCGCACAAACACTGTTGGCAATATTCTTCTTTGTACTGCTTCAATACGCATTCAAGGATAGCAGTGAAGGAATCTAGTTCCAACACACCAGAACTGATGGAGGACTTTTCAACACTTCCCGCCTCCGAGCCAAAACCAAAACGACAGATGTCCTAATTCGTGAGCTACTCTTTGCGGATGATGCAGCACTGATAACACATCATGCCGCATGCGTGTTATGATATTCGAGTGCAGCCTCACACTAAAATTGAAATACATGCTTAAATGACAATAAAGTTATTGGAACATGCTAATTTTCAAATAGGAAACACGGCTTTTATGAGGCAAAACATTGTGACGTCGTATTTGAGGGTTGGGGTCTAACTTTTTGTGACGAGGTGGGAGGGAGGAATCGGCAAAAATCGTATTCCAAACAAAAGTCGTATACCAAGCAAAATGTTTCGCGTCCAGACAGGACTTATACGGTATACCAAGTTGGACTTATTCCAAAGCTGGCGTATACCGAGGTACCACTGTATTTTGTTTAACTAATGAATGTTTTAAATTGAATGCATATATAAATTTATGTTTTACTATTTTCCCGCAAAGCGCGGTGAGCCCGCAGCTGTTACCTGGGGTACTGCACTATACGAGTTCTCAAAATATAATAATAATTAATTATTAAATATATGTTATAGTAGACTAAACCGATATTTGATAAATATGTAAATGAAAATTTGCCCAACTGAATACCCGGATATTTCTACAGCCAATATTCAACACAGGACAAGTTCCAACAATAGCCAACCATCTCACTTGACAAGCTCCAACAATAGCCAACCATCTCACTTGACAAGTTCCAACAATAGCCAACCATCTCACTTGACAAGCTCCAACAATAGCCAACCATCTCACTTGACAAGTTCCAACAATAGCCAACCATCTCACTTGACAAGTTCCCACAATAGCCAACCATCTCACTTGACAAGTTCCAACAAAAGCCAACCATCTCACTTGACAAGTTCCAACAATAGCCAACCATCTCACTTGACAAGTTCCAACAATATCCAACAATCTCAATTGACAAGTTCCAACAATAGCCAACCATCTCACTTGACAAGTTCCAACAATAGCCAACCATCTCACTTGACAAGTTCCAACAATAGCCAACCATCTCACTTGACAAGTTCCCACAATAGCCAACCATCTCACTTGACAAGTTCCAACAAAAGCCAACCATCTCACTTGACAAGTTCCAACAATAGCCAACCATCTCACTTGACAAGTTCCAACAATAGCCAACCATCTCACTTGACAAGTTCCAACAATAGCCAACCATATCACTTGACAAGCTCCAACAATAGCCAACCATATCACTTGACAAGTTCCAACAATAGCCAACCATCTCACTTGACAAGTTCCAACAATAGCCAACCATCTCACTTGACAAGTTCCAACAATAGCCAACCATCTCACTTGACAAGCTCCAACAATAGCCAACCATCTCACTTGACAAGTTCCAACAATAGCCAACCATCTCACTTGACAAGTTCCAACAATATCCAAACATCTCACTTGACAAGTTCCAACAATAGCCAACCATCTCACTTGACAAGTTCCAACAATAGCCAACCATCTCACTTGACAAGCTCCAACAATAGCCAACCATCTCACTTGACCAGTTCCAACAATAGCCAAACATCTCACTTGACAAGCTCCAACAATAGCCAACCATCTCACTTGACAAGTTCCAACAATAGCCAACCATCTCACTTGACAAGCTCCAACAATAGCCAACCAACTCACTTGACAAGCTCCAACAATAGCCAACCATCTCACTTGACAAGTTCCAACAATAGCCAACCATCTCACTTGACAAGTTCCAACAATAGCTAACCATCTCACTTGACAAGTTCCAACAATAGCCAACCATCTCACTTGACAAGTTCCAACAATAGCCAACCATCTCACTTGACAAGTTCCAACAATAGCCAACCATCTCACTTGACAAGTTCCAACAATAGCCAACCATCTCACTTGACAAGTTCCAACAATAGCCAACCATCTCACTTGACAAGTTCCAACAATAGCCAACCATCTCACTTGACAAGTTCCAACAATAGCCAACCATCTCACTTGACAAGTTCCAACAATAGCCAACCATCTCACTTGACAAGTTCCAACAATAGCCAACCATCTCACTTGACAAGTTCCAACAATAGCCAACCATCTCACTTGACAAGTTCCAACAATAGCCAACCATCTCACTTGACAAGCTCCAACACTACTTAAAACCTTTTTCAGCGTATTTTACTTTTATGATCATCAATTTTATGTTTCATATGTTAAAAACGATACGCTAAAATTGGGTAAATGTCGTTTGTTTGTCTAATTTTTAAAAATTAATTTTTGTTTGTTGAGGGTCATATAAACTTTGCAATATTTGTGTGCGCCAATAATCCCCTAGGAATTGCCTATCCTCATGTTTTTATCCCGGATCCCGAATAGATTTGACTTGGAAGTCATTGCGCATGTTCGTCACGTTCACCAATACACTCGGCCCATTTATCCGGGAGACAAACACGGATGAAACAGTTAATACTCAATGAAAGGGAAGGCACGGGAAAAATTCGAAATCAATAGGAATAGCGTGTGCGTGTTTTGTACAGACACCTGACCATTTTAGCAACATAAATAAAATTACAAACAGGAAAGCGGAAAGCGGAAAGCGAAGAAGTGATCAACCTCCGTGCATATCTCTTTTTAAAGCTCAAACTTATACAAATAGGATCGTATGTATTCAATGTAGCACAAACTTTAAAAAATAAAAATGCATGATGAATCCATTCAATGTAACGATTCATTCTCGTTCGATCGCTGACCTTTACCGAAGTGCACGGGGAGAGATAATGTCTCTGATGTGTTGCTTAGTACATTGATGACACGCAGGATTGAAAATGCGCGCATCCGCTTCACAAAAGATTCCTGATTAAATTTCTTCCTGATTCATAATCCTTATTGATCAAAGAGATGGTTGTTTTGTTGATTTTGAGTGTTCGTTTTTTGTATTGTTTTTTAAATTTTGATTTAAATTTTTTTGTGTTATAAATACAGGCATTCTTGATGAAACCCCAGACTTAGTCTCACTAGGCTTCTCAAACTTTTTAGTATGGCGGACCGGCACACATTTTTCCATTGACCGGCACACATTTTTCCATTGACCGGCACACATTTTTCCATTGACCGGCACACATTTTTCCATTGACCGGCACACATTTTTCCATTGACCGGCACACATTTTTCCATTGACCGGCACACATTTTTCCATTGACCGGCACACATTTTTCCATTGACCGGCACACATTTTTCCATTGACCGGCACACATTTTTCCATTGACCGGTGCACAATTTTCCTAGTACAGACATGGTAGCGAAATTAATTTTTTTTAAAATTTGTTTCATTTTACGGGCCGTCCATAAAGTGCGTCACGCTAATTTTGACCATTTTACCCCCCCCTCCCTTGTCACAAACTGTTACAAATCTCGGATCCCCCCCCCCAACAGTACGTCACACTTTCTAACAATTTTTTTTAATTAACAAAATTAAATTTAATATAAAACACCGTGACGTCAGACATGGCCTGACCCGCCCCCTCCCCCTGTCACAAACTGTCACCCTTTCTTACACTGCACCCCCCCCCGGAACATGACGTACTTTATGGACGGCCCCTTATGTACTTATTGCCGAAAATTGACATATTCTATAAGGTAGCATTAATGCTTGCAAATTGATGATTATAATTATATTTCTCTGTCCTTTCTTGATTACTTATGCGGACCGGCGGCGGATGGCCCACGGACAGGCACCGGCCCGCTGACCACCACATTAAGAAGCACTGCTCTAGGGCACCTCGATGAAAACATTGAAAATCAAAGCAAGAAACGGGTTTAAAATATAAAAAGATAGCTTATTGCACTGTTGAGGCCAGATTTCATCTGCCACAGGTTGAATGTTCATTGGATTTTAAAATATATATCTATACGTGTTTATAAAAAATAATAAATTTTTAAAGATTTTTTAAATTTATTATTATTTTTTTTTGTTTAAAAAAATGGAGAAAAAAAAACCCACTAAAATTTTGAAATACGAGATCGAAAAAAAAAGAACAAATTTCCAATATGAGCTCAGCGCAATATCAGTTTCATTGTGATAGATAACACAGATGTGTTCTTACATTTAAGCTGATGTTCATTTTTTTTTGTTAAATGCCCCAAATAAAGAAAGCCCCTATTGGCACTTTTCTCTATTTCATTTAACGACTTTTTTACCTCCTTGGTTTCTTTTGTTTTAGTTTTGTTCTCTGTTGTTCTTTTCCCCAGGCGACTATTTTCATCAGTGTAGTTGAACAAAAGTTTTATTTGTGTAAATTTCAATCTAACTCACATCGTAGCAAGAGGCGGGGAGGTGGGGGCTGTCTCACCAGGATAGGATGATTTTGTTGTTTCGTTTTCTGAGAACTCCCGTTTTTTTATATATATTTTTTAACAAGTTGTGTTTGGTCCTGCGTGTTGGTGTGATTAAAAAACCTGTTTTATTTGTTCCATTGACGAAAACCAAAATTTTAACCTAAACGCTCAAAATAGGCGTGAGTAGGTGGGGGGGGGGCGCCGTTTATATACAGTTTGGTTGTGGGGGAGGGGGGGGCTAAGAGGCTATAGACGTGGAAACATTTACCATGTGTCAATCGGCTGATGTTGCACCAAGAGCGCAGTGGCAATCGGCTGGTGTTACACCAAGAGCGCAGTGTCAGTCGGCTTGTGTTATATACCAATAGCGGAGTGTCAATCAGCTGATGTTATATACCAATAGCGGAGTGTCAATCGGCTTGTGTTATATACCAATAGCGCAGTGTCAATAGGCTGGTGTCATATATACCAATAGCGGAGTGTCAATCGGCTGGTGTTATATACCAAGAGCGCAGTGACACTCACGGGACTAGACTCAGTACTCAGAAGAATAATGGAACCAGTTCCACGACACACCCACTACAAAAGAAAAAAAAACCCACAGTAATTCTGATAAAGCGGTCTTTAAAATAAAAGCACAACACAATCAACTTAGAATACAGAGATTTCCTTTTTTTTTCTATTCCGCCATCACCACTTTTCCACTCTCTTTCTCTTCCTCACTGCGCTCTCAAATCAACCTCTGCACAAACGTATCGAAACTATTAGAATCATTAGAAGAATATATTGATAGATCCAATTTAGTCTAATCGGGTTGACATTAACACGCGTAATTTTATCGATCATCAGAGTAAAGTAGCTCTGAACTCCCCTCCCCCTTCTCTTTCTCTTTGGAAAAAAAAGGTTTCTCTTTTGAATTTTTAATGTCTATCATTGTTATTATAATACTGGGCACATTGTTTAAGTGTGCGCAATGATAGAGTGGGAGCAATGTTAAAATGGGCGCGATGTTAAAGTGGGCACAATGTTAAAGTGGACACAATGTTAAAGCGGACACAATGTTAAAGCGGGCACAATGTTAAAGCGGGCACAATGTTAAAGCGGGCACAATGTTAAAGCGGGCACAATGTTAAAGTGGACACAATGTTAAAGCGGGCACAATGTTATTAAAGTGGTGCCAAATGAACTGAAGGTTAGTGGCCGCGGCACAACAGCGAGCGTGGGGCCTGGGCACCGTCACTGAACCGCTCCTGCCACGCCGTCTGCCAATAGAATTACATGTATTCACAACAAAGCTGATACATTTGAACGAATTTCTAGTGCATTGGAATTATTGTAATCCGTTTCAAATCATGTTTAGTGTGTAGTGCTACTGTGTGTGTGTTTTTTTTAAAATAAAAAATTATTATTTTTATTGTTTATTTTTAAATAACGTAAATAAAAAGAACGAAAGTATTTCCAGATTGTTAGATATTAGTGTCAACATAACAATTTTACTGACAAATTGTGCTGTGAGGATTGGGGTGGGGGTGGGGGCTGCGTTACACTTAATAGAATACAGTACTCATACATGTAAATTTTGGGGGAAATCGACAGCCCCAGGGATGTAAACTATAAACGGACGAAATATTAAATACGTGTGGGCATACGTTGGGGATTAAACAAGGGATCAGAACTCCGTGATGGAGTGGGGTGGGGCGGTGTCATGCCTTAATTGGGGGGGGGGCACCCCAAATAAAAGAGTGAAATTTTTTTTAATTTTCATGCTAAATATGAGCTAATGAATTCTTTTTATAATAATGGCGTCTGAATCCATACCGTCACCGACCCCCACCTCGGCGCAGCTTTTGCTCTGAGAGATACACTTGTGGACAGCGTAGCTGTCTGTTGGTGAGCATGGAGATTACCAGAGTAAGTGTGCCTCAACCAATCAAAGACAATATTTCAGAGGCTAAGAGTGTCTCGGCCAATTAAAGACAATATTTCAGAGGTTAAGCGTGTCTCAAGCATTGAAAAACAAGAAATTTCATTTTTAAAACTCCAGCGAACAAGTTCAACGAATCAATTAAAGAAAAAAAATCTTTAAAAATACAAAACATTTTCCCACTGTCGGAATAATTCAATTTTAACCAAATTAAATATTAAGCCCTTAGCGTTGTGCCGAAATCTTAAAATTTAACAGATGAATCTGACGCTTACAAAATGCTGAAATGTTAAAATAATAAACTGATAAGTAAGTCTAGTTTGGAAGCAGGTGCTCCCTTTTTAAAAACTAATTTAGTTTATTGCGAACATATACTACTTTTTATAACGGTGTTTTAAATACCGTGGTCACAATTATCAGGCCTCATCCCCCTTCCACCCCCCTCCCCGTGATGACTACGTAAACAAATGAAGAGATGGGAGCGTATTTTATGGCGCTAAATTTTTCAATTATCGTGAAATTTCTATGCCAACACATTTTTATTTATCCGACAAGTTATAATAAAACTTTGTTTAAACTTACAAAAGAAGATATTAGTTTTATGACATATATGACATTGTAAAAGTTAGAAGGGAGAATAACCCAAACATATCCTCTAAAAAAATATTTATTATAGTACAGTGCATAGCGTGAAAAGTGTTATGCTGTGAAAATGCATGCAGCGTGCCAACGACCGGTTCCTACCTTGGAATGTGAGGCCGACGCCGAGGAGCTGGACGCCCCTCCCACCTGGGATCTGTTCTTTGGTGGCCGCCCCCTCTTGGCCGGCTGGTGAGGCGCAGTGGCCACCGGCGTGCTGTGGCTCGAGGATGACTGACCAGGCTTCAGGTCGCAGCTGGACTCGTCGCTGTAACTGTTTCTCCCCGCCGCCGACCGCTGGTCATCCGGGAAGCCCTCGGTCTTGTGCTCGTGTTTACGCGTCGTTTTGAGGGGCCTGATCCCCGTGTCGTCCACCTCCTTCATCTGGGTGGGGGTGATGACGTAATTGCAGCTCATCAGGCGTTGAACGCGCCCGGCGTCGATCTCCCGTTTGAGAATCACCGTCAGCGGGCTCTTCAGGTTGTCGAACCCCTCGCACTTCTCCCTCAGCCATGTATTCAAGTTTTCCAGAGAAACTCCGACCTCCGTGGCGTACTGAGCGACTTTCACTTTCAGATTCAGCGACTGGTCTTCGCTTTCTTCCGTCGGGGGTTGGTTCGCTTCAAGTGCGCTTATCTGCGCTTTAGAAATTTCGAGGATCGCCTCGATGATCTTGATGGAGACCGTCGTGGAGTTGAGCACAGCGCAGCCCAGCATGCTTTTTCTCCATTTGGCCGCATTTCTGTAGCTGGTGCTGCCTTTGTAATCTACTTTGATCACGGTTTCCGAGTCGACGAGTTTTTCCAATTTCGCTTCCGTCTCGGCAGCGCTGGGGCCGAAGCGTCGTTTCACCACATGGCAGATCCGCTCTAGGTCGGGACGGGCTTTTCTCCGCCTCAGATGGTCGATTGTTTCTAAAATCCACTCGGTGTGCTTCGAATTCGATGCCATTAAAATCTTGGTCCTTACCTGAACACGACAACGGCGTCAAGAGTAAACGACAAATTTTTTCTTAATAAAAAAAATTAAATAACAACGCGCTGCCACGAATCGTACGGGTTTAATAACACGAAGCAAGCACAACTTAACTTCACCGCAGTGTTATTGTGATTCGCGAGGCGGACCAGGTCGTCTGATTGGCTTTTTTGCGCATGCGTACCAGCGCTCAAAGCTGCATTATGGGGCTGAATCCACGCAGCGCGCGCTTCGTGGATAAGAGACGGGTTGGTGTTTGGCGAAATGTGTGTTGCTGGCCTGATTTTTTCTTCTCTCTCCCCCTCTCTCTCTCCCCGTCAGTACACACTTATGTGCACCAGTGTGTAGGGGTCGCGTTATCTTAAATTTACTCTTGCGAAACGCAACACATAAAATCGCGTTACTATAATTATTTGACGACGGTATAGCCCCACCGATGTTTGGACTTGTTATAAATAATTATACAACTTCTGCGGCGGCGTTTGAACCAGATTTCGTTCGACCCTGCAACAGCACGAGGTGTTTGCGATGTTTCTCTTTACGTCTTTAATAAAATATGTTCATCAGCCGTAGAAACCGCATGGTCTTAAAAGTGTCCAATTAAGGAGTGGACGGTGGTTGCTGATGTGGGGCAATTTAACGAAATGTGTTAACAATTAGGTCGATGTTTGTTTCTGATTGCATCATTTTTATTTTCACTGGCGGTGGGACGGGTCGGTGTATTAGAGAGCTTGAAAGTTAAGAAGCGCATCTAGAGGTAGGGAGGGGAGGGGGCAGTTGCGTGGCTGAGGCATTTTACACCCACCACCCCGTCCCGCCATGGAGGACCCTCGATCCTCCAATTCCATTTCCACGTTCTCCTTTTATCTCCCGCCCCGGCCCCACCTTCCCCCACACACACACTCTTTTTAGCAAAATGAGAAAGTTGTCGAGCGTGCTCTGGAGGACACATTATTTACCAGGAAATTGTTAGGGCTGATACAGAGCAATGTTTAATGTTATAGGAGAATTCATTTTCTTTATTGATTTTTTAAAAAATAAATAACATTAATTAATTATTTTTACTTATTAGATTTCACATGTTCAAATTTTAAAATTTGCCTAGATTAGAGATCCAATATCAATAAATATTTTCACAGTGGACTTGGTAACTGACAAAATGACCAGTGCGGGCCACATAATCACTCTGTAGCATACTTGCAAACCAGAACGAAAGCTCTAGGAGGAAAAGATATGAAAAACTAAATTATGGGTGAATGACATGGAATACACACACGCAAATAAAAAAATAGTAATAAAATATCGAGTTACAATAAACAAGAAAATCTAGATAATTTAAAACTACATCTACACCAGACACAGGGCCCAGGGCGCACATAAACGTATATCACAAACTAGGCAGCAAAAAACGTTAGTAAGATATGTGAAACTGACTTTTGGCTTTTTCGGGTATTATAGTTAGATATGGAATAGCTGCATCCAGTCAAAAGAATTTCTTTCAAATGTTAATGAGTCAGTTTATCGTTTAGTGTGTTGACTCCACATAAAGAAGGCACGCATACATTTTCTTATACATTGTTGTGGCATCACACCACGAATGCGTCTATTTCAGATGGGCCAACACACAGGAGACGTGTCGTGTACTTGATATCAGTTTTTTGTTTGTTTGTGTGGGTTTTTTTTTGTTGATTTGTTTTTTTGGTTTAATTTAAGGAGCAAAATTCTTGATTTCACTACTTGGTAAAAAAAATATAATAATTGTACTTTAAACAAAATAATTTCTGAAATAAAGAACATTTGTGATTTTGTTCTAGATAAATTTTTTTAATTTGTTTTTTTTTAAAAATATTTATTATTATTTTTTAAAATATATATTACATACTATAAACTGAAGAAGTTATTGTCTTCACATAAAGTCTATTGGATTATTGATTGAACTTTTCGTGTGGAGAAGTGCCAGAAACGTTTTGTCCCTGAATGACGTTCACAACAGAAACGACTAGAAATGTCAAAGCTTTTCCCATAGTGTGCGTGTTGCTTGGTGATGAAAGAAACATTGTATGAAAAGAGCGCCCCCATTTTGTAAATCTTCCAACTGATATGATCCTACCTCAAATCAGCCAGGATTTTTTTCTCCCATCCACTGTGATGCCTCTGTTGATTCCATTGAAGGTTTTTGCAATTAAAAAAATTTTTTTTTCCAATTTTCGTCCCATTCATAATGCAGGCGAATACTAATGTCATCGGTGTATGATAACTCAAACTTGGCACAACGAGTGAGCACGAGAAGCTGTGACGTACTTGAGTGACAGAAAACTCATTAGCCAACTCCAAAAGTCACCACTGAAGTTTTTAACCTTTCTCACGTATGTGTAGCACTACGCTCTCTACAGTTATTCTACTCTTCGCACAAATGAACTCACGCCGAAAGGCTGTTGCTTAAATCGGCTTCATTGAGACACACAAGTCTTTAATATAAAAAAAACGTTAAAAAAAAGTTTTTGACTATAAATCCTTTATGTACGAGACATAACTAAACGAATGTTCATTATAATACGTAGCGCAAGACCATCCAAAAATAAAAAAATTGCAGTTGTGTCGTAAAACATGTTTAATATAATGCGCACCGATCAGGAATATGTTTATAAAAAGTGTTGTCAATAAAATACGCACCTTATTGCGCGACAGAAAGGTTGTTCAATATAATGCGCACCCTTACACTCTATCTAAAAAAAAATAACATGATACATAGGAATTAATAAAATAATCTAAAAAATCCATTATTTAATTACGGTACATGTGATCGATCTGAAATTTTGAAAAATTGTTTTTATCATCGGTATGAAACTGCCTGCAAAATTTCAGCTCGCTAGCTTACGAGGAAGTGGGTTAGAAATTGATCCAAAGTTTTGGCGACAATCAAGGGCGCAAGCAAGCAAGCAGACACCATGAATTAATATAAAGGATTTAATTTTTTTAAAACCCGTAAAAAGCCAAGTTTTTGTCGGAACTATAAATCATATATCTATTTATTATTTATATTACCAGCCCTAATAAGCCGTAAAATCGATAAATAAACTTTTTCTTACATCCCCGAATACCGAGTATATTTTATTTTCTGAAGATTCAAGTCAACACTATATATATATAATCTGGAGTAATGGAGAGTGGGTGATTTGGGAACCGCTGGTTTGAGGGTTCTCTATACCATTCTATCGATATTTGAGACTGTTGCGTTGTTTACTTGTAGCGTTATGATAGCTCAGCTGTGAAAATGGAAAGGTAAGCTTATGGCATTAATGATTTTAGATTGTTAAAGTGGAGATGGCAACGGGATTAGCCGTTTAATAAAAATACATCAATCAGATATTGGAAAACAACAAAAACAACAACAACAACTGTAGATATGAACTACATGTTGTCAATGGTTTGAAATTTGATGGTTTAAAAAATGTCGAGTGTGTTAGTTAAAAAAAATAATTTTAAAAGATATTTTTACTACTTGTTAAAAAGATCATCTTAGCTCTTTTTACAAATAAATTAAATGAACAATTAATTGCTACCTTTTCGTATTATGATTTAAATTTTCATAGATATATGCAGATATTAATTATGCCCTTTTAAACAATGTGCATTTCCCAACCGCCATCAAAATAACCCCTCCTCCCCCCCCCCACAACAACAAAAAACAACACATCAAAGAAAAACCAAACTAAATTTCCGATAACTACCGGTGCCCCTACTCCCTACTGCTGTGACAAACATCTACAGTGTAGAGCTACTTCCCCTCTCTTTGTACTCGACCAAATATACCACCCTGAGAAGTCCGACACGGATTAGTGAGCCATTTGTCCAGGCCCCCACTTGCTCCCCTGCCCCCTCTTGCCCTATCTATCTACACTTGTCTACGTAGATGTGTAACATAGATAAAGCGCTCCTATGTGCGGTGATGCGTTACGAGATCAAAACATTCAACGAATAATCAATCTACATCAGGGGTGCGCAACTTTTGGGATATTCCCGGCCGCATTAAAAAAAATTACTTTTGCAACGGCCGCCAAAAAATTTTCACTGAAAAACGAAGCGGTCACAATAAAAAAAATTACCTCTCATAATAGTCAACGCGAGATAATAATGACATAATCTTAATGTATTGTAGGCAAACACAGTGCTTAATTACAAACAAAAAAATTTTCATTGATATTCTCTTATATTTCTACTTCATTGAACATTGTCATGTGAACCTAACATCATGTCACACACGTACAGCATGAGTATATTTTAAGTGGCATTAGTTCACCGAGAACACGATAATTGAATAAATGAGAAGCTGCTTCATTAACACTGTCCATGTAACTTAGCAGTCCAGAGCTCTAGAAATTAGTGCCTGCCTTGGTCTTGGATGTTTGCAGAGAGTCGCGCAAAGTCCGTGCCCTCGCTGGAGATCATCAGTCGTATTCCTAACGCCAGATTGGTGTCCATATTGGTGTTCGATATTTGTTCTTGATATATTTCATTTGTGAAAATGACGCTTCGCACATGTAAGTGCTTCCAAACAGCACTAGAGTGTTTCTTGCTATTTCGCGATGGTCGAATGGCAGCGCGCTCGACTGGCGTACCGATGGTCACGGGTTCGAATCCCTGTGAAGGCAAGGATTTGTTCCCGGGGCCTAGGGCGTCCCTGAGTCACCCAGCTCTGAATGGGTACCTAACACTAGTTAGGCAGCTGGGTAATGCGTGGAACCCACAAAGCCGTGGCCTGTGAACGCTGCATCACTTGCCAACGGAGCATCTGTCATGGTCTGTGGATGCAATTATCTTCTGCATAGAAGGAGCGCCTGTATAGATAAGATAAGATAAGATAAGCTTGGGATACTCCACAGCTACTTTCCATGTTTCCAGTAGAGCTATTTGTCCTCAATTTTTTTCACAAGCAGCGCGTTATTTTTTTTTAGCTCGGTCAGTTTCATTTGGACATCCAACGGCGAACTCTCTGTCTCAACCAAATGTAGAGAAGCAACGAGTCTCATGTTTTCTGAAATCTTGTCGAAATCTTGAACACTTTTTGCGAATTCCAACAACGGCGCTTCGAGGACGCATGCAAAGGACGGAGCCGGAATTTCATCTTTTCTTATTTCATGACTCTCGATTAGAGCGGTGAGTTGTGGGAAATGATAGAGATTGAGCTGTTGGATATGACTTTGTAGCAGACGACATTTGTTACAGAAATCATGTACTCTCCTGTGCATGAGGCAAACTGATGTTCCTTTGCCTTGCAGAGACTCGTTGAGGCAGTTTATATAAATTAACAAATCTACAAGGAAGGCTAGAGATGTTAAAAAGGCCTGGTTCTGCAGTGGGCAGTCCTTGTTTTTCATGGCATAAAATTCCAGTATTTCTTTTCGTAGCAGCATAACACGATGAGATGTTTCTCCCTGAGACAACCAACGAACGCTGGTGTGGTACAGAATTCAACCGACTAATCATTTGTGTGAAGAATTTGTATGAATTGGCGATGGTGAAGAGCATTCGCGCGAATGAAAAGGATTATGCGATTCACATCCTTCAGAATGTTATCCAAATCAACAGATTTAGAACACAGCGCCTCCTAGTGAATAATGTAGTGCAGATTTATGAGCTGGTCATTACCGTGATCCTAATAGGAAAATCTAGCCACGAAGCCATTTTGATTACCAACCATGGCAGGCGTGCCGTCTGTACAGATACCTCGCAGTTTCTTCAGATCAACGTGCGAGTCGATGCAAGCTTTTTTAACTGCAAAAATATGTCTTCTCCTCGAGTTTTAGTAATGATTGTCTCCATGGAGAGCAGATCCTCGCACAAATCAAATGTTGGGGATAGGGAACGAATGAATATGAGTAGCTGCGCTATTTCAATGTCCATGAGTGCTAAACACTGCAGCTAACGCTACAGCTGCCAGAGTCGTAATTTGTTTCGCAATAACAAGTGCTTAAGAGTGTAAATGAATAGTCGATATTTCGTTTACAACTTTAAGTAATATATTGCCAAATGGCAAATATTTGACTGCCGCAGGTTATTATAAATTAAACAGATTTCCACGGCCGCAGGTTCTTATAAATTAAACATATTTCCACGCCCGCACATTTTCGTGTCCACGGCCACAGGTTGCGCACCCCTGAACTACATCATTCGCTTCTAGGTAACAACACGTCATCGGAAGGGACGGCCTTAGGCCGATGTAACATATGAGGCGGGAGTGGGTCCCGCGCTAATTCTAGGTGTAAATTTTCACTTATTATCCTTATCCATACCCAGGCTGGGCCCCGCGCAATCCGTTTCGCATAGGGCCCCGCGATTGTTAAGGCCGGCTCATGTCATCTGCATGTTAGATTTAATGAAAACATACTTTTTTTTTGGTTGAAAAACTAAAATTTGGCATTTTTTGTACTAAATAAGATTCGTTAAAATACCATAAGCGCTAGAGAAAAATTAAAAATATGTTTTATGTAAATATTTATTTGACGAATCGGCAGTTTAAACTGATGTGTCAGAACATTAATTTAGGTCAGGCGTGTTGCTGAAATGTGCGGTGACGTATCAAGGATGGGAGGGGGAAGTGTGTTCTAATTGGAATTCTTATCAACGTGGCGTTACGTGAATTGATGTTTTGCACAGTATCTAAATTAGATTGCAATTTCCCCACTTCGCCGCCGCTATTGTTTGTGCATCTATTTCTAGCCACCATTATTTGGCGAGTTATCTCTGATAATTGCAAATATAGTATAAAAATATAATGTGTGTTGTATTTGTTTATAAGCCTTAAACTGTTTGGACCATTCAATATTATTTTAAATCGTTGATTTCGTCCCTAGTAAAGCTTTTATATACTACGGCTACGGCAAACAAAAACAGGAGTTTTTTTTTAATTTTATTTATTTATTATTATTTATTTTTTTTGCAATTCATAAATTAATTCTATACATAATGTGGATTAGGTTAAGGGTTTCATATCCTGAGCGATGGTTAAAAGACGTCATTTTACTACCAACCCACCCCCCCCCCTTTTGTTTTTCCCTCACCAGTAACTTTTTTTCTTTCACCCATCCCTCCCCTCCTTCATTTTTTTCGTTTTAAGGCATCAAGGTTTTAATAACTAAGGTGTTAAGCTAATCGCTGATCCGGGGCGAGGGAACTATCCTTTAGTAGGTCAAATGATTAAGTTGTAGACTCTTATGTGTGACCATGTCACATGGTCCATGACATATGGCCATAGATGGTTACAACCAGGATGGTTCGATTCCTCGAAAAAACGTGTCTCCTGCTTTTCATCAGGGTCGGCTGTAGTTTATTTTCCCTGCCATCCTATGAAACACCTTACATTAGAAATTATATTACATTCCTGTCTGTGAGGCGATACATGAAGTAATGTACGTCAATTACTCACAATGTGTTGACAAGCTAGCGCGTATTAAGTGGAGTGCAATGTCTGGAGAAAGACTGGCAGTGTTAGTGACTCAACACTTAACACGAGATGTCCGAATCTCGACCCCTCTTTCCTGCCCCGTGGATGACTCGATGACCAGGAGTGCCGCAGGACCTACGTCATTTTCATTAACCCTCTCGTAAATATGCAGATTCGGATCTTGGCGGATAATGGAGGCGCCTCGGACTCACCTCTCGGGGATTATCTTATACAATACGACGCTCCATCTGTTTAGAAGATTATTGAAAATTTTCTGTAACCTCTTGTATTAAATCAGGAATAAACATTTTGACTTAGCTGCTAACTTATACTTTTGGGAAACAAACAAAAATTTAGTTCATGCTTTTTATGCTGGAAATTGTTTGTGTGTGTTGTATTTAAAGTTGAAAGAACGATAAAATGTCATCACAAATAAAAATTTATTATAAAATCAGTTTGAATTATAATCCACACTGTCTAATGAAAAAAAGAACTATAACAGCATCATTAACAATGCCGTACCCAGACTTTTTTCAGGAGGGGGGGGGGTCGCAAAATTGCGCGAAGGCATTTCATGTTCAGATACCTACGATATATGGTGCTATGACTTCAAATTTGGATGAGAATGTTTAATCAATAATTCTGTACCTATGAATTATTGAGGGCGATGATTAAACTTATCGTCTTTTTTGCCTCGTTTTGAAAAAAAAATTCAGTGCGTACAGTGACCAAAAAGTAGGTTTTCATGCAATAAATAATTAACACTGTAAATAAAAGTTTCTAAATACTATTTTATTTAAAAATGCAAGTACTCGATCATCCATTTCTTTTCTTTTTAATAAAGAAATATGCAGGCGCAAGCGTTGAAGTATTATGGTACGGAACTGACAAGACGGAAGACCACATTCTCTGAAGTTTATTTTAGAACATCTTCGATGTAAATCTTTCTTGGGTTTTTGTTAAAAAATATTTGTAAAACACTGTCCTCGTTGATATTGAAAGCGTAGTGAATTTGCATCAATGCAAGCTCGGCAAGTCTTTCCTGTCCCATTGAACATCTCCTGTAATTGTGCAAACGTCGGAGTAAACTAAAACTTCGCTCACACGCGCAGGAAGTCACATGAATCACACACGCGATTTTCAGTAAGCAATAAATGTACGGATGCATCGATTCATTGCAATGTTTTATAGCTTCCGTGCAATATTTTGGTAGCTTTGACTCTTCCCATTGGCTGAACCTCAATTTCCACCCGCTGAACTCTTCGGGCAGCACCTCTGGTGAAGGCAGATTGTGCTCATTTAAATCCACAGCGCCTTTCACATCTTCATACGTACTATTTCTAACAGCACTTGGCACAAGAGCTAACAGTTGCGAGGATGTCCTGGTTAAGCCAGAGAACCGCATATCTAGTTCAGCAATGATGTGCTCAAGAAATGGTTTAATTAAGTTCCGCAGATAGTGTTACATTAGCGTTTCTGCACTCACATTGCTTTGGTAGATTTGTCGCTTTGCAATTCTGGACATTGAGGCTTCAACTCCTACAGACTGCGCCATGATAACGATATGATCATAAGTGTTTTGAAAATAATAATCTACATTTGTTCTAATACCTCTAAACTCTCGATTGACGTTTTCGATAAGTGACATATAGCCTGTATGATGTCAATCGCTTCTATCTGAAGTTGAACTGTTACTCGTTCCAGCCTAGATAAAAGATTTTACGTCTTAACAAACGTCACAATAAATGAGAAGTTACACAAGGAATGAGTAAGTGACGTTGCTCGAGACTTAATGTCCGTGTCCCAATCACCATTTGTAGTAAAACTTGGATCAAATCCTTGGTCGTTGTGTTTTCCATGTGGCAGTGAAAGTATCTCAAGAGTCTGAACAACGTAAACATACGATTGATAGAAGTGTGTGCATGCTTCGTGGCGCTCAGCCCATCTTGTTTTGCACACATCTAGAAGTGCCTTCCGTTTTGCACTGTCAAATGGAAGACTTGTTTCTATGACGTTTTTCATCAAGGCTTCGCGCTTTGGGCTGTTAAAAACATGCAGGTTTCTTTTAATTTGTCAATCATATTACGCACATCGGGAAGTCCGAACGAATGCGCGATCACTAGATTTAAAGCGTGGTTGCTGCAGTGTGTGTATACCGCCAAAAGGGCCTCTCGCAGAATACGCGCTTGAACTCCTGAGAGAGCGCCCGACATAGATGCGGCGCCATCATAACACTGGCCCCTCATATTATGTAGTGGGATCCCCAAATATTTAAATAATGTCAAGATCTTTGAGGCCATCGCCTCTGCCGGGGTTCGAACAAGAGGAACAAAAGAGATGAATTCCTCTCTTACATTGTTTTCGCTGTCAACAAATCTGGTACAAAACGACATTTTTCTTTGTTGTGAGTGGTCACCTCGTCGGCTAAAACAGAGCAGAATTTTGCTTCTTTTATTTCTTTAACAATTTTTTATTGAATGATGTCGTTGCCAATCATGGAAATGAGTTCATTTGGAGGTCAAAAGACCGATTCTTTTAATATTTATGACTATTTGCGTTTTCATTCACCGAGACACAAAGAGGTAGGATTAGGCGGATTAAGATAAGTCACTCGGTGAGGGCAAGCCTGGCTAACCCACTAGGCCCTGTCTGATTAATTAATTGATTAATCTTTAACAATTTTAATTGATTAAAATACGATTAAAATGTAAGAAGATAATTTTTAATATATTTTTTCCAATTTATTTATAACTAGCAAAATACCCGGCGTTTTCGGGTTTGATGTGGGAAAACGAAAAGAAAAAAATATATATTATATTGATCATTTTGACATTCTTTTATCATTCTGTTCTTAATAACGTGCTTATTGGATTATAAAATAACATTATATGAAAGTAATTTAGATTGAATAGACTATAGAAAACATTAAATTTAAGACCAAACGAACATTTGAAAGTGGTAGAAAATAAAGAATTAGATTTGATGCTTAATAAATAGATGTTTGTCTTTAAGTTAACTAAGGATATCTGCCTATTTGTTCAAGTTAATGTTTTCTTTTTGTAGAGTCACAACAATTAAGACACCATTAAAAACCAATAGATGCATTTTACGTATCAAAATAATTAAAATTTAGTTTAATTTTATAACCATTGTATTACACATTGAATCAGAACAATGGGAATTTAAAAAAAAATCTTATTTTTAGTAACAAATGCAAAAAGAAATGAGGCTAATAAATCAAGATATCTAAGATGTATATATATGTAAAATGCCAATAATTTTTTTTTATTTCACGCTGAACTTAAATTTCCAATTAAATAGCGATATGAAAATGAGCAACAGTTTTAAAAAAATTACATATATTTTGAAATTGAATTTAAAATTTACAATAATACACCTTCCAAAAGTCTTATAGGATATGCGCCCATTAAATAATACTTTTAATGTTGTTGAGTTTTATGGGTTTTAAGAACATTTTCATTGAACATAGGCAGTATAGGTCCGAAGATTTGAAAATTTACCCTTCTTATCGTCAATGCCTTTCTCTGTAATAACACATTGATAAATGTGTATTTAAAAATAAGCAATGGTATCCAGTAGGTATTTAGGCAGTAATGAAAGACATGTAGGGCCATAATGTGTAACTTCATTTAAAGTAATTTTAAAGCAGAAGCAGGCCTTTCAATAAACTTCTTACAATGGTTCGTTTATTCTATTTAGGAAAAAAAATTAACATTAATTAATCTCTAAATTTTTTATAACACGATTTTTTTAAAACCTTCACCTCTAAAGTCGTGTTGTAGTATAATAACAATTTAAATGGTTATAACAATTTGAGAATTTAAATAGCGTGATACCCTAGCTAGCAGCTGGGCTCAACGCGTTTTACATCGAAAAATGCACACATATATTTATACATTCTTTAAATTTAGCAAAAATACATTCATATTTAAATTGAAAAAAAAACTATATATTGACATGAGTGTGCAAAGTAGCTTAATTTAATAGTGATAAAAATGTATATATTTTTTTAATTTGGAAAAGTAAAGTTTGAAAAAATGTGTTTTAAAACATTGCAGTCTTGCAAGCTTTAAGTAGGATTAATAAGTAGTAGGATTACTACAAATGTGCAATAATAGAGAATCCCATTTTTAGCACAAAAGAGAGAGAGAGAGAGAGAGAGAGAGAGAGAGAGAGAGAGAGAGAGAGAGAGAGAGAGAGAGAAAGAAAGAGAGACGTTTGCCAAATGTTTTACTGAAGGTATAGATTCAATAATCGCGTTTAATTTGAAAATTTTAATATGTAATTTTTCTATTTAAATTTTCAATGAATAATTAAAAATATTAAATATGCAATTACAGTAATTGTTAGCCTTGGCGTACAATAAATTGATAGGTACATTTAAACACAGAAAAAAAATGACATACACAATAAATAGCAGTATTTATTTTTGATCAATAATCTTCTTTTTAAATTGAGAAATTGAGATTTAAAAAATTAAGACAAAACACAAAGAAAATATAATTTACACCAGTAAAGTATCACCAGACAATTGCCTATTTGAAAGGTTGTCACTGGGACTGGCAATAGATTCGTTAGCATATTTTCTACTTAAGCAACCGTCTATCTGAAAAGTATCCATTTCAGTCAAATCGGCTTCCATTTAACTTTAACACTTAATATTGATTATTTTCTCCAGAGTTTAAACTAAATCTCTATCTATGGCATCCGTCCATCCTCATGGGATGATGGCGTTTCCTCCTGCTCCTCTACCCCCCTTCCCCTTTCTCCTGGCCCTTTTCTCCTCGCTCTTGACTGTAAGGGAAGCTTCCGCGACTTGGATGCCCTCGCGTACTTTAGCCCGCCAGGAGGTGCGCTCCTCAGCAATGGTCTCCCACGTTTTATGGTCTATCTGCGCCAGACTCATGTCTTTCTTGCAGACATCCTTGAAGCGCAAGCAGGGGCGTCCTCTCTTCCGCATACCAGTTGCCAGCTCACCGTAAAGCAGGGCTCTTGGAATGCGCTCCGAGTTCATCCTGCGGACATGTCCCAGCCACCGCAGGCGCCTCTCACTCAGGATTGAGTGCATGCTCAGCATATGACTCCTTCTGAGTACCTCGACATTCGTTATCTTGTCCTGCCATAGAGGAGTGTGCTGAGCACGCAGGCCTGGTACACAGTGATTTTCGTCCTAGCAGTGAGCTGTGCATTGTTCCACACTCTTTGATTCAGCCTAGCCATTAATGATGAAGCCTTGCCGATTCTGGTTTCTATTTCCTTTTCCAGTGAGAGTGTGCTTGTGATGTTACTGCCAAGGTAGGTAAAATCATCGACGACATCCAAGGTGTTTCCCTCAATGGCGATTGCTGGGAAGCAGTCTGTTCCTTGTCTCATAATGTTGGTCTTTTTGAGGCTTATCGTTAGACCAAAATCCTTGCATGCCTCTGAGAACTTGTCGACCAAAAGTTGGAGACCTATCTCTGAATGTGAGGTAAGGGCTGCGTCATCCGCGAAGAGCAACTCTCTAATTAAAACATTTTCCACTTTTCTCTTTGCACGGAGACGGCTGATGTTGTACAGATTTCCATCCGCCCTGGTATGGATGTTTACACCCTCGAAACAGTCCTCGAATGCATGACGCAGTAGCATCAA